>CM062296.1:186945619-187545619 GCA_031216915.1 Pictodentalium vernedei | reverse complement strand
GCCTACTGGCACACAGAACTCATTGAAACTCAAGGGATGATTTTCAGCTATCGCTAGCGATTAAAACTGCAAATGCATTGATTTGTAGAAAATTCAGTGAAATTTTGCTTCTATTTAAAAATAGTGCGTCAACGATTTCCGTTCCGTACATATGTGCTGAACAGATTTTCATTTTCCGCATGGTTTAGTGTTTCTGTAGATGGGGATTACATAGAACAGGCGAGTAATAATTATTATAATATGAATGGCATATTGGCCAAAAGCGCTGGACTGATATTTCCGTTACATTTAGTGTATTATATAATATTAACACATGAAATGCATACGTTATCTTGTGGTCTGTCGTGTGACACGGCCTTATTTCATGAACACCTAAACAAATAAATAAATAAATAAATAAATAAATAAATTATATAAATAAATAAATAAACCCCATATTCACTGTTAAGGTTGACATTTTTCTTCGATTATTCCACCGGATCACCTCACTCCGTATCCAGTAATGACTCTTTACCTAACGGATCGGAAAAATTCTCGTTCAGCCATATACTCAAAATGTCAGTTAAATTTTGTTTTTTTTCAAACTTTTGTTTTCAAGACGTAGCTTTCGACAAACGAGTTAAGCTATGTTTTGGAAGCAAAACATTAAAATTTACTTTCAGTTATTTATGACAAAAATGTTGGTTGTGTCGTTTGCAAGTCGTGTTGGGTAAAAACTATTTAAAGACACTCATCTGGTTGTAAAGGTGAATTAAATACTTATTGATTGGAATAACTGGAGCACAAAGAATATTTGTATATGTTTGTGAGTAAAAGGACATAACTTTACATCATCGGTAGTCCACGCGCAAACATGGGAAAAAGCCTGTATAACAGAGTGGAATTCCTGACAGAATCAGTCTGGTGGCCTTAGAGTCTGTATGCACGTGGGTTATACTCCACCTCATGCTTCTATCCGGAACATGAATACTGGCAATCACTGTCCTCTAAAATGTTTGAGAGAACATAAAAAATGGTGTGTAACTAAAATTATGTCCATTCTATTCAGGGAGAAACTAGATAGTATTAGAGGGACCACCTTGGGGGAGTGGGCGTGGTTGGGTGTGGAGACTGAGTGGTGACGTTCACATACGTTCCAGCAATCCAGCTGCAAAGAGATCAGCGAGCTTTACGTACAGTCCAGCCGCCGTGGACTGGTCGTAATCCACGTGCGGACAATGATGCCCATGCATGCGTTTACCAGGTAATAAAAATCATCGTCATCAAAATTTTAATTTATGAAGAACCGGGTTGTACTCTATTCTTCATTAATTAAATTTTTGATGATTATTCCTATAATTGATGTTTGAAAGCTTACATTATTACGTCCGTGGACATATTGCTCACTGATTGAAAGTGACCAGTCCACGGCGGCTGTATTTCATCTTTAATGATCACTCTTTCTTCCGATAGGACGATCAATGCAGTTCATTAACTTGACTATTGTGCCAATATTTTAGATTTATCTGGCGAAAGAAGAAGGAAGTGACAAAGAGATAAGAAGAGAAGCAGGTGTATTCTCACTTTGCAAGTAGACTGGCGTAAGAAATTTTCACACCTTTGCTGTAGTCTGTATTAGTATAAATGACCGGTATTCAATCGTTGGTCTTCCGTTTGTTAGCAGTGTTTACTTCGAATAGGCGATAACTGATAATCAGCTGCCAATCACAAATCTGATAACTGACTGATCTGTTTGTATGAGGGCTAAAATTTAAATTTCAGCAGTGCAAACTCTTCTCCGTCGGCCACAATGGACAGCATTGGTTAAATTCACAATTGCGTTTCAGAAAAAAGTTGATTTTTTTTTACAATTCAATCGTCCTTCGAGCACAACAAGGCACTATCTGCAATGCCTAAGCATTGCAGATGGCGCATTGGCACACTGAAGAGACGATATTTATAAATAAATATATATATTACTTAGTATTTCATGTATATAAAGTCAAAAAATGTATGTAAAAAGGTAATTCCCAGTCTAAGACAAATACCCACCTATACAAATACTCCGCTTAGTACTTATATTGTTGGCTTCCATAATATTTTTCACTTCCACTTCCATGCGATCCAATTGCGAATTACCTAAGAACTAGTACAGTAACTGTACTGTTCTGTTCATATAATAACAAATTCCGCACTGGGGAGCATCGGTAAAACGGTCAAACTGGCCATGTTGCCCCCATCGATGTACCACATGTTAAAATTGTGTTCTTTGCCTACAAATTGTTTAAACCCGGGTACATTGTCGAATAAACATTGATTGGTTTATATTGCCATAACCACACATATTGATTCTAAAATGAACGTAATTTAATTTATTGACTACGTATCACTATGGTAATGACGGTACAACATGACCGCTTATGCGGGCTACCAGGACAACCAACCATGGCATAACTAGGGCATGTGACTATGACATCACATGGGAACCATAAATGAGAACCATGAGATGAGGGCAGGTTGACCCCTGACATACTACTGACATTTTGAGTATCTGTGACACAATTATAAGTCGGGTTTGATGTGTTAGCAAGCCGTTTAGAAATATATTGGAATGACAGTTTAATCCTGTGTTTTCAAGAGAATGTTCTCCTCCTGCGATGATCACTGAATGTATTGGCGATGTTGTAAATGTGCCTAGGCTAATTCTAATACCGCAATTATGAATAGCTTCAAGTGGTTTGCGATATGATTTTCTCGCAGAACCGTAAGCCATACAACCAAAATCCAACTTTAATAAGTGATCTCTATATATAGAGAGTATCATTTTGTTGTCCGCACACCAATCAGTGCTACCAACTACCTTCAGACGGTTGTGTGTCCTTTTACATTTAACCTCTAGCTGCTTAATATCAGAAGTGAATTTTAGTTTATTATCAAACAATAAACCCGAAGTTTTATAGCTTGTGCCGGTCGGTTTATTGTGTTATGTGCAACATTCTGCACACATTCAAACTGTGGTGTTGTAATGTCGAGGGCAAGCAAAATGCTTTGCTTCAGGGATATAAGAAGCACTTCGAACATGGGGGTGGAGGTGGGGGTAAATTCGGTCTGGGATGGTCAAGTAAGTATCATTAAAGTCCTGGTGAAGTAAACACTTGTGAATAATAACCAATTGATACAATTGGTCCTTCTAAATTCGAGAATATTTGCATATTGTGGCTCCTTATTTAACACATTTCCCATGGTTGGCACGATAGTGAAATTTGTAAAATATAGAGCTAATGACAAGCAATTGCCCGACTTTAGAGGCCATAGAAGAGACAAATTATACGGGGGAATCTCCGGTTGCATCTCTAGAGTAAATAGTCTGGGTGTCCCCTTCCTGTTGATTCCCAATAAGACTCCAATAACAAAAACCCAAAAGAGAAATACACGTTACAGATGACTGCAGTTGAATCGTGAGGGACACCCGATTCTCTAGTGGGGGTGCTGATGCTATTGTTTAAAAATACATCGATAAGGATACTGTCAGCCTACTCTTTCTCTTCACCCCAACTCTCTCTCTCTCTCTCTCTCTTTCTCTCTTCCAACTATCTTCATAAAACAATGGAGGACACGTGTACCCTGCACCCCATTAGTTTCTACCTCATACATACACCAGCAAAGGACGATTATTTTCACATTAAAATGTTAAGTTTGTCTAATATCGGGGTGTGCGGTGGCTCAGTAGGTAGAGGTGCAGGCTGCAAGCCGAGAGGTCCTCGGTTCGAATCCCATCAGCGGCAACCGCGTTGTGTCCTTGGGCAAGACACCTCACCCTCATTGCCCACGTGGAGTCAAGGTGGCGTTGAGTACTGCCCGTCGATGGTGCACTTGTCTTCAACCAATGCTAACCCTGCTTCTGTGGAGTTAGTATGTTGGGGAGCGGACAGTTGCTCGCCGTTACTCGGTAGTTCTCTCCCGGTACTCCGGCTTCCTCCACCCGTAAAACTGTCGTGGTCATGATTAGCCGTTGCGCAGAAATATGTGACCTTAAACACCAAAAAAATAAAAATAAATAAATAATAATTGCATAATATCGGTGGTGGGCAAAGAGCTTGCACGAAAGAAGTTAGTATCTAATGATATCACATGGTGAAATATTGGTTCTTCAAGTAGCGTGTTCTACATTAGATGCTAATCGTTTAGTAGTTAATTGTGTATTGAATGTGAGATAAATGAAGTTAGCTTGATGTTGGGCGTTGGTTATTCGTTCGACATTCGCTTGAAGTTTGCTTCATGTTGGCGCTTGACATTCATTTGATTGCCACCTGCAGTCAGTTTCACGTTCGCCGTTTGACATTCGTTTGACATTCGTCTATAGCCAGTTTCACGCCGAGGAACTGACTTACAGGAGAATGTCAAACGAATGCTAAACGCCTAACCTCAACCTTCAGGCGAATGTGAAACGGATATCCAATGACCAACGTCAAATTAACTAAAATGAATCTCAAACGAATATCCAACGCCCAACGTTAAGTTAACTACAGGAACGTTAGAAAGTATTTCTATTTATAATAAAGCGTAAATGTCTCTCTTGTTCAGCCCGTATTTTTCTGGATACAAGTATACCGGAAAACCATCTCGAGATTTCGTACGTGCTCTGCCAGCGTGCAATATTTCAGTTTTTTAAGTGCCTTACCAGTGTGTCTATCTTTTATACTGAAGGATGCGAGAATATTATTACAGTACGTGGAGAGTGGATTGTAACTAAATCACCCGCAGAATGGGGTTATCACCCAAGCTATAACTTTCAAATTTTGTACATATCGACAAAAAACACAAGCAATGTTTCAGCCAATGGACCTCCGGGTTTAACCCGGAGGTCCATTGGCTGAAACTTTGCTGGAGCTGGTTATGCTTTGCAACAAATTTTCAATTATTCCTCGGGTGGAATCTGCACTCTGCGGGTGATTTAGTGATAATACTCTCTCCACGTACTATTTTGCCAGTTGATCGCAAATATACAAGCATAGCGTTTGAATAAATAATTGACGTTGGGTTTTCTGTCTTTTTTTAAAAAACGAATCTGCATGAACAAGATATTAATTCTTATATGTTATTCGCGATGGAACTTTCTGCATTATTACAATTCTGTTGATAGCCTTTAAATTACCACCGGTATGCATTCCTAACATTCGATGGTAGAATAGTAGTGCGTAATTGAGTGATCTGAAATGCAGGTTAGGCAACTTAAAAGGCTTCATATTCTGTGGATGTGTGTCATGCTAACTTCGAATTGAAACTGTTTGGTATGTATGAATTTGCCTTGTTACAATTTATGGGAGAGTGTGGGCACTCTCCCATAAATTGTAACAAGGCAAAGACACGTGAACACATTGTGAGAATTCTCTCATTTAATTTTGATCGCTGTTGTTATTAGTTCTGTGCATCGATGCAGCAATCGGTAAGATATATTCGTTACACAGTTTGTTGGTGGCCTAATATGGTATATATGGTGTCAGTTAATTCCATAATGGACTCAAGCTTCGCTCTCGTGCAATATGAAATTAACTGACACCATGTATACCATATTAGGCCACCAACAAATTGTGTAACTAATAGTATCGGGACTGACTTTCAGAGTCGGGTTTAAACCTAAATTAAGACTACTCTTCCACTCAAAGGGGTGGAACCATTTACTTAATGCCATTGCTATTCGGGGTTTGTTCAGCCGCGGGATGGTGGGCGACTGGGCGGCCTGGCAGGCATGGGTGCTGACAGTCTGTGAGCTGACCGATGACTTTAGTATTCAACAGCATAACGGAAAGATTGTTACAAACATAATAAGTATACAAACTAACTGAATTGCAATGTAAGGTGTATACTGTTTGAATATGACACAGCCGGGATTGTCTGTTGACCTTTCATCAACAGAAGAAACAAATATGAACTGCAGCGTTGTCTCTTTTATAAAGTGTATTCATCGATAATTATGAGGACCCAATGGGTTCCAATATTAGACAATTCCGATCGAATCGATTCCCATGAGTTCCTACAAGATGAATGACTTATACATAGAAAGGGAATCACAATGATATGTTGATGAATTTTAATTGTCATTTCTGGGTGGAGCTGACACAAAGCGACGAGGGAGCTAAGTTACTAGACCTGTCTGATCACTGGGAATATGCCAAATCACGTTATGGTCTAAATCACTTCAGAATTGAAACTGTAGTGTGTGCATTTAAACCCACTGGAACCAAATCGTCGGCTGAGTGCTAGAATGTTCTATGTCCCATACGGGACATAGAACATTCTAGCACTCAGGCGACGAAATTGTTGTATTTTGTACAAATATTCCAGTTTTTCACAGCTGATGATATCTGTGAGACACTACCAAAGTAAACATGCAGCACTGTGATCACAAAACGCACAGAGAACTTTGAACGGATCGCGAAGCAGTCGCGACCCGGTCGAAACTCTATGGCCACTTATATGCAAACAAGTCTGTAGAATCTCACGTGTGGAAAACGAAATGCGAAAACATTGCCTCTTAGTTGCTATTTTTATTTATTTTCTTGATTCAGTCTTGATTTCGCAAAACGTTATTTCGGAAATCTCGGGCAATATTTCTAGATATTAAATTTCGACAACGCTAAACCACTTCTTTTCATATAAATGGGGTTTGGGTGGGCTGTATGTTACTCCAGCTGTACATTTAGTGAAAATTCTTCTGGTGGAGAGCTGGGTTACTTTTTATAACTGCCTGAGAAAACACCATTAATGTTCTTTCGTTTACTGTTGATCTCTCCACGCTTCTCTTTGGGTCGGAGAGACTGAATAATTTAGAAAACCCCCAAGTCTTCAGAGCAGTAGAAAACGAGATTTTCCTGAGTGTACGCTTCCATTGAATTCAAATAGTTTTATAACAATTTTAATCTTTGTTCGTATAAGACAGTAAGTTACGTCCCAGGTCTTGTCTCCACGGCCTATCAGACCTGACAACAGATGCGGTGGGTGAAAGTTCTTTTTTAACTAGTGTCACATACTGAAGTTATACGGTCGAAGATAAACCCCAGCTAGCACACAGCTTTAGCGCGGCGTTTCGGTGCCTTCATGGGTCTCAATTTCTGTTGCGTAATGTTACAGCAAAGTAGTCGGTGACTGTTGGTACGGTCTCAACGTTGCGACAAAGATATGTGTTACGTGGGATCTACACTGTGCGCAAAGGGGCTAAACCGTAGTTGATTAAACCAATTAACCCTTTGAACTCTGATGGTATCTTCTATGCTAGTTCAATGTCAGCAATTAGAATAGTCCATATCTATTGTTTGGGGTAGACCAATCAATATTTTCAACGTGCAGCCTCGGGGCTGCACGTTGAAAATCTTGATTAGTCTATCCCATACATTTACTGAGCAGCCATCCTATTTAATGACGTTATGACGTATCATGTTCCTGGTCGGAAAAGCGGCCGCTCGGGTTCAAAGAGTTAAATAACATTAGACAGGCTTTACTTGTTCCCATGGAAACGCTTTGAGTTCAAGTATTTTTCCTTCAGGTTCTTCATTTCATTCTTCTGTCTTTCTCTTTCTCTCTTACTCCTCTCTCTTCTACCCCATCTTCCATTTCTCTCGTCTAAATGCTAAGGTTTAAACAATATTACTTGTAGCGTATGAACAATTGTTACAGTTTCTGAAGTACTTTGTTTATTTAGGGAGATGGCTCAAAATAAGTTCTTTGCTTCCGGCCGAATCCTGTCCATAGATATGTAGTTTCTTTCATTCATCTTGGTATTATTACATACTTTGTTATTCGGCATAACGTAGTGTTATTTTGATTTTGAATTTATATTGTAGCATGTATTTCATCAGTCAGCGGCGCGGTGGCTTAGTAGGTAGAGTGCAGGCTGCAAGCCGAGAAGTCCTCGGTTCGAATTCCACCTGCGGCAACCGCGTTGTGTCCTCGGGCAACACACTTCACCTCCTATTGCCCACGTGGGGGCACAGTCGCGTTGCGTACTAAGCCGTACTGCATGTCGATGGTGGACATGTCTTCAACCAGTGCTAACCCTGCTTGTGTGGAGTTAGTCCGTTGGCGAGCTGACAGTTGCTCGCCATTGCTCGGTGGTTCTCTCCGGGTACTCCGGCATTCTTCACCCTTAAAACTGTCGTGGTCATGATTAGCCATTGTGCAAAAATATGTGACCTTAAACACCGATAAATAAATAAATAATATTTCATGTCTTGCGGAATAAATATTGCTTAAACTAGAAAAAACACGATACTCTGGATACGTTTTCGCCTGATGAACGAAAAACCAGAATTATTTTGTGTCAAGCAAACAATGGCATGTGGATTACCAAGTGATTTTATTTCATCATTGATATACTAATCAACATGTGTATAAACACGTGTAAATAATGTCTGAACGCCTACTGAAACCCGTACAGCAGACATAATAGGAAGACCTTCGTCTCTACTTTGCAACTTGATCCATTTGGAATGGGGTAAATTGACTGACATCTGTGTTATCCATGAAATCGCATTTTCGGCATGTAAACAGTACGTTTTACGAAATACACACACATGTAAAGTCAAAAATAATCCCATTGTAATATATTCGTTATATAAACATGTACGGTAAGTACATTTCACGAAATGCACATAGAGCCAAAACAAAAACCTCATTTAGCGCGCTGCCTTGGCGCGGTGTTTAGGTGCCTTCACGGGTCTCAATTTCTGTTGACGTGATGCCTACAGCAAGGTAGTAAGTGACTGTTTGTACGGTATCAACGTTGCGACAAAGATATCTGTTACGTAGGATCTACGCTGTATCCTAAGGGGCTAAACCGTAGTTCATTAAACCAGTTAACTCTTTGAACACTGGTGGTACCTTCCATGCCCGTTCAATGGCAGCAATTAGAATAGTCCATATTCATTATTTGGGGTAGACCAATCAATATTTTCAACGTGCAGCCAAGGGGCTGCACATTGAAAATATTGATTAGTGTAACCCACACATTTACTGAATAGCCATCCTATTTAATGACGTTATGACGTATCATGTTCCTGGCAGGAGCATGATAGGGGTTAAATAACATTAGGCAGGCTGTACTTGTTCCCATGCAAACGCTTGTTGTTCATGTATTTGTCCCTTCGGGTCCTTCATTCAATTCTTCTCTCTCTCTCTCTCTCTCTCTCTCTCTCTCTCTCTCTCTCTTGCTCCCCTCTCTTCTCTTCATTTAATTAAGGAAGCACTCGGAGAGTATATATCACTATATAAACATGACATTACTCAATCGTTTCTGTTGTGTGCGCAGGAACTTCAGGGGACAACATACTTCTAACTAACGACCTCTTTCAAATAATAAAGACCCTTTACAACCCGTCTTCTCTTATTTCGCAAGGAATGCAAGCGGAAGTTATTTTCTTTGATCTTCGCCAGCGAAAATATATGAAAGTGCATCCATTATGCATGAGGGAATTGTAAGGAAATAGGCATTTAGGTCTAAAATTTATTTTTGGAGAAAACGATGTTCAGTGGGGTTTCTCTTTCACTCGGGTGTCATAAGTTTTCCCATAGAACTTGCTAACTTGGTTTTCATACATGACTCAATCAGGATTGAACTTGCTCCAGACAATCGGCAAAGTTTTCAGGTCGTCCCCTGCAACAAGAACTCGAAAAAGTATTTAATTTTTCAGTATATGTTTTATGGACCTTCAGTGGAATGAGGAGATGGAAATACAGATGAGAGAACATAACCTATGATTTAATAAACTAGAGGTATGCTCGTCACAAATGATGGGGCATGATATATGAAACGAACCAACTTAGAATATATATAGTTCGGCCGCAGTGGACTGGTCACTTTCCAGGGGTGGGCAATATTTCCACGAAAGCAATAATATTAGATTCCAAACAACTAATTATGGGAATAATCCTAACAAGAATTATTTAAGGAAGCACCGGGTACAACCTGGTGCTTCATGAATTAAATTTTTGCCGAAGATGAGAATTTTATTACCTGGCAAACGCATGCGTGGACATCACTGCCCACGCGTGGATTACGACCATTCCACGGAGGCTGTACTGAATGTTATCAGCCTGTTTTTAAATTATCAAGGAAAAACTAAAATGGTGAGCTTACATGTATCTTCTTTCGGACAACACTTTCTCGTGTAATCTTTTTTTCTGATTTTGTTAGCCAGATAATAGCATAGTAATAGTGATATGCTTATTAGCACTACAACAAAGATTAAAATTAGCAACTTAGATTTCTACAGCATCTTAGTATATGGTTTCGATAAAAATATTAGGAAATAGCAAGAGTGTAGACATCATAATTGTTGTCTTTACGATTCAAGACATACGATTACGTTATTTATAAATCGTATTTTTCACTACAAGTACAACGGGCTTATCACAATGAAAAGTGTATGAATGAACAAGAAATAAATTCGCTAAAATATTATGAAAGTGAGGAATGTTTACTATTTTGATGGTGAAAAGTTGTTATTGTTATTTGTTGTAATAAATTACTATCCATTAACATTCTGTGTAGGTTTCCGTGAAAAGCTGAGAGTTATTCGTTGTTTCTGCGCTGATAGCTTTTGAACTGAAAGTTTGTTGCTTTGGAAGATATTATGTATTAGTTTTGGACTGAAAGGTATTTTTTTAGAATTGGCAACGCTTATGATAAAAAGGAATATCTGTGTTTTTTGAGTGGATACCTAAATTATTTTATTCGCGACTTGCAGATGCACGCCATCTGCAGTCGCCCGTCGTTGAAATTTTATATTTCGCCTGCTATCCACTCAAAAGAGCCCTTCCAATTGTGTATTACGTCACATCATTCCTTTATCAAACTCAAAGAACCGTTTGTTTGTTGACCACTACAAGGTTGATTAAGACACGAGAAAGGTCTTGAAATGAGTACCAAAGTTAGGGCTCGAATCCACACCGAGGGTCCTCTACGCCACTGATAGTAAAGCGGAACTATTATCCCTAATCCCCTCCACACACGTCACTCAGCCACCGTCTCAACCTAAACATACCCGACTTATATCCGTCATGTAAATCAACTTTCGATAAAGTTATCTTCCTTGAAATCATTAGACTCGCGGAAAGCCAAGTTTAACTTTTTGAAGAGTGATGGTATCTTCCATGTCAGTTCAATGACAGCAATCGGGAGAGTCCATATTGATTATTTGGGGGTTGACCAATTAATATTTTCAACGTGCATCCTTGGGGATGCACGTTGAAAATATTGATCGGTCTACTCCACACATTGACTTTGCAGCTATCATACTTAATGCAATTATGACGCATCATGGGCAGGAAACGGATTAAAAGCAAGTAATTGTTAAGAAAACATCTATGACATCAGTAAAAAAAAATAAATCCAAGTTTCTTTATGTTACTTTTAAAAAACGAAAACAACAGGCAGCTCTTGGGCTGCGTGCTATTTTCGTTTATTAAAAGTAACAAAAGTAAGCTTGGATTTTTATGGCAAGTTAATTAGAAGCAATCAGTTCACAGATATTTCGTTATTAAGAGTGTCTATCAGTATCACACCTACCAACACTAAGTTTCCACTTTGGTTCTTTGGCGAATATGTTTTTACAGTAGTTTGCAAATTTTCTGTGCAAGTTTTTATCCTTCCCAAGAAAAAGGATAGCCAATCTTTCATCCTTGACTTTTATATTAATGGAAAAGGCAGTGTCTTTATTATATGTCACGATGCGCACATTGTTCATATAATGAACAGAAAAAAGATGGAGAAAACGCCTTTTTCGTATTTTTGAAAGGATTTTCAACAGATAATAAGATAATAATAGTCACATGTTCAAATTCATTGAGAAAAAATGAAAAAAGCTACTTTAAACATCTCTACAGGAAAATGTCTGAAGTTTGTTAAGTGATGCTTACATCGATGATACAAATTCGCTAGCATTTGGAAATTTCAATCTTCATATGAGATTCCCATACTCTCTGTGTTAAATTTACTGTCAGCTTATAAAAGTTAAGGGGAGCTAACTTTCCCGTAAATCGCTTCCAATGACGAAATTGTTAGCCACGAAGGGAATGCAATAAGGATATATGAGGCCAGGACGGGAAAGTGGAAATAGAGATGTGCTCTTTGAGGTACAATGAAATCTAATATTTACAATTAAGTAATTAAAAGCAGGGCAAGTTTGTGTCAACTCACTTGCTATTTGTCAGAAGTCTAGTGATATAGGACTGAGGATGGGGTGAGAGTGGGGCGAACGGAACTATCGATAGTCCAGATTGTACGGGCCTGTGTGGTACGTTTGCAGAACCACGCGATTGGTAGTACATTCCCATTATTTATATATCCAACCAAGCTTCCCCAAAGACCCTGCCCGTCGAAGCTTTATTTTGTATGTCGAAACACTTGTTCGTCGCCCGAATGTAAATATTTTCTTTGAAAGCCGCCAATTTGAAAAAAGGTGATATTCATATAACCTTTGTATGAAAGCGCTCATTGTAAGTATGTGACTGTCGAATTGTCATGCATATGCGTTGTGAATTATTATTATTATACTGAAGAATTAATTTCAAAATATGTGTAATTCTTTAAAATACTGATAATAAACCAACATTTTGGATCAGTTTCGTTTATTATTTTTTTAAAGAATTATGTTGAGTTAGGTTTCAAGTTTGTATCGACATTCAACGACTGGGAACACTGTCGGAATTTTTTAACTCTTACTCTACCATGTCGGAAAACTTTGAGATCCCAGCAGCTGTATCCAACTATAAGAATTGATGAATAAATCACCAGCCGAAAATGTGGAAAAAGTGCGACGTACATTCTTATTGCTGGTATGTCAAACCTCCGTTTAGGAGTTCCACATGATATCTGTGAATGAAATTAATGCGTGACAAATTTATTCATCATCCCAGACTTGTTACGTCATGAAAATCTACTTTCGATAGAGTTATCTCCCTTGAAATTATTGATCGCGCGAGAAAGGTCCTATTAAGAAACAAGTAACTGTTGAGAATATATCATTGACATCAGATGAAAATAAAGACATGTTTCCTTCTGTTAATTTTAATAAACGAAAACAATACGCAGCTCTCGGAGCTGTCTGTTGTTTTAGTTTATTAAATGTAACAAAAGGAAACTTGTCTCTTTATGGCAAGCTGATGAGAAGCAACTTCTTCACAGATAATTCGGTAATTAAGAATATCTATCAGTATTTCACCTACCGACACAAAGTAACGTCCATTTTGGCTCTTTGTTTTCCGAATCAATTTTTTACAGTAATTTGCAAGTTTTTATTCTTCCGGGAAAACAATTTGAAAATATCACCTCCAAGTTGTTTATATTAACCCGTTACCCAACGCAGACGATATCAACATTTATTATTTTAAATATCATTTTTCTTAAATTTTTCAAAAAATTTCAACAAAACCATATCATGTGACCCCTCGTTGGAACGAGCTCGACGAGCTCGTTCCAACGAGGGGTCACATGGTATGGTTTTGTTTATTTTGTTTTTAAAAATAATATTTTTTCAACTGCTGAATTTGCATATTACGCGGGCGGATGCGGGCGATTCGTTAAGTAAAGGGTTAATGGAAAGAACAATGTCTTTATTATATGTCACTGTTGATTAAATCAACAGGAAAAGGTTACAAGTTACAGAATATCAAAAGATGGTGAAAGCGGCATTTTCTTATTCTTTTTTTTTTTTTTTTTTTTTTTTTTTTTTTTTTTAATGGGTTTCAACGGGGGGCGCGGTGGCTCAGTAGGTAGAGGTGCAGGCTGCAAGCCGAGGGGCCCTCGGTTCGAATCCCACCTGCGGCATTCGCGTTGTGTCCTTGGGCAAGACACTTCACCCCCATTGCCCATGTGGGGGCACGGTGACGCTGTGTACTAAGGCGTAGTGCACGTCGATGGCGCACCTGTCTTCAACCAATGCTAACCCTGCTTGTGTGGAGTTAGTATGTTGGGGAGTTGACAGTTGCTCGCCGTTGCTCGGTGGTTCTCTCCGGGTGCTCCGGCTTCCTCCACCCGTAAAACTGTTGTGGTCATGATTAGCCATTGTGCAGAAATATGTGACCTTAAACACCAATAAATAAATAAATAAATAAATAAATAAATGGGTTTTAACAGAGAATAAGAGTCAAGCATTCAAACTGATTGGGAAAAATTGCAAAAAGCCAGCTTCTTTATTTTTATACTACTCAACAAAAAATGCCTGAAGTTTGTGAAATGATGCACACATTGATGATAACAATTCGTAAAATTCCGAAATTTCATTCTTTATATGCAATTGTCATACCATTAAAATTAAATTTACTGACAGTTTGAAGAAATTAAGGGGAGCTAACTTTTCTGCAAATCTTTTCCGGTGACGAAAATGGTCAGCCATGAGTGTCGAAGTGCCGTGGTGGTTCAATCCTTTACCTAACGAATCGGCCGCATCCGCCCGCGTAATATGCAAATTCGTCGAGCTCGTTCCAATGAGGGATCACATGATATGGTTTTGTTGAAATATTTTGAAAATTTTGAAAAAAAATAATATTTAAAATCATAAATTTTAATATCGTCTGCGTTGGTTAAAGGGTTAAAGACAGATGGAATAATTTTCGTATTGAATTCCTCTAAAGTATTATTAGTTTCTTATTGAGACCGGTATATCATTCCTTAGCGTCACACGAGTGGAAATAAAATTAATGTTTCATGACTTCTGTCTGAACCTCTAGGGGACAGAAATCCAACGCGTTTTAGAGGTTATTTTTCGAGAGTTCACCAACTCGGACGGGAAGAAGATCCATTATATACTCCAGAGCCATACCAATGACCAGTCCTGGTAATTCATCCTTTTTTCCTCGGCAAAAATATTGCTGTGGAAAACTGGTGCTTCTACGGCAATTGCTGTGAAGCCTGTTCGATTGTGTATAAATGATCAGGGGGCAGGACATAGTCTCAATTGCCATGTACATGCATATACAGTATGCAGTGAAGTGAAAACTTTCAAGTAACTTTAACACGTGAAAGTAGTTCGAGATACATGTGTATATATGTGCAGAATCTTTCACTCAATCAGGAACCATGTGAATGCTGAGAAAAAATCTTGGAAGTAAGCAGGCGACTTGCTCAATATGAATAGTATGAGTGAAAATAAGATGCAGCATAACCACAAACTAAGTATCTCACTGCTTCTATGTTGATAACACCAGAATCTGACATCAGTTTCTGGAAAGCTCTGTAAGAGCTTTCCAGAATCTGATGTCAGATTCTGGTGTTATCAACATAGAAGATGCAGAACACAGAGTGTCTACTGGCTATGCTGCAACTTGTACTGTAAATTGTAAGATTAGCAATACAGCGTAGTGCAACCCACATGGTTTGATTCTTTGAGTAACCTGGAAGTTGTACAATTTCTGCCACCACAAGGCTTTCTGAAGAAGCCATCCTCGGCAATTCTTTTGCTGTGGATATTTTTGTTTCCTCGGCATTTTCCTCTGCACTGCTGATTGCTGAGGGTGAATTACCAGGGCTGCAGTGGCTATACAACAGAAAATACAAACTGTTTAATATACCAAGGTTCCTGGAGCGAATTCCAACCCACTTCCAATTGTAAATGCTCTCGTGGAACTGATATTGTCAGTCAGGAAATGATTTGTGTGGCACACCAATGTATCATCCAAACGTTTCAAAAGAAAGGCACTGGCACAATCCTAAATCGGACTTGCAGACTCGAGTATGGGAACGTGAACACCAATGTATCATCCAAACGTTTTAAAAGAAAGGCACTGGCACAATCCTAAATCGGACTTGCAGACTCGAGTATGGGAACGTGAACGCGACACACATCTGTTTAAGCGTGTTTTAATAAACATTTAAGCTTTCTGATTTGGGAAAGGCTTGAAGAGAGTCTCTTAAAATTTCATCTATTTCATCTGTGTAATTACTACAAGATAAACTGAATTGTATGGTTAAGCCTAGATGGTTGTGATATATTATAACTCACGTGATTTTCCTTTTCTCTGATTGGTTGAGAGGAAGTAGAGCTATTTCTGATAGTTTTTCCCCATTGAAGATTCTAAAAATAATCGTGCGCTGTTTCCGTGCACGTTCTAAAAATAGCCATAGGATATTCTACGACGCTCTACAGATAGAACGCACCGTCCCATTTTAATTGATTTTTCTGGAATCCAGTTTCGTTATTTCAAAGTTCAAGAATGAAAATGATTGGGCAAGGTCCTTGACACTAGGCAGGGTACTTAGGATTGAAATCTTTATGGGTAGCAAGATGCTTCCCGTGTGTGTTCGATATAATGTGGTCATTATTGCACGTCGTTTTCTACGTCAAAATCGTGGTCCTCGAGGAAAAATAGCCCACCCGCCATCGGCACGTGGGTTTTCTCCTCCGAGGACAACTATTTTGGCAGAGCTAACTCCAAGCTGTACGATATTCAGTGGCGTTGCCGGGGGGGGGGGGGGGGCATTGGGGGACGCACCCTCCCCACTTTCCCTCAAACTTGGTCCTCGAAATATGTCCAAAAAATGGCATAAAAATTGTAGGGGGGTTAGGTCCATGAGGGTTAGATTGTAGATTTGTAGAGTGCTTGTCCTAATATCGTCGCCTGAGTGCTAGAATGTTCTATGTCCCCTATGGGACATAGAACATTCTAGCACCGAGGCGACGATAACTGTGTCGGTGAAAAGGTAGACAGTCACTGGTACATGAAAAACCTCAAAATATCTGCTCAGATGCAAGGAGATGGGGGTTTTTGAACCCTGGAATTCAAAATTTTTCAAACACGGCCCAACCATGGTCGGCCCGTGGTACCGATGACCCTTGGCCGCCCCATATCGGCCACATTTATTTCCCTCTGATTACTGTTATCTTTTGGTTACCTAGCTCAAATTTTAGGGATGCAAAAATCTGAAATGTGAAGGCCTGGAAAGCTTCTCCGGCATACGCCGCCAACCCCCCATCCCACCACTAGTTACAAATTCAAGGGGGACACCCTCTATTACAATGGCTCGAATCTAGGCTGTTCGAGTTTGTCCCCCCCCCCCCCCCCCCCCCAATTGTTTTGGGCTGGCTACGCCACTGGCGATATTGATAATATATTGCAGTCGAGGTGTCACTTCCTGAAAAGAAATTTAAAATTTGGACCAGGAAGTAATGGAATTACAAACATAAAATGACTTGAGAATGTATCAGTTATGGGCGATGCACCATGTAGGTATTTCTGCCATGAATGATATATTAAGTTGACATAGTGCTCATTCTAAGAGATTTTTTCCCGGATTACCGTTTCGTTATTTCTAAGTTCAAGAAACAAAATGCCTGTATTTGGAAAGGTCATTGAAAGTAAGCAGTGTACCTAGGATTGGAATCTTGGTGGTCAGCAAGATGCTTTTTGGGTTTGTTCGGTATAATATAATTATTGTACGGCATGTCGTTAACTCTGCCAAAATAGCGGTTCTTGAGAAAGAATGGCCTCCGACAAGTGGCCTATTCTTCCCCGAGAACGACCATTTTAGTATAGTTAACCTCACGACGTGGAATATTTATAATGGTCTCACAGAACTAAATATTTTCCCATAGGCGACCATTATAACACTTATGTGGAAAAAAATATGATCGCATCACTTTAAATTAAATATTTAAATACCTACATAAAGTACAGACCTTCACACAACTTTCCCTGGCCAGAAAACATGGGGTCATGCAACAAATAAGAGAGAAAATGCACCAGGACGTGAAGTACCGTCCTTGAACTCAGTTTTTTTTCTGGGAATTCCCAACAAAAATACACAAATAGTTAACTGGATTTTATAGACCCAGAAAATACTTAGAAAATCTCTTTTTTCTTGTGAAATATTCAGTATTGTTGTAAAAACCTAATAAAATGCTTTAACAGTTTTCTCAAGCAATACGTTTTTTTCTAGGAGTCTTATTTTAAACTATGATGCAATATCCGGGTGCAACATTTCAAGGCAGATCACTCTAAACTAAATATTTAGTTCCTCGATACCTAATATAGACAAGTACACACAACCTTGACGATATGAATTTGATTACACGGGGAACATACAATACGAGAAGAGTGGTCTTCTACAATAAGAGAGAGTGGAGACTTTTCATCCCGATGGTTAGTTATAAGTTCTCAAAAGATGATGCAAAGCACTTTCACACTTCCAGCGTATAAACTACCGTTTTTATCACATGATCTGACCAATTTACTCTCCATTGAACTTAGTTTTTAAAAGCTATAAGCCACGATCAGGCAATGATATTCCCGGTTCAGTGCCTAGTATAAACGGTTGTATTTTTGCCCGCAACTTGAGCTCTGACATCTGGTCTCCTGTTTACGCTACGGAACGAAAAGGTAATGGCATTCGAGTTTTGAACGGTTGTTTCAATAAACTTCTACCACTGCATACTTAAAAATATCCACGTTTTGGGGGACTATGTTTTGGCCAAGATGCTCTTTCCGGAAGAACACAGCTTTTTATAGGAAGCTCTGTTTGTTCCTCCATCAACTTTGACATGATTTATTTGACGCTGTGCAAAGTGATAAATAGTATCTTCAAGTCCCCCAGTTTATAATGAATTTTAATAAAATCGTCCCGAAAATTAGGTCTGGACAGAGTAAATGGCTCCGATTAGACCTAATATACAGTACTCATTTCGAGTCGTTCACCTTTAACTGTACACTTTGTACGATAAGCTGTTGGTTATTTCATATGTTTTTCCTTTTCCTTTTCCATTACTTGAAGGTTTTACAACACCACATTAATTACAATTTTCAACGAAAGGGAATTTAACCTTGGAATTTTTTCAGTCGCTTTTTCACTACATATTAACATTTTAAGGGCGAAATATCCATTGTAGGGTGGTGACACCAGGTCAGCTGTTTCTGCTACCGCGCGACACAAGTTAAGTTATCAACAAACGATATTGATCAATACTTTTCGGATCGATTTGAAAATGTTTAATTATATTTAATTATATTGTCGACTTTTTAACTCGAGTCAAACATGTGAGTTAAGAAATGTGTGTCTCCTTTTATACATAACAACGTGAACTATTTTCACGTAACTGAGTATCAATAAGGTTTTTGTTCGCCCTAAATTTATTTGCAGTGCATTTTTGTTAATTAGCTTACCTTTTAACTCTTAACCCGCTGAGTATTTTTAAAATAATTTTCGACAAATCTAATCATGGCTGCTGTGAAGCAGCCATGATTAGATATGATAAACATTCATCTAAATTTAACTCACGAAATCATTAATGAAACAATCCTTTCAATTAAAAGGGAGAAAATTTTATTAACTGTGTCAAAATTATACTTATTTAAGAGGCAAGAGAACCCATATGTTGGGCAGGAATACACACCAGTAGCATGCAAGGCGTTAAGCCTTTGCATAACATGAATAGTTGATCACCCTTGTACAGGATTTTCCTGAATAACTCAATAAATCATTTTTGACATAGAAAACATAATACATGACTCCTCTTTGGATCGAGCTATAAATTGGGGCAAAATTTGGAAAGATGATGAAATCCTTTTGAGTTTCGGCGGTCGGATATGTCCGTCACGATAAAAGTTAACGCATCTGGGTACGCCGTATAGAGCAGTCTGGTGGCCGGGGAGTGGATTCCTAAGAAATCACCACAAAGTGGACTTTTTCTTCCTCTTTACAGTTATAACGTCTCTAAAGGGACAATTTATTTATTTGTTTTCAAGGTTACATCTATGGCTATAGCATTACCACACCACAAGTATAAAGTGCAGTTTAGCCTGTCGTGTGTATCTATTCTGGCTATTTATTGACTTCTCTCCCAAATGGTTATTACCGGGGTCTATTCACTCCTCTGTGACATAAATCGCCATCGAAATCATCGGACATAAATCGCTATGGAAGGCAACTTTCGATTATCTCGCTAGGAATTATTAGACGAGAAAAGTCCAACTAAGAAGCAAGAAATTGTTGAGAAAGCACAACTGACATCGGTAGAAAATAAAGCTATTTTTACTTTTGCTACCTTTAATAAACGAAAACAACAGACAGCTCCAAGAGCTGTCTGTTGTTTTCGTTTATTAAATGTTACAAAAGGAAACTTGGCTTTTTATGACAAGCTAATTACAAGCAATTATGTCACAGATAATCCGTTATTAAGAATATCTATCAGTATTACACCTACCAACATTAAACGTTCACTTTGACTCTTTGTTTAGCGACTGTGTTTTTACAGGAATTTGCATGTTTTTAGTATTCCTCGGAAATAATTAGCAAATCCCACCTCCAAGATTTTTATATTAAAGTCACTGTTTCTAAAGTCATTGAAAATATCGTTGTCAGTCAACTTAACAAGCATCTATCTGTTATTGGTCTAGTAGAACCCTTTCGATCGACATACAGATCCAATCATAGTACACAAACTGCCTTATTATGGGTGCACAAAGACATAATTTGTGCTCTATCTGATGGAAAAGCTGTTCTCGTACTTTTGGACCTTTCGGCTGCATTTGATACAGTACATCACGACTTTCTACTCGATATACAACCTGGGGTTACCGGAACTGTCCTAAAATGGTTTCATAATTATCTTGAACATGGTTCTCAACAAATCTCCATTGAGGTCACTTGATCTGAAAGTGAAGCATTGAATTGCGGAGTACCACAGGGCTCAGTTCTTGGACCCATACTATTTATCATATACACAACATCACTTTGACGAACGCTGAGACATCTTGGCGTGCCCTACCATCTTTACGCTGAAAATAACAGATCTACTTGATATCGAATCCAACTGATGTTTCTGAAACAGCTGGCACTGTGTCTGAAATGGAAATATGTATCGACTCCATCAGACAGTAGTAGGTAGAAAAGGAGAGTATACTATCACTTGTACATGTACGTGTACAATATACGTACACGATGCGTTCACCAACGTGGAATTCAGTGTTAAATCACACGCTTGTTCATAAAAATGTACATGATGTTGAATCCCCCTCATGTTTTTTTGCGACTCCTAGATCGCACTTTTAACGTTCAAATACTCGTGGTGAACGCGCGTTTTTAAAAAAAGGGTGAAATTGTACATCTTCACTTCTATCTTGTACGTAATTTTTGTCAACGTTCCAATCGCAGATCAGACCATCGATCCATCGTTGGCGAACGCGAGCAAAAGCAAAAGATTCTGGGTCATCATCAAAAAACAGTTTTGGGGACTCTAGATCAGCGATCCAGAACCCGCAATTGTTTTGGTACATTGATCCAGAACTCTCCCTTGTTTTTGAGGCGGTGGGTTTTTCGCATTTATGATGTTATTAGGGAATTCCCCACTATTGGAATTCCCAAACTCAGCTAATCGACCGATCGGATCGCTCGATTCTCGTAAAACTCGATCTGAACGAAGAGTGTTGTCGTTGTCGGTGTGTTGGAAATTCGCGAATCCAGTCACGTCTTCCTGAAGTAAAAAAACTAACACATGTTATCGTAATGAGTGAATGAGGTTTTTTGTTCAAAAAGAGTCGATTATGAATATAGTCTGTATTATAGACATTGATGTTTTCTGTTGATGGGACGGATAGAAATTGAGTTTTGAGGGTTTTTTGTTCGAAGGGAGTTGATCTGTAATAGATATTCGTGTTTTGTCTTGATGAGAGAGATTGACTGTTAAGCGTTCGTTCGAAAAAGTCAAAAACACTTATTTGAATGTTTAAAACGCATTTTCCGCTCAATTAGGTTTTGAGTGGTAAAATTTTTAATATATTCATGATAGCAATCGCAGTCATCAAAGGATTCTCTCTTAATTCGACACTCAGTGAATTGATGTGTGAATGAATGAAGATCTTTTGACAAATGTAAAAAACTACTGTCAAAATGCGTTAAATCAGAAACCGGTTTGTCATGTACTGTTTAAACGTATTTTTTAAACTTCAATTAACACAGTCAGTTGAGATGTGAATATTTTCAGATTATTATATTAAGACGGAAAGAGTTTTTTATTACTTAAAACATAAAAAAATATAATTAAACATTTAATTTTGAAAATAAATAAAAACAATTAAAACGAAAGATGTTTTTACAGATGGATCCTAGACGCCGAGATTTAATTTTAGACCAGTATGAAGGTGCTAAGAAGGGCATTCAGTCTGCTGACAGGGGCAGACGTCTTGGTGAGATGGAACTCAAACGCGAAGCCACAAAAATATTTAAACCCGTGACGGAGGGTCAAGAGCGAAGCAGGAAGGAGATAGTCGAAGAATTGAGACCTATAAAGGAGAGTTCTTTGAGAATGGGTTCGTTACCTCCTAGTTTTGGAAATCGGTATTCCGTTCAATCTACATCGGATTACGTTCCCACGGGAATTCAAACAGAGAGCGAGTCTGATGATACGGCTTCGACTATCACCACTAGTAGTATCGTATCGTCCGATGATGATGGCGGTAAGAGAGATCAGTCGTATGGAATTTATAAGGATTCTGAGGGTAGAACTTTTGTAGGTGATACGGAAGTGGAAATGGATGATGATGAATTGATCGTGGGTTCGAATAAATATAATGTAACTGATGGTCTGCGGAGATTGCTCCTTTACGACAAGCCTGGAGATTACACGGAACAGGATTTCGACAATTACGGCGACATTCTAGTTCAAACTCACGCCATGAAGAGAAATAACGATGCCGGAGAGACGAGACCCAAAGCCAACAGAGGTTACAAGTGGACGAAAGTGGTGAAACCCATATGGGATATGAACAAGAAGTTCGTCGAATCGGTGACTGGCAAAGGGGTGAAAACCACTTTTCTTCCGAGCGATTCCGACGCTCTGTCTCAGAGATTGAGTTTGTTGATGGCGAGCAGACGGGCTGGTAACACAGGATTAGATAATCAGATAGTTTCTATATCTGACGAATTGTTAAGACAGAAGGTTTTGAATAAAAACCAGTATAAAAGGCTGATGAACGAATTGAAGGATTGATGTGTATATAATAAGTAGAGAGAAACAAACAAACAAACAAACAAACAAAAATAAAACAGTAAACTTTTACACTAGAATAATAAAAAGTATTTAAATGGCAAAAACGATTTACCAGTGAAAAAAATAAAAAATATATCATAAAAATAAAATATGTTGGTGATAAAGAACAGGGGATACGTCAGAACTTATGTTCAAGGCGGTTCTGGCATCGTCGATTCTATAATGCGAGCGTTCACGAGCAATGCGTGTAGAAAACTCGCATCGACCGCGTTTGAGGTTGGTAAGAAGACGGCTTTGGATGCTGGTAAGAAAGCCGCTTCCGAAGCCAGTGGTAGGATAGCTTCTGTGGCTGGCAAGAGGGCAGCCGACGCGTTGATCGACAAGTTGATCAGTCCGCCGGCGAAGCGAGCTGCGTTAGAGCGAACGCCGAAAAGTTGGAAAGATGTTAAGGATGCTGTGGTGCCCATACAAGATTTAGCCAAAATGACGAGTGGATCCGGATTGAAGAGAACTTGCGACGGTGCGATATAAATAAATAATAATAACATTAAAAACAGAGTTTGAAAAACATAAAAAAAAATTTGTGTTTGAAAAGAATCTAAAATAACAAACAAAATAAAACAAAGATGAACATTAAAGATATGTCTTGGAACAACGCCGCGACCAAGAGGTCGAATAACGAGTTCTTTCCCAAGAGCATAAGAGGTTTGATAGTGGGAAAATCGAATTGTGGAAAGACCAATCTGTTGATGAATCTGTTGTCCCGACCCGACTGGTTGGATTACGACAGATTGTTCGTGTTTGGCAAGAGCTTGTTTCAACCCGAATACAGATTGCTTCGAGAGTGCATGGATCGCAGATTGCCCAAGGACGTCACAGCCAGAATCTTTGACAGTAGGGAGGAATTCGACAAGAGTGGAGCTTCACTCTCGAGCATTTTGGACGGCGCGGCGACGGAGCTGATGAAGAGAAATGCATCTTCGAACGTCGAGTGTCGATTTTATGAGAACGCTAGCGACGTTCCGGATCCTAGAGAACTGAAATCGGAAGATAAGAATCTCATGATTTTCGACGATCTGCTTTTGGAGAGACAGAACCGATGCGAATCGTATTACGTTAGGGGTCGACACAGCAACGTGGACTGTTTCTACCTGTCACAGAATTATTTTCGATTGCCCAGACAGACGATAAGGGAGAACGCTAATTTTCTATGTCTCTTTCTCCAAGATCTCAAGAATCTCAATCACATCTACGGCGATCACGTCGCAAACGACATGAGCGCTGCGGAATTCAGGAGATTCTGCAAGAGGGTTTGGGATGGTGGACTTTACAATTTCGTCATGATCGATTTGACAAGCGAATTTAATCGCGGAAAATATCGGTGCGGATTCGACAAGTTTTATGTTTCCGATGATAATAATAAGATAGAGCGTGAAAATAAAAAAAATTAGAAAAATAATAAATCTTCAAATAATTAGTTTTGAATAAAAAAATAAAATTAAATATAATGTTCGAACATGGAGAATTGTTAGGATGGATAGCCGAGAATACGGCTGCGAAACAATCCATTCAAATCGTGGTGAGTGGCGATTCGACTCGACTCGCTACGAAATTCGAACCTTCCATCGAATTGAATAGAGAGAAAAGATACGAGATGGCGCTGGTGAATCTGGAGACTTATTATTCCTTTCCCAACGTCACCGAAAAGAATAACTCATTCAAGTATTCCGACGGAACAGATTGGTTGGAGATTCGAATTCCCAAAGGGAGTTACGACATAGACGATTTGAACCATTACATTCAGACGCGAATGAAGACGGATGGAAAGGGAAGCAACAAGATCAGACTCGCTCCTAATCCTAATACCTTACAGACGATGTTGGATTTGGAAGATAATTTTCGAGTGGATTTCAACACGGACGATTCTATAGGCAAGATGTTGGGATTCGATCGAAAGATGTATCGAGGCCACGCGGCATCTGAAAATACGGTCGACATTCTCGCTGTCAATAGCATTCTGGTGAACGTGGACGTGATTGCTGGAAGCTACGTGAATGGTAGCGCTCAACCGACGATCTATTCTTTCTTTCCAAACGTGTCGCCGGGTTATAAGATCGTGGAGCGACCTCGAAATTTAGTTTATCTACCAGTGAGTTTAGACACGTTGTATAGTCTCAAAACCACGTTGACGGATCAAAATGGTGAACTGTTAGATCTTTGCAGAGAGAGAGTGACGATACGATTTCACATAAGAGAAATATAAAAGCAAAAAAAAAAAAAAAAATATTATATATATAGATAACAAAAATAAAATAAACGCAATATTAATTTTACAAAATTATTTTAATATAATTATTAAACAAGAAACAATTGAAGTAAATATATTTAAAAAAAAACAAAACAGAATTATGACACAATACGTGGTTAAAAACGTGAACATATCCGCAGGACAGAGGAAGAAACTTAAGAGAGCGTTAACAACTCGAGGTGAGGCGGTGAGATTCAAATTCACTCACGAAGATCTGACGAGAGGTGGTCAGGATTCGATCGCCTGGACCAGAAGTTAAATCAAAAGGATGGAGAAAGCGATTCGCGATGGAAGAGGGTTGATGGTGAGAATGAGTCCCGCTCAATTGAGATACAATTTGAGAATGAAAGGTGGTTTCCTACCGCTATTTATCAGGAATAGCCGCAAAAGCATTACCCTTCGCCGCAAAGGCGCTACCCTTTCTTGGAAAGACTCTCGGCGTGGGAGCTCTCATGGGACTCGTTAGTTCGGCAGTTGAGAAATTAATGGGTGGCAGCGGACTGTTTTTGAAGAAGGGAGGAGCCATGTGTCGCGTCCACATAGACGACAGCGGTAAAGGATTGTATCTAGAACCTGTTAGAGGTGGCAACTCTCTGAGAGGAAACAGTCTCTATCTGAAGAGTGGACGAAACATTGAGCGACTCGGCAAGGGTTTGTTGCTCGGTGAGAATTCGCCATTTAAGAACATACCGATTTTGAATATGTTATTATAAATATAAAATTATATAAAATATAAAATCATAGAAAGTATAAAATAATATATTTAAAATGGGTAAAAAGGTGGAGAAACAAATTTATCACCTGGATGAAAAGGTGGAGAAACAATTTGACGATAATGACAAACATCGCAAGCCAGAGAGCGAAAAAATAAAAAAATGGTTAGACGCTAATGATGGATATCTAAGGAAAGAACTAATAAAAGAGATAGATAAAGCGCGGGATAGACGGTTGAGAATGAGATGATGCTTTCCACGGTCACCACTACCTTCTGAAGAGAATGGTAATGATGCGAGTGTTACCAAGAGATGCACAACATTCGTTCATAATTATGATTCGGATAAACAAAAATGTTGCCATAAACGTATCACATCACAAAGAAAAAGAAAAAAAGAAAAAGAAGAAGAATCGACGCTGAAAACTGAGAGAAAAGGAAACGTTATTATAATATATTATGATGATAGTGAAGAAGAAGGAAAAAAAAAAAAAAAAAAAAAGTAATGAGATCTAAAGATGATCTTATTACTTTTTTTTTTTTTTCATTTTTCTTCGCTAAAAATCAATCACTCTATTGTTTATATTTCCAAGTCTGTTATTAGCATTTTGACACTCGTGTCTTCTCCTTTTTCGAAAATGTGTTGAATGTTTATCTTTACTCTTTTGAGTTTTTTTACATCGGTCAACTCGCTCTCACCACCCAATTTCTTCATGAGTTCGAATGAGATGTTTGGAAATATGTAATTTCCATAGGGTAACGACAAATCGTCCTTGTCGAATTCTCTATCTTCGGCGATGACGATGTTCTGCAGATCGCTTTGGTACTCGTAAATCAAATTGAGCGCGGCTTCGTCCAATTTCAAAGGCATCTTATATTTCTCGTATTTGTGCTCTAAGCCCTTCGTCTCGACCTCGTTCAATTCGATGGGATCGTGTCGTTGTAATCTATAGATTTTATGACCAAATTTCTTATACGTTTCGACTCGTTTCAATTTCAATTCACATCTTTTAGGTGTTGTTGTGTTCATGATCGATTATTTAGTATTTAAATAATAATTTGTTTAAAAAGTGTTTTTTTTGCTTTTTATATATAATAAAAAAGTTGTTTTTTTAATTTTTAATTTTCTTTAATGTAAAATGTTTTTAGTAAAAGTTTTTTTTTCTCTTTATATATATATATAAAAAGTTAAATTTTAATTTCAATCTCTCTATTGTTTATATTTCCAAGTCCGTTATTAGCAAGTTGACATTTGTCATTTTTCCACATACGAAAATGGTGTGAATGTTTATCTTTACTCTTTTGAGTTTTTTTTCATAGGCGAATGCGCTCTCACCACCCGATTTCTTCACGAGTTAGGGTGAGATTATTGGATATATGTAATCTCCATAGGACAACAATAAATCACCCCTGTCGAATTCTCTGTCTTCAGCGATGATGATATTATTCAGCAGTTCACTTTGGTACTCGTAAAACAAATCGAGCGCGGCTTCATCCACTTTCAAACACATTCGATATTTGTGGTAGTAGCGCTCTAAGTCCACCATCTCGACCTCATTCAATTCGATGGGATAGTGTGGTTGTAATGTATAGATATTAAAACTGGATTTCTCATACCCTTCATCTCGTTTCAATTTCAATTCGCATCTTTTAGGTGTTGTTGTCATGATCGATTATTTGGTTTTTATGAATTCTTGCAAATAATGTATATTTTAAATTTTGTATTTAAATAATAATTTGTTAAAAAAAAAAGTTTCTCTTTATTTCTCTTTATATATAAATAAAAGTTAAAAAAAAAAAATTCTTACAAACTCAATTTTGAGGTAAAAACAATGATCAAGTCCAAACATCCGAATTATAGTCTAGAACGAGCAAGACTTCAAACGTTCAAAAATTGGCCTTCGCATCTCGCTCAAAAACCCGAAGATTTAGCCGCCACGGGTTTCGTTTACGTGGGTAGAGGCGACAAAGTCAAATGTTTTTGTTGTGACATACATTTGATGAATTGGGAACCTCACGACGTACCTTTACTAGAACACATAAGTAATATTGAAAAAGGCGAATACGATTATTTAAACAAGATCCTAACATTGGGATTGATCAAAATCCCAGACGAAGAGAGGGATAGAGATAAAAACCAAAAATTATTGATGGATATGTTACAACTCGGATACACCAGAGAACAATTGTACAATGCGTTAAACAAAGCGAACAAGACTCTGTCTCAATTCATAACTTTAGAACATCTCATCAAATTCATGGCGGAAGCGGACGAGTTATCGTCACTCATCGAAAACAAACCAAGTAAAACGTCCACCACCAAGTGTCTGGTCTGCGAAGGTGTCGCAAATGTCTTGTTTCTACCGTGCGCACACCTGCGTTACTGTAGAGAATGTCATTCCGAAGATGAGAAAATGTGTTCGGTTTGCGAGCGAGAAATAAAAGCGGTCTTAAATTGTTTTTGAATAAAAACACATTAAAGAAAAAAAAATTGAATTTAAAATTTAACTTTTTTTTTTTTTTTTTCTATTATATATATATAAAAAGAGTAAAAAAGCAAAACTTTTTTAACAAATTATTTAATACAAAATTCCAAAAAAAAAATATTCTTACAAATGAAGCAAACAGATAAAACAATGGTAAATTTAAATGAGAAAACCATACCTCAGTTAAACGAGATTTGTAAACTATTACAAATTTCAGATTTCAGAAATCATAGAACTAAATCAAAGAAAATTGAAGTCATACAAGAATATTTGCAAAACGCTAGAAAGGCAAATGAAATGTCGATAGCAACGACGTCAAAAGATGCATCGGTTGTGAAAAATAAGAAGACGACTAAACGAAAAGCCGTTGAAGAACATCAAGTTTCCAAAGAAAAGAAAAGAAAAACTAAAACGAAAACGAGTGATGCACTTCAGATTCAAGACAAACGAGATATATCGAGCAAAATTCAATGAGCAATCAACGAAGAGAAAGGAGAAGAATATGTAACACGACTCATTGCAAAACTATTCCAATCGAAACCCGTAGAATGGGAGAGTGCGATCAAAGGCATTTTTAAAACTTTCGACGTGATTCCCTCGTTGAAGAAAGTCGATCCGAAATTGTTCATGGAACGAGTGAAGAAAGAAGTATTGGATTTGTTTCACGAACACATGAACATGGGATTAAAAATTAAGATGATACTCCATTGCATAATGAATAAAATCGACGTGAAGTCCGGCGAGAGCATCGTGAAAAATGCATATTTCAGATCTAACGTCGAACCCGTATTTCGAGGTTCAAATCTATCGGACGTTTTCGAAAAGATGAAAGACAAGATGTTGACGTCTCTCGCGAATTATCAACATGAAGGTAGTAATTGGACGTTCGATGAGGTGTTGAAACTCGAAATTCACATGATTAAAAATGATCCGTTGAAAGGATCTTCCTACTTGGAATTACCATATTTCTTGACTAAGAAACACGCCGTGGTCAACGTGAGAAATAACGATGATCAGTGTTTTAAATGGGCAGTCACCTCCGCTTTATACCCTGTTGAAATAAACTCCGATAGAGTTTCTCGTTACGAGGAAACTTCTAAAAATCTCGATTGGAACGGAGTGACTTTTCCAACAGAGTTAAAACATATCGAACGTTTCGAGGCTCAAAATCCCACCGTAGCGGTGAACGTCCTTGAATACAACGACGAAAAACGAACAATCTATCCTCTCAGACAGACTTTGTAACGCAGAAGAGAAAAGACGATTATTTTATTATTGATTTCGAATGGTGACAATCGTCATTATTGTTGGGTTAAACATCCGACCCGATTACTGTCGAAACAAAATAATAATCATAACGGAAAGATATCTTTATGTTACAATTGCATGAACATATTTAAGACCAAAAAATCATTAGCGAAACATCAGGAATATTGCAACGAAAATCAAGGTGTCGCCATCGAAATGCCAAAACCCAACACCATCGTGAAGTTTGAGAATCACAATAGAAGGTTAAAAGTACCATTCGTCATGTACGCTGATTTCGAATGTTTCACCACGAAAATGAGTTCCTGTCAACCCAATGCTCTTCAAAGTTACGTCGAAAGATATCAAAAACACATACCTTCGGGCTATTGCATTTACATGAAATGCGCTTTCGACTCGCAACACGACATGGGTCCCTTCACCTACACGAATCAGTGCGAAGACGACGACGTGGCACAAAGGTTCGTGGAAGAGTTAGAATCGAAAATTCAAATGTTATACGACAAATTCAAAACTCCAGCGAAAATGATCATCACGCGAGAGCAGCAGGACGAAAATAACAGAGCCACCAAATGTCACATATGCAGACAATTGTTCACCGAGAATTTGGAGGAAAATAAGAAGGTCAGACACTGCGATCATTACACGGGCATGTATCGCGGTCTGGCTCACAGCAAGTGTAATTTAAAATATCGAGACGCCACTTTCTATCCGGTGATATTTCACAATCTCTCAGGTTACGACAGTCATCTGTTCGTGAAAAATCTCGGCACCTCACACGAAGAATTAAATTGCATCGCGAACAGCGAAGAAAGATACATTTCCTTCATGAAATGGAAGCTCATGGAGAGGAAAAGAGTAATCGACGGAAATACGTTGAAAGAAAAAATGAAATCCATTCGTAGAGGCATACGTTTCATCGACACTTTTAAATTCATGTCGGCCGCTCTGGAAAACTTAGTCGATAACATGAGCAAGGATAAATTTAAAATCACGAGTGAACATTTTGGAGAATGAGTAGACGCCATGTTGAGGAAAGGAGTCTATCCTTACGATTATGTGAATGATCTAAAGAGATTCGAAGACACCGCACTACCTTCGAAAGAAGATTTTTATTCGAAATTATACGAATCCGACATTTCCGACGAGAATTATGAACACGCCAAAACGTGTGGAAATCATTCGATATGAAAACCATGAGAGATTATCATGATCTCTATCTGAAGACCAACGTTCTGCTCTTGGCAGACGTGTTCGAAAATTTTCGAGACGTCTGTCATCGAAATTATGATCTGGATCCCGCTTGGTATTTCACCGCACCCGGTCTGGCGTCTGACGCTCTGTTGAAGACCACCGAAGTCCAATTGGAATTATTATCCGACGTGGACATGTTGCTCATGTTCAAAAGGGCTGCGAGAGGTGGCGTCTCGATGATCTCCCACAGACATTCTGAAGCTAACAATCCCTACATGAAAGAAGGTTTCAATTCGAAACGGTCGACTAAATACATACAGTATTGGGACGCCAATAATCTGTATGGTTGGGCTATGAGTCATCCTTTACCGATTGGAAATTTCGAATGGGTGAAGGAACCGGAAGAGATGCAAAAATGGAGAGACTATCCTTGCATTTTAGAAGTCGATTTGAACTATCCGGAAGAATTACACAGTCCACACAACGATTATCCGCTAGCTCCCGAACGAATGGAACCGAACGAAGGACACGAGGAAAAACTCATTCCCAATTTATTTAACAAACGTAACTACGTCGTCTACAGTGAGAATTTGAAACAGTACGTCGATTACGGGATGAAATTAGTCGACATACATCGCATCATTCGATTCGACGAAGAGCCTTGGATGAAAAAATACATCGATCTCAACACGAATCTCAGAACTCGAGCCGGGAACGATTTCGAAAAAGATTTATTCAAACTCATGAACAGCTGTGTGTACGGCAAATCAATGGAAAACATCAGGAAGAGAACCGACGTTCGACTCGTCATGTCTGAGAAAAGAGCTAAAAAATTAGTGGCGAAACCCAATTACAAACACCTAACCATATTCGATGAAAATTTAGTGGTCGTTCACATGCAAAAGACGCATCTGAAGTTCAACAAACCGTATTATCTCGGACTGATCATCTTAGATATCAGCAAGCGATTGATGTATGAGTTTCACTACGATTACGTCAAACGAAAATTTGGCGACAAAACCAAACTACTGTTCACCGACATGGACAGTTTAGTTTATGAGATAGAGACAAAAGACGTCTACCGAGATATATCTCCGGACGTGGCCGATTGGTTCGACACAAGCAATTATCCCGTCGATCACCCATCCAACATTCAATCGAACGACAACAAGAAGGTGTTGGGTAAATTTAAGGACGAGAGCGGCGGTAAACAGATCGTCAAATTCGTAGGCTTCAGATGCAAACTGTATGCTTATCGTCTAGAAGATGATGAAGAGATCAAGAGGTGCAAAGGAGTTGAAGCGTGCGTGGTGAAGAAAAACATCTCTTTCCAAGAGTATAAAGATTGTCTGTTAGGAAGTGGTTCGGTGTATAAGACTATGAAATCGATTCGAAGGGAAAATCACGACTTGTATACTGAAATAGTCAACAAGATTTCGCTGACAGCCGACGACGACAAGAGATTCATGTTAGACGATAAAATAAGCACTTTGGCACTCGGACATTGGACTTTGGATCTAATTTTAGACGATATGAATGGGGATGATTGGATTCTAGATGTGATTGTAGATGATAAGATTCCAGATACGATTGCGGATGATAGGATTCCAGAAAATCAAGAAGAATTAGATGAACACAAAATTATAGAAATCGATAGTGACATCGAGAAAGTTAGTTTAAAAAGAAAAAGAAAAAAATAGAAAAAAAAATAACGTCATTTTTAATGAATTATAATAAAATAAATAAAAAAAATATATACTTATTTATGAATAAGAAAATAAAGATATCCGTAGAAGGTGTCGTCTTACCCAACGAACCCCTATCCAACATCGATCTGTTGAATGCGGCAAAAGATTTGAAAATCGAAGATTTTCTAGGAGTGTTTTCCAGAGATGCCTTGCCGAAGAGAAGACCTCGACAATCGTAATGCTGAATTTTAAATCTACATGATTCATTGGGTGAAGGCACTCACTGGGTGGCGTGGATGAAGAACGCGCAGAAGAAAAATTATTATTTCGACAGCTACAGAATCTCGCCGCCAAAAGAAATAAAGAACTATTTCAACAAATCGATGGTTCATTACAACACGGAACAAGTGCAATCACCACATCAAGTGTTTTGCGGTCACCTGTGTCTCTACGTTCTCAAGAGATGGTCTGAAGGAGATCGATTTCAAGACATTCTCAATGATTTACATTAGAGAGAGATTTTTTTTTTTATAGTACATATAAAGATAAAAAATTATTTTAAAAAAATTTTAATCGAATAAAAACGAAAAATAAAATAACATAGTTCATTTTTAATAAACTGCGTTTTGAACACATTTTTCTAAAAAAAAACAAACAAAAAATCCCACAACAACATGCCAGTCGATAAATTTGGTAGAAGTGACGACGAAAAAGTCAACCCGAGAAAGAAGAGGAAGACGTTCGAAGTCGACGATGGTTACGATGTTGCCAACTTGGACGAACGTTACATTTGGAGATATGAACCTCAAGAAGAACCTTTGAACATAAACGATAAGAAGCTCTACAATCTTCCCGAGCCGATAGATCTCGCAGATGCTGCGACTAAAAAATACGTTGACAAAGGGAACGCCAATTTTGAACGAATCCTGCTAGATAATTACGTGGATAAAACCATGACCGACGATCTTGATCTGAAATCCAAATGTTTGGTGAATGTCGCGAATCCCATAGATCCCACCGATGCCGTGACCAAGAAATACGCAGATGACTCTCACGTGAGATTCAGCGAACACCTGAGAAATAGATACGTTCTGAAAACGATGCACTCAGAATTGAATGCCAATTCTAACAAGATAACGAACGTGGCCACTCCCACGAATCCCAAGGACGTGGCGACCAAACACTACGTAGATCTGGAACAGAGAAAGTCTGACAGACGAGAAATGAAATCGGATCTGAATGCGGGATTCCACAAGATATTGAATCTGTCGAAGATCGACGACACGGATGCGGACTCAACCGCGGTCAACAAGGGCTACGTAGATTCTGCCATGATACAATTGCAAGAATACCTAGAATCGCAAGTGGACGATCTCTACCTGAACAAAGAATCTGGCAGAACCATGGAGGGTGGCATCAACATGAACGGTCACAATTTATTCGGTCTCGATCACGATCCCGAATTCGATTCCAGCGTGGTAAGCAGGAAGTACGTGGATGACAACTCGGTCTGGAGAAAGGGCGACATCATGGAAGGTAAACTAGACATGGGTGGACACGCGCTCACAAATCTACTGGATCCCGTGAACATGACGGATGCCTGCACCCTGATTTCGGTGGTGGAGAAAGTCAAATATGCTAGACAATTGATCACCGTGTGGGCCAAAGAGGCCGGCACCTTAGATGAAGGAAAAGCTGAGTGGTCTTTCGGAAATGGAGGTAGTGGATCGAAACACGGTCAGGTGGGATATCCCATGCCATTGGGAGGTGAAATCCTTCGAATGAGTCTGGCTTCCTCGGATTTGAATAACAGAGCGGTCGTCAATCTCATGGTAAATGGTGTGGAGAGCGATAAGAGATACAGCGTCGAAAAGACTGAGAATCAACACGCGAATGTTAGCACGTTCGGCATGCCTCTCAAAGTGAATGCCAGTGACAGGATTAATTTTGTCACGAAAACCAATAATCCCAAAGCCGCCACTTCCGTGGTGAGTCTACTGATCGAACTAGATTCTTTGAACAAACAGTGAACGCGTGTCAGGGCCGACGGTGTCTTTCACCCACAACTGATTAAGTCCTCTGGATTTCGAAAAATCATCAGGATACGTCAAGAGTCCGAACATCGTGGTGGCCTGACCGGGATGAAACACAGATTCTATCTCTTGTCTGGATAGCATGCATTTTATGTTACTGAATAGATGCATGATGCCATTATTGGCTAGAGTAACCGTGTCGTCGTCGGCGTAGTCGCTCCCATCTTCCTTGGGGAGACGTCCCTGCACCACTATGTAACTCTCGCTAGGATGTACGAATAGATCTTGAGTTTCGACGTTGATTCTTATCTCTCCCGCATTGTTCAAACTCGTCCCGGTTACCGGTTCATATTCATGAACCTCATATTCTTGAATACTTTCATCTTTCACTATGCTTTGTGCTATATCTAGTATATTTGTCATTTTAAAGGATTTTTAGTTTTTTTTGTTTATTAATTAACTTGCTTTCTTTATCTAAAAAATAGTTTTTAATTATTTTTTATTATTATTTATTATTTTTCTCTCTTATATATATATGTGTGTAAACAAGAAAATGTCAAAGAGAGTAAATAAAAAAAAATATTTTGTGTTCTTCATCAAAACTTCGTCTTCTGTAATTGTTGTTTGTAAAACTTTCCGATGATCTCTTCTCCATCCAAAGCTTCGATTTCATAAGTCACCGGATCGGTGTGAAATATTTTGATGATCACGAAAATTTCCGAGGTCCATCGAGGAGTATAACCCTTTTCGAAGTGCTTCTTATAAGCGTAGATTCTCACTCGATCGCCGACCGCAAATTTCGGCGTTCTAGACTTCTTCCTGATCTTAGATCTCTCGGGATATAGATTCGCGTAGACCCGTTTTTCGTTTTGAGGATCGCTAGCTTCCGCGGGAGTCATCTTGATCGAGCTGTGTCGCGTGTTGTTGTAATCTTTGACCAGACCGTTCAGAGCGTATATGTATTTCTTGATCGAATTCGCCATGAAGTATCTGTACATCTTCTCCTTCATCGTTCGATTCCAACGTTCCACCACGCTGGCTTTCTCTTCGTTTTCGATCGAGTAGAGGTCTACCAATCGACGAACGTGCTTGTTGTAGAATTCCTTTCCCTTATCCACCCACAATTTACTCGGTTTTCGAGAAGACGAGTCAAACACGCTCTTCAGAGCCTTGGCGACGCAAGGTCCCGATTTATCCTTCAAAGTTCTGATCCAACCGTATTTGGAAAACACGTCGATGACCATCAATAGATATTTGATGCCCTCGTTCCACCTCGAAAACGATCTCATGTCGACCAAGTCGGCAGACCAAATGTCATCCAAACCCTTCACGAACACCCTTCTCTTTCGAAATTTACGCACTATGGGTTTGTGTAACTCCTCGGCCAATTCGCTCATCAATAATCGTTTCTTCTTCTTTTCAGATGCGCTTTTTTTTTTTGAACGCCACATCCGAATCGACGTTTCGCACCGATCAGATTGCCGACCAGCGAACGTTCCATCTTCTCTCTCCTGGTCGGATTCGATATGCCTCTCAATCTTCCCCAACATGTTTTTATCGCAGACGTCATTGCGAGTCTTGGTGTCGGGATGTCCAGCGTAGCACAGATTGTGATCATACGCGGCCGCGTCCACCCTATTCACGGGTTTGCTCCAAGATTTGGGAGTCAGATCGGCGTTGAGTCTCTTGTTCAATTTCGTTCCGGGTCCCGTGAAACTGTGACCGGGCAGATGCATTTCGAAAGGTAGATTGTTGATCATTTTATTGACGATGCCTTTACCTTTGCTCGCGTTCTTTTGTTTGACGAATCGCGTCTTGACAGAACCACACACGTTGCAAATTCCGCGAAGCATCCGTCTGTCATTTTTAGTTCGCACTTCTCTAGAATTACTCATCTCAGTAACTCTCTTACACTTTACGCAATACATTTTTTTAAGAGTTATTAAATTAATTTCGTTTTATTTATTTTATATATAAATTTAATATTTTTTTTTTTTTTAAATTTTGTTCTTATTATATATATATATATTTTTTTTTTATCAATCGCTGCTCTTGAGTTCTATCATCTTACTGAATTCCTCCCTGGCCTCTTTCCTCCCCTTTTCCACGAGAGAATCCTTCATCTCTTCCTTGATGATCTGACGAGTCTTGATTCTCATGGCTTCTTTCATGGCATCGTATTTCGTTTTCTCGCTCAATATCACGAAGTATTCTCCGTCCGATATCCTACCGTCTTTCAACGCCATAGAGATCATTTCGGATATCGTGTCGATCTTGGAGTCGGCCAAGACGCGAATCGTGTCGTGTTTCCTCGCCTTCAGATATAATTTCCTACTCAAAAAGTTTCCGACCGTGCTAAACAATCCGGCGGCGAGAGCCACTCCTTCTATGGTCAACACGATCGGAATGCCGACCGCGGTCGACAACAATCCGATGCCGGCTGCGTGTAAACCCATGGAAATCGTGATGAGTGTCGTGTCGATCACGTTGACGAATTTCACGAAACGCGAATACTTCTTCTTGAGGGAACGACGAGAATCTCTCTCTCGAGTCAGATACAATTGGATTCTACTGATTTGATCGATGCGATACCTCTCTCCTCTTTCTCTTTCTTCTAGCGACGGTGCCGTCGGCAAAACGCCGTTCGGCTTCTCGTCCTCGTCGTCCACTAACGTCGGATACAATTTATTTCTGGTTCTCATTTTGTGTTTTTTTTTCTAATATTAGATAAAAAAATTTATGTGTGTATTTATGCATCCGACGCATCGTTCTAACAAGATGGGACGTAGTTGTTCGTTCACGCAGATTGCGTATGCTCTCATCAGCATGTTTAAAAGAAACCTCGCTCTAATAGTCTGAGAATCGCTCATGATTTACATATTTTTTTTTTATTATCTATTCGATTTGATATATTTAATTTTCTAAATAACTATTTATTTATATTTTTTTTTCTCCCCTATATATATATCAATCAAAAACGTGACAGCGGGCTCGCGAATTTCCAACACACCGACAACGACAACACTCTTCGTTCAGATCGAGTTTTACGAGAATCGAGCGATCCGATCGGTCGATTAGCTGAGTTTGGGAATTTTCTCATAGTGGGGAATTCCCCTAATAATGTCATAAATGGGAAAAACCCACCGCCTCAAAACAATTGCGGGTTCTCGACCAATGTACCAAAACAATTGCGGGTTCTGGATCGCTGATCTAGAGTCCCCAAAACTGTCTTTTGATGATGACCCAGAATCTTTTGCTTTTGCTCGCGTTCGCCAACGATGGATCGATGGTCTGATCTGCGATTGGAACGTTGACAAAAATTACGTACAAGATAGAAGTGAAGATGTACAATTTCACCCTTTTTTTAAAAACGCGCGTTCACCACGAGTATTTGAACATTAAAAGTGCGATCTAGGAGTCGCAAAAAAACATGAGGGGGATTCAACATCATGTACATTTTTACGAACAAGCGTGTGATTTAACACTGAATTCCACGTTGGTGAACGCATCGTGTACGTAGTACACGTACATGTACAAGTGATAGTATACTCTCCTTTTCTACCTACTGACAGTGGATGTCCAGTGAGGGGCTCAAAATGAACGATTCGAAATCAGAGATATTGGTCATTGCGAGAACATCTTTCCTCACTCCTATTCAGTCAGTTGATGTTGGTGATTTTTCTGCTTTAGTCACTAACAGTGCTAGAAATATTGGGGTGCTTTTGATGCTAATCTCACCCTTGAATCTCATATTAAGAAGATTAGTAAACCTTTCTACTGGCAACTAAGAAAGCTGAGCAAACTCCGCCCATTCCTCAGTGGTAGAACTTTGGAGCAACTGGTTGACTCCTTCATAACCTCTCATTTGGATTATTGCAGTTCTCTTTTCCTTGATCTTCCACGTACATTGCTGCTGCAATTGCAGAGAATCCGGGGCGCGGTGGCGTTGTGGTAACTGGTTCTCGTCAGATCACCGAAGATAAGCAACGTCGAGCACGGTTAGATCTTGGATGAGTTACCGTCTGAGCGATCCATTTGGACTTCCATGTTGTGTCCTTGGGCAAGGCACTTAACACCGACTGTCCACATGGGGATACGATGACGTTGTGCTTTAAGGCGTACTGCACGTCGATGGCGCGCATGCCTTCAACCAGTCAAACCCTGCCTGTGCCGCAGTGCGGAGTTACGATAATGGGGAGCTGGTAGCTGCTCGTCGTTGCTCGGTGGTTCTCTCCGGGTACTCCGGTTTCCTCCTCCCGTAAAACTGTCGGCGATAGGATACGACCTTGGCTGTTAAAGTGTCCTTAAATCTTAATAAATAAATAAATAAATAAATAAATAAATAAATAAATAAATAAATAAATAAATAAATAAATATTGCAGAGATGTTGCTCGAATTATCAGTGGTGCTAAATGCTGTGACCATATCACTCCCATCTTGAAGAATCTACATTGGCTTCCAGTCCAAAGTCGAGTACATTTTAAAATTCTCATGCTGGTATTTAAATGAGTTCATGGTCTTGCGCCTGATTACCTGCGTGAGTTTCTTTCTCGCCACATACATGTACCTATGCGCAGTCTTCGTTCTTCTGACCATTTGTCACTGACCGTACCTTTTACTCAATCTGCATCGGCGATCGAGCGGGCTTTCGTGGTTGCTGGAATGGATTGCCACCTCATCTTTGATCACAACCAAGTTTACTTGCTTTCAAGAAACAGCTTAAAACTTATTTATTCAAATCTTTTATTTCATAGTTTGTGTTCTACAATCTGTAAAGCGTTTTAGAGCACCTTTGGTGGTTTTACGCTATATAAAATTAATGATTATTATTATTATTATTATTATTATTATTATTATTATTATTATTATTATTATTGTAACTAGTGATGAGTTTTATTTTACCAGCTACAGAATACATTTGACCATTTCTACTTTAGGTTTCACATGTCTGTTAATTGTTTATACATGTGCTTCTTGTTCCTATTTATAGAGTGACACATGACTTGCAGCCGCCCTAACTATTAGCTAGCTGATCACTGACTGTTCACTGCATGTGCATGATTCTTTAACCACAACTCACTTTTACCCACCAAAAATCTCCCCATTCTTCTTTCCGATTTCAAACCGTTCGCTTCATATATATATATTTAACAATCAACTGCTGTAACCTCCATTTACTTATCTGCGAAGATTTGTTAATATATTATTCTGCCACATATTTGGTGAGTGTGATTTATGTTATTACCGGCTGTCGATTTTCGATATAATCGCGTATTACTTATGCAATATATATTTTTGTACATCGATTCACTTCGCTTTCTGTCCTGTGTAATCAATCTGTGATTGATTGAAGTTTACAACTGTGATTTGTATATATTTGTAGGTTTTTGTTATGGTGTATTGAAGATGACTGCCTGGTATTCATTTGAATAAATCTTCATCGTACCCACCTCATTAACTGTTTCGTTATTTGAGAACACCGAGTTACATATGGCGCCCAACGTTTCGTCACCAGAAAACCAGATGTAACGGCGATGGAATTTAACTTCCAGGAGTGAACAAACAACAAACTTCAACTGTGCAGCGATGTTCGCGTGTGTGTTCACCAACGGATATTGTACCAGGTACCTCCCGTACCTTGTGTGAGAATAACAAATGGCCTTTTAAAATAAATATGTAAAGTATCTAGCTAGATAAAATTTCCACTTACATCAGTGAAAATATAATTAATTTACTGTGCGCAATGTGTTAACACAACTTGCAAGCTACTGTTTGGACGGATCAGCTGTTCTTCAATCGACTTTTGTGAAAGCGACTATAACTGTGCGTGCGTGACAAATTTCCTGTGGTCTATGCTCTGACCTGTTGATGTCCAATGACTGTGTTTTCATTTTGGATTTAAATTCATTTATTCATTTATTCTTGGGACTGTGGATATTGGATATGTTTTTCTTTTCTGTTTATTTTCACATATTAGGATAAGGTAAATAGTTAGTGTAATAGTAGTTCGGTACATTGTGTTTTATACTGAAACACGGCAAAATGATACTTTGTCACTGACAGGTTATTTTGAGTCAGCTGTACGGTATTTCCCAGTCTCTGGTTCAAAGGTCAACGCATTGTTTCCTCCAGCTGTTAGTGTAGAAATGTGATAAATTTTGCTGTAAAGGTTTAGCCCCAAATTTATTTGATCTCAAGACATGTTATAGTGCTCGTCTTCTGCAGCAGACAAGAACTATTTCACATCTGTTATTTCAAGTGATTTGTTTTGGCTGCCTTTAAAAATTTAATTGCGTGAATTTCTGTGTATAATTTCTGCAGCCAATAGAACGATCAATGATGGGCTATTCCTGAATTCATTCTTCTATTGGTTAACTGTTTGTTTACATTTTTTTTTCTCTGTATTGAGAATTGATGGAAAGATGAATGATTGGCGGGTCATGAGTTCATTGATCCATTGCTAGGGGCAAATGATTTAGGGATTTAGTGCATCTATATTAGTTGTACTGCATCTGTTATAATAGCCTACTGATAGTAGTAGGCTAATACAAATTTTCAGCAAGTATAAATCGCTGGCTAGTAGCAATAATATTATTATTTATAGGGTAGTAGCGTATCACTGGAAGAACTTGGCTTGTTCTACTGATACACGGCTCTCAGTGTTGTGAACAATTGAATACATGACTTCATAACTCTCCTAGTCATCAGCTACTTTTGTAGTGATTTTGTTTTGGTCTTAGGGCTCCAGTCATATATAGGTTGGCTAAGAAATCCAAACCATGTTATTATAATCAATGCAGATTATAAAATGAACTCGTTCATTTTATTCTGAATTGCTTTCCTTAGATTTCTCCCCCCCCCCCCAGCTTTACCTTGCTGTTGCACTTAAACTTTGTTGTTTACTAAAACTTGCAGTATTTCACAGTGACTGACTTAAGCTGAAAATAGGTTTGCTCTGACTGAAATTGACTTTGAAAATATTCCGTAAATATTTGGGTGATATAAGGATGGATACACACATTATTTTGCACTTAGCACACATGTGTTTCAGGTTTTCTGGAAAGATGTAAATACTAATTAATTATTTGATTTTGCTTGCATTGGTATTTTTTTTTCTGAAGGTTCAAGGTCACTTCAACATTGTACATTGCTGGAATGAGCTTCAAAATAAATTATTATTTTTTTTTTCAGCTGCTTGGATTTGAAACTTAGTTTGCTTGCACATATTTTTTTTTACTTGTGCAGTTGTGCTGAAGCTACATTGATCACTTCGAATCAGTGGAATTCTAGATACCTTTTTATTTTCAGCTGCTGATTCCAGGTTGACTGTGAAACAGAAAACTTGTTAGTTTTTTTTTTTTCTCTTCAGTTTGGTCACCTCGATTTTTTTTTTAAGCTTCAGAGTGCCATGTATGTAAACATATGACTGTGTCACATGGAGAAAGACCTGATTAAGTGGAACTGAAGTTGAAATTTTTTTTTTTTTTTCTTTCGACATTTTTTTTATGAATTGCATTTTTCTTTCAGGTTTTCACGAATTTATTTTTTTTTCAGGTTTCCGTGAATTGAATTTTTTTTTTTTTTTCAGGTTGATTGAAATTTGCAGATTGATATAACTTGATTGTAAATTTTCGGATTTAATTTTTTTTTCAACATCCATATTTGACTTTGCTTGAAATTATAGGTTGAATTTACATACAATGTCACTTAGTGTACTTTTGTTTGTTTACATTATAAACAAATATTTAGCAACCACAACTAATTAGGATGACACCGAATTAACCCATCACCCACTCATAAGTAATAACTTTGTGTGAAGCACATAATTATAATAAATTACTGGGGTATAGGGAGCCTCAGTGATCATTACTTTATCTGGTGAAGTAGCACAAGCTATTGAAAATATTATTTGAAGTTTAGTCTTTCACTGAAGAGTAATTTCGCTTTTGAGAATTGGTTTTGTTAACCAATTTTGTACCAGTGAGTGACCCAATTACATGTAATATATTTATAAATATTTGTTTTAGGGGCACTCATGTTAATAGTGTCTTTGTTTAACATGTAACTGTGTGTGACCCACAAGTGACAGTAAATCAGTATACTAATTGAACATTACCATTTCATATCTGATTTGGTAACACCCTTGTCACACAAATATCATAATATCAAGGTTATTGATCATGGCTAATTCCATGACAGAGGAAGATATGCTAAATGCATTAAAAGCTACTGGAAAGTATTCAATTTCTTTAACTGCTGAAAAAAAAACTGGCACAGCAGTCACAACTCCTAAAACTCAAAGTTTATATACATGGAGAGATGATATTGGTACGAAACACAAATATGCTACTTCATCTCCTTCACCAGTAGTTGATTTTAATAGATCTCAGATCATAACATCACAGAATATTCCTAGTATTCCTCAATTTTCTGGGGATGACCCACCACAAAAGAATGACGTCTCATTCAGAGAGTGGAGATTTGAAGTTCAGTGTCTTGCAAGTGACCCAGAAATGTCAAATAATACTTTGTTGAGAGCTATAAGGAAATCTTTGAGAGGTACAGCTAGGAGAATGTTAATACCTCTTGGAGAGAGAGCAACAGTTGATGAAATTTTAAACAAACTTGACACTCTGTTTGCAGAAATCTCAACAAATGAAATGATTATGCAAGAATTTTTTAATGCTTACCAGAAACATGATGAGTCGGTCACAGCATTTGGCTGTCGGCTAGAGTCTATGCTGCAAACAGCAATTGACAGTGGATATCTACAGAAGCATTCCAAGAATGAACTTCTACGCCACAAATTTTGGACATCACTAAGTAACGATAAGCTGAAAAGTCAGACTCGCCATAAATATGACACGCTAGATGATTACAATGAACTTTTAAGAGAAATACGGAAGGTCGAAAAAGAAATAAGTATGAATATACATCAGACTTCATTAAAGAAAGTTGTGCACCAATCAGTAGTCTCTGACACTTCAGAATCTACATCTATAGATGCATTAAGCAAAAAGTTTGATGACAAGTTTATTTCTCTTGAAAAAAGATTACAGGATCAAATTAATAGTAAATTTGACACAATCCTACAAAAATTGGACAACACTCAACGCAACACCCGAGGAAATTACGGTGGTCCAAGGGGACGCTATCGTAATAATTATCAAAATTATGGAAGTCGCCGAGGAAATAATCAGGGTTATCGAGACAACAATATTTCCAGGAATAACCCAAACGCCTAGCGGTTCCTGTTAATGGTCAGACAGGAATCGATAATTCCAGTGGCCAAACATTACGTAACAGACTAATAGGATATTCCAATGTAAGTGATGTCATGATTGATGGCGAAAAGCTGGAAGCTATTATTGATAGTGGTTCCATGGTTACGACCATATCGGTTTCTGGATATGAAAGTCTGCCCAGTAAACCAACTTTGTATTCTTTAGATACACTTGGCTTGACAGTATCTATCGCTGATGGATCAACATTAAAATACTTGGGTTATATTGAGTGTACACTCAGTGTGCCATTTATGGAAAACTTTACTGTGTCAGTTCCGATATTGGTTGTTCCTGATACCAATTTTAACGTGACTTGTCCACTCATAGTTGGAACGAATGTCATTCGATTATTTCGAGATGTTTTGAAGTCAACAGATGAATTGAAACACAGTTATGTACCAGATGAATGGAATATAGCAATGAATGGGATAGAAAATAGCAGTTATAAAATGAAATCACTCAACAATAAGCCTTTGAAGATTTCTCCATACCAATCAGTGATTGTTGATGGTTTAGCCAGAAATGTTGATAGTAATATCAGTGAAGTAGTAACAGAAAATTTGGAAGATGGATTGAATTACATGGTGTGCCCTAGAGTAGTAAAAGTGAATCAGTCGTCCAGAAATCTTAGAATTCCAGTCAAGATTTGTAATATTTCTGCAAAGGACTTAATCATCAAACCAAGAGAACCTATCTGTAAAATATCTGAGGTCAGAGTTGTAGACGCATTAACTTCAGATGCTATTTCTGATGTTCAGCATTGTGATTCTGCTAGTGTAACGGATGATCCTGTTGTTAATTTTGACTCAGATGTTTTAACAGATAACCAAATTTCCACAGTAAAAAATGTTTTATCAAAGTGGAAACATGTATTTTCTACAAGTCTGTTGGACTTGGGGAATACTGATATTATTAAGCATCAGATTGAGCTTGAAGATGAAAGACCATTTAAACAGCCTTACAGAAAGATTCCACCTGGTATGTATGATGAGGTTCGTCAACATATTAGAGAAATGTTGGATGCCGGAGTGATTCGAGAATCAAAGAGTCCGTATTCATCCAACATTGTTCTGGTACGAAAGAAAGATGGTTCTCTTCGCTTCTGCATAGACTACCGTATGCTCAATTCGAGGACAAGAAGAGACAGTTATATGCTTCCACGATTTGATGATGTTGTTGAGCCACTTAATGGAGCCAAATATTTTTCAAAACTTGATCTTAGATCAGGTTACTGGCAAGTGGAAGTTGAGGAGAAAGACAAACCTAAGACAGCATTTTCTGTTGGTAACCTGGGCTTTTACGAATGTAATCGTATGGGCTTTGGGTTAACGAACGCACCGGCCACTTTTCAGAGACTGATGGAGAAGTGTATGGGAGAGTCACATTTGAGGGAGTGTTTGATATTCTTGGACGACATTTTAGTATTTTCAAAAACTTTTGAAGAGCATATCGAACACTTACAATCTACATTTAGTAGGCTCGTTCAGCATGGTTTAAAACTGAAGCCCTCAAAGTGTGAATTTTTCAAGACTTCGGTCACGTATCTTGGCCACATTGTGTCACAGGAAGGGATATCTACTGATCCTGAAAAGCTGGCAGCAGTTAAAAATTGGCCAAGACCAAAAAATATTAAAGATCTTCGCCAATTCTTAGGATTTGTTGGGTATTACCGTCGATTCATTGAAAACTACTCGAGGATAGTGGAACCATTAAATAATCTACTAAAGGGTCACGGTAATGCCCCAACGAAGAAAAAAATGAACAGGAAAAATGCTGCAAAAAAATGTGTGAAAGCCAAATGGGTTTGGGAAGATTTACAAGAAGATGCTTTTCAAAGTGTTAAAGACAAACTTCTCCAGCCACCAATACTGGCATATGCTGACTATAAACACCCATTTGTTCTTCATACTGATGCCAGTAGTTTAGGTTTGGGAGCAGTGTTATACCAGAATCAAGATGGTGTTGACAGGGTTATTGCATATGCAAGCAGAGGATTGAGACCAAATGAACGCAATTACCCTGCACACAAATTGGAATTCTTGGCATTGAAATGGGCTGTGACGGACAAATTCCATGACTACTTATATGGTAATACATTTCAAGTGGTGACGGATAACAACCCACTTACCTATATTTTGGATAAAGCCAAACTTGATGCCACCAGTCACCGCTGGGTAGCTGCATTGGCAGTTTACAATTTTACCATTCATTATCGGGCTGGAAAGCAAAATGGAGATGCTGATGGTCTTTCTCGAAGACCTGATATGTTTACTGATGTTGTTAAAGCAGTGTGTGAGTCAGTAACAGCATCAGTTCCATTTGTGGACAGTTTGTCACATGATGGTGGTCTTCATTCGGCCGGTGAAGATTACTTGTCTTGTGATAATCTGAATAAAGTGGATTGGGAAACAGAGCAAGAGAAAGATCCCATCATTTCCAGAGTTGTTCACCTTTTGAGGAGCAGTTCTCTTCCTAGGAGGGGAGGGGGTAGCTTGGACGAGTTACCTGAAGTACAGAAGTTCTTGCGGGAACACAGAAAATTTTTATTTGAAAATGGTGTTCTGTATAGAGCTGCTTCTCTTGACGGTGAACAGATACAGCAGCTTGTTTTGCCAGAATCCTTCCGCCAGCTTGCATTGAAGGGTGTCCATGATGATGTAGGTCATCCAGGAAAGGAAAAAACACTTTGGCTGGCAAAGCAACGCTTTTATTGGCCAGGTTTGGAGAAGGATATTTCAAACAAGATTGACCATTGTGGAAGATGTATTCGGCGAAAGACACCAGTCCGACCTGTTGCTGAGCTAGTTCCCATCAAAACTAGTAGACCCATGGAATTGGTTTGCATGGATTTTCTGAGCCTCGAGCAATCTAAGGGTGGTTATGAAAATATACTGGTTATAACGGACCATTTTACCCGTTATGCACAGGCTGTGCCCTGTCGTAACCAGACTGCTCATACCACAGCTAAAGCTTTATATGAACATTTTATAGCATTTTACAGTTTTCCGGAACGATTACATAGTGATCAAGGTCGTAATTTTGAAAGTCGTGTCATATGGGAACTCTGTAAAATTGCTGGGGTTCAGAAGACTCGTACAACACCATATCACCCCATGGGTAATGGTTCTGCTGAGCGTTTCAACCAGACTTTGCTAAAAATGTTAGCAACATTGGATGAACAGAAGAAGTCGGATTGGAAATCCTACGTTGCACCAATGGTTCAAGCTTATAATGCTACAAGAAGTGATGCAACCGGCTTTTCTCCGCATTATTTAATGTTTGGATGGCACCCGCGTCTATCTGTCGATGCATTTCTTGGTATAGATGCTGCAAAAGAATCAACGTCCAGTAAATGTGACTATGCCGGGAAATTGCGTCGCCGGATGGAATTTGCATACAAAGCTGCAGCAGAAGTCAGTAGCAGAAGTGCCCAGCGGAATAAGAGAAATTATGACAAAAAATTCAAGATCCAGGAATCGAAACTGGAAGTGGGTGACCGAGTATTGGTCAGGAAAGTCAGTTTCGATGGTAAGCACAAGCTTGCTGACAGATGGGAAGAGACAGTGTATTTGGTGTCTGGGATACCAAACAGTGACATTCCGGTGTACCGTATTGTGTCAGAAGTGGGCAAGGGGAAACCTCGAACCCTGCACCGGAATATGCTGTTACCTTTTAATGCTCTTCCATCTGAATTTCCAGTTATAGGGGAACACTGCAAAGTGAAAGATAAGCAGCAAGTTTGTGCAAAAACTCGACAAGATTCTTCTGGATCAAGTTCAAGTGACTCCGAGAATTCACAGTATCTGCGGTACATAATTCCTCAGCGAAGACAACCAGCAGTCATTTTACCAGTTTCTCCATCACTTAGTGAAATAATTCCAGCTACAGCAACCACTCAAGATCAGGGAGTTTTGGATTCCGAGCTGAGGAAAACTGGTGATGTAAGTACTATGGATAATGAGAATACTGCTGGCTCATCTGAGGAAGTTACCAATGTTCAACCTAGAAGGCCAGAGAGGACACGTAAGCCACCTGAGCGTTATGGTCAGTGGGTTTACACTCAAAATGCTTCCACAGAATCCACAGATGAAATTTTTGTATAAAATATATTTTGTTTTTAATTTCAGGTCTATTTTTAAAAAAATACAAAGTAACTTTTATTTATAAACCTTCTTTTTAACACAGGTGCTTGTGTGATAAATTGTGGGACAGAATAGAAGCGATTTTTCTATTGCTTTCATTGCAGTAGATTTCGGGATACAAACAGATGACAAATCCACATACCCATTTTCAGCTAAAATCTAATTATTATTTATTTCTTCATGCAGGATAATGGTAAAAATTGTCAGGAGACAATTTCCTCGATCAGGGGGAATATGTAACTAGTGATGAGTTTTATTTTACCAGCTACAGAATACATTTGACCATTTCTACTTTAGGTTTCACATGTCTGTTAATTGTTTATACATGTGCTTCTTGTTCCTATTTATAGAGTGACACATGACTTGCAGCCGCCCTAACTATTAGCTAGCTGATTACTGACTGTTCACTGCATGTGCATGATTCTTTAACCACAACTCACTTTTACCCACCAAAAATCTCCCCATTCTTCTTTCCGATTTCAAACCGTTCGCTTCATATATATATATTTAACAATCAACTGCTGTAACCTCCATTTACTTATCTGCGAAGATTTGTTAATATATTATTCTGCCACATATTTGGTGAGTGTGATTTATGTTATTACCGGCTGTCGATTTTCGATATAATCGCGTATTACTTATGCAATATATATTTTTGTACATCGATTCACTTCGCTTTCTGTCCTGTGTAATCAATCTGTGATTGATTGAAGTTTACAACTGTGATTTGTATATATTTGTAGGTTTTTGTTATGGTGTATTGAAGATGACTGCCTGGTATTCATTTGAATAAATCTTCATCGTACCCACCTCATTAACTGTTTCGTTATTTGAGAACACCGAGTTACATTATTATGGTTTTTCAGCGTTTTCGTAGAATTAGCCGAAACATATTGTCTTAACGATGCACAAAGGCATAACGGGGCGGAGCTTTTCGGTAAAGCTCAGCCAATAGGCATGGCCTATTCGATCACGTGGTGATCGGTGGTTTTTTTTTTTTTTTTTTTGAATAGATGAGTGTTGGAAAGAAATATTCATTCTAGCTTGCATCGCAACATAGAACACAAAATTATTACGTTTTTGTATCGTAGAAATAGGGAGGTTTGCGTACACAAGACGAACACAACATAGACATTTTAATCTATTCAATACCTAGACGGAAAAGAAGCACTTCTGTGCCGATTTTTTACGCTTTCCAGAGTTTTTCCTTCAAAAATTTTTTTATCTCTGTTTTTGGTGCGGGAAAATCGTAAGTTTGATACAAAGAATTGTATAAAAATTGTTCCGTTTTGTTATTTTTTTTTAATCGTTTATGAATGTTTTGAATAAATGAATGGTTCTATGCTGCACAGCCGGCTAGTGTACAAAACTATTTAGTTTTACGTTTTCTGTAGCCAAGTGTAGACTATTATTATTATTATTATTACTATTAATGGAAAGGGCGGCGTCCGCATTCTATTTCATGATACGCACACTGTTGATATAATCAACAGAAAATGCTACAGAACATCAAAAGACGGAGAAAATGCCGTTTTATTTTAAATTGGTTTCTAATTGGCTAACAATTTCCGATTTTTCTCAGGGACAAATCAAATGAACCAAACGTTTAACACAACGTGAAGACAAATGTTTTCCGCAATTCTACGAAACGCGGAAAAATAATATTAGTACGATTGTCGTGAGTGCAAAGTTCTCTTGGCGTACATGCGTCCTTAATTGTTCACCAAAATAAGAAAGAAATACGAACTTCATTTGCTACGACTTCATATAACCCGATACCTGATACAAATCAAATGTGCTAACCCGATACCAATCCAATGTGCGATTCTTTAAGCATGGGTGACGAACCTATATCACCCACCCCACACACGTTTTTATAACAACCGACAGCTTGATATGCTCTAGTTAAAATATCCCCTGAGGACACTCCAGAACCCAAATCAGTGGGAGGGTGGGGGGATCCTCGTAACTTTTCCACAGGCAAAACGGGGATATGAGCAGACTACAGCCTTGACTAATATCGTCATGAAAATCGACTTTCGATAAAGTTTTCGCCCTTGAAATTTTTTAGACGAGCGAGGAAGGTCCAATTAAATGGTTGAGTGCTAGAAGCCACTATCAGGGCTTTCAAAAAATGAGGGTACCAGAGACACTGCCAACATTTTCCTTGTTTGTTTTTCATATTCAGTCAAGCACAAATAACATTTTGTTTATATCAGTTGTTTTTAAGTTGTGTTTAAGGTCACATATTTTTGCACAATGGCTAATAATGACCACAACATGAGTATCAAATGAAGACCAGGGGTGAGTGTTAATACGCCATGTTGTCCATTTTAGAGAGGGTTTGCACCTCCCAAGCTCTCGGAGCTATCTGTTGTTTTCGTTTATGAAATGTTACAAAAGGAAACTCGGCTTTTATGACAAGCTAATTAGAAACAACTACTATACAAATAATCTGCCATTAAGAATACCTATCAATATTATATCTCACGTGACCTTCTAGGCTCCCGATTGGACGAATGCTGCACTCCTATTTCGTGTAGTTTGCATCCACAGAACTGACCAGGCACTACACCCAGGCACTACACGTTTTCTATTTTTAGCACACTACTATATCAGTTTTCTGTTCATACTGGGCGAATAAAACTAATCAGGCTAAATTTAAATATCGATTCACAGAGGCACAACATCCACAAAACGACCCGGAAAGAAATCATTGTGGAAAAATGTATCGCTTTTCCATTGTTGAAGTCACAATTTCCGAGGCGTTCATTTTATTCCTTGAGAAGATGATCCATACCTCGTTTCGAAGAGAATGATCCATACCTGGGTGCAACATTCATGAGAACGCGTCCAGATATGAAAAATCGTTTGTTTCGCTGCTCATATTATTTCGCTATTTAATTGTATGTTTTGGGCAGTAAACGAATAAATAATGGAATTCATTTGAATCTTCGGAGTTTTGTATCCCGTACTGACCCATTCGGTAATGTATATGTGTGACAAATGTGTGGACATTATCAAACTGCGTTGTCAAATTTCGAAAATTTAACTTTCATTCGCGAGTTGCGCGATTCTAGAATACACAGTTCCGTTTGGGGGAAATGTTTTGTTTACCCTTTCCGACCGATTCAAAATTTGTCTTCTGCTCATATTAATAAGCCGTGTTTTGGAAGAAGAAAATGTTTTTTGAAAACTACATGGTATTTTTTTCTATATAACGCCGGTTGATAGGGCTGCTACCTTGGTACTAGATTAACAAATTGGACAGATGTTTTTCTTGATGGGTGTTCGATATAATATAAGGATTAGTGCATGTCTTGTCGTTGACTACGCCCATATAGTGCCCAGTGAGGTGGTGTAGTTCCCTCCGCTTCGCGGCGGGAGCTACACCACTTCACTGGGCACTATATGGGCGTGGTCAACTCCAAGCCATGCACTATTCCTTAAGTATCACACCTACCAACACTAAGTGTCCACTTTGGCTCTTTGTTTAACGAATGTTAAAGTAATTTGTATGTTTTATTCTTATTAGCAGATCTTACCCCCTAGACTTTTATGTTAATGGAGAGGACAGTGTCTATATTATATATTACGATACACACACTGTTGCTATAATAAACAGAACAACATTACAGAACATCAGCAGGGACGTGACTAGAGGTTTCCGATTGAGGGTGTAGGGTAGTGAATTTCCAACTAGGGGAGGGAACGGGAGGGGGTACCCCCTCCCGCCCCCTCCTCGTAGTTTGAAATTCACTATCGAGAAAGATTTTGAAAATGAAGCTATGAAAGGGGGAATAAAATTGATTCTGGTAACTGAAATGCCAACACATTTATGATAGAATTATCAGGTTATTATTATTTGGTATTCTTCTGGGAATTGAATATGTGCTAAACATATGCTCAAGCTTAGAACTTTGAACAATTCCCACTGTCCTAACATTAAATCAGATCTTATGTAGGAATGATCAGTTTTCGATGTTTCATCATTTTGTAACTGTGAATGATGGAATTAACTCAGGATAACGATTTCACATGATGTGATTTTCTTGAAGTGCATTTTGAGGATTTGTTTTTATTACGCTAAGTAAAAGTACTATAGAAATCTCGTATCGATTGACATCATGTACACTTATGAAGCTCGATATTGTGTACACTGTAGTGGTAAATAGTAACAGCTGGCATTTTTGCCGATTTGAAACCGAGCTGGAATTTTGGGAAGTAAGGAGACATCAGCATCGCCAAAGAAGCTCTAAAATCCAGATAGATGGAATTCTAATTACTCATGACTTGCTCTCCGAATTTCCAACTATAGGACATTTTGGCCAGGGCTGGAGAGGGGGGGGGGGGCACACACCCCATACCTCCCCTGTCGCCGCGTCCCTGAACATCAAAAGATGGTGAAAGCGTCGTTTTCGTATTATTAAATGGTGTAAACAGAAAATAATAGCTAAATGTTCAAACTGATTTGGGAAAAAATGTAAAATACCGGCTTCTGTATTTTTATACTACTCTACAGTAAAATGTCTGAATTTCGTACAATGGTGCTCATAGCGATGATGCAACTTCGCTAACATTTCGAAATGTTAATTTTAATACGCAATTCCCAAACTCCTTAGTGTCAAACACTGACAGCTTCTGAAAATTAAGAGGAGCTAACTTACCTGTAAATCTCTTCCAATGACGAAAATTGTCAGCCATGATTTCTCGGTTACACCCAGCAACACGTCACCGGATGACTTCATATTCCTTTAAGCATGGCTCCGCTACTGATTTCGATAGCAGTCTACAGCGATTTCCCCAGGGATGTAAATCAATCACTGTTCTAAGTGAAGTTGTAAGTTTTCAATATTTGGATTGGACAACAACCTTCATGAGTAACACTCTTCACACTGGTATCAAAATATTACAGTTTCAAGCAACAACTTCTTCCATTTTGCAACTAGGAATTTGCCCAATTCAATCGTGTTTGGCAGAGCTTAAGGAGAGATATAGAATAAATAGGTACTTGGATCAGATTTAAACCACGAGTATGATAAGGGTTTTAACCACTAGGCTCCGCCGAGTGGTTAAAACCAATATTCTACGAGTGGTTTAAATCTAATTACCGGTCCTAGTACCTATTTGTTTTATTTATACCATGCCCTTCATAAATAATCGATTTTGTCACTTACAATGGAGAAACAACGACATTTTCGATTAGTAGGCGAGCAAACACATTGGTTTGTTTTGTTTACATCTGCACCACTGGGCAGCACTTCCGGCTGCAGATGAATGCTCGACTGACAGCTAGACACATCGTCAAAGTTGATTGAATTTACCATGCTTTTTCGATCAAATTATTATTAAGAATTCATAAAATGTTATTTTATATATTTAATTGTAGGTATTTTAAAATTTAATAAGGCATTGCACGTAGTAGACAGTAACGTAAAACGTCGTATGTTTGAATGAAACATTGCGAAGTGTGAATGTATCGAAGTCGTCAAATTGAGTCATGTCAAAGGTCAAGCTGGATAAAATTCCTACTGTAGGTGTAAATTTTTGTAATGGAATTCCCATTGAAAAAACGTTTTAATCGCAGCCGAAGCTTCACGCCGGTAGTGGGAAAAGCTAAACTTTAATATACGGGTATTTCACGGGTACATGTAGTGACATAGGTGAGCATGGTATAAAATTAGTTAAACCAGTAGTTGCATTATGGGAAAAATTTCTTCTTCTAAGTTTGGTATTTCAATATAAGTATGTTGAGGGTTAAATTATGCCTGACATAATGATCTCTCAAAACATCTGATATCTTTTTACAAATTGCCGTTTTGCCTATCCACCGGGGATCGTCTCGATATGACGGCAGCTGTTGTTTCCAGTGGTGTAGTCAGTGGGTGTGAATCATACGGATGATCAACGGGTTTCCGGTCTTTGTCTGCATGTTATTCTTCGGACTTGTTGGAGAAAATTAAAACACTTTCGCTGTGCAGTTCTTACTTTTATTATCTTAGAACACATGTAAAACTAAATATACAAACATTATTTTTTTCACCGATAAGGGCAAAATTCAGTATGAAATCGTGTAATTTTTAATTTGTACTTTTTATGGGGTCTGTTTATTATCAATTCTTTGTAAACACCCTGTTTGCAATGCTCTGCAGTAAATTACTCAAATATTATGTGGGCGATATTTGATTTTCAAAAAGGTGCACAAGTATAATGGAATACAAATGTGTTTGATGTTTCTTCATTAACTTGCAGACTGTTCATTTTCTCTTGCTTGTCAAAGTGTGTTCACATGTCCTCCCTTGTTACAATTTATAGGAGAGTGTCTAGACACTCTCCCATAAATTGTGACAAGGAAAACCCATTTCGGTTACAATCCTCCGCAAAGTGTCACCAATATTGATATAGACTATAACTCAATTAACAGTTGTGATTGACTGCTGATTAATTGTTGGTTGATGGCATTTCGAGATTAACCTTATCCAGCCTAAAATGACGATGATGTTCTTAAATGGTCAGAAATTTCAATTCAGTATGGAATCTAGATCGAATGACAAGTCATGGGGATAATACACATGCATACACAGTACGTGGTTACTGGATTGGTTAGTGGTTAGTGAATGGCCATTAAACGCCTGTTGAGTGGGATCTTTATCCGTACAATGGACCTCCGCACTGAAGATGTTTTTATTCTGCAATATAGGACCTTCTGCTTCGATGGAAACACCCCCCCCCCCCACCCCTCCCTCCCTTATTTTTGCTACTCAATACGGGGAGTGTGGATTGCCCCCATGCACCCCTGAAGTGGAGATTCTACTCAGACATTAACTCTCAGGTTTTGTGTGAGTAGATAAAACACAGGAAAGGTTTCAGCCAATGGACCTCCGAGTCCACTCGGAGATCCATTGGTTGAAACTTCGTGTGTGTATATCTTGTGGCGTAAAATATCACATGAACTATTGCACGAGTGTTTTAATGGCAAATCAATTCTTCGTTCTCTAGAGTAAATTTGTGTCACAATGCACAACACTTTCAGGTCTTATTTTCTAGTATACGGTATCCTTCCTAATCGAATGCGCTAATTTTCGAACGTTTTTATAAAAAATCATCGATTATTATAAGCCAAAGTCAAGTTAAGCCTCGATTTGAGCTCTCAGGTCACCAGTGTAATTCTCTTCGGAATTCGACTCTGCAATGGGCTGTTTGTTTACCAACATTTTGTGGAAATCTGCGCGCAGACGACCATTGATGTAATGTGATGTGTCTTTGTGTCTTGTTACTTAAAACGATAGAGATATTCTTTCCCGTCCCCTTGTTATAGATATTCCAATCAATAATTATTTAAATCCCCTTGAAAACATCAAAATATTTGCACAGATAGTGGAAGTACGCGGAGTAATCGAAAAACTACTGCTGTGATCAGTCTTCATTTCCAGTGGTAATGTGATCAAACATTCAATCAAATCAAGTGTCAATTGAGCAGTATTTCTTGCGTTGATTCAAAGAACATCAATCTTTATGGTATGTTTTAGATTCAGTTGTCTGGAATATATCAGTTGGTAGGAAAAGCGAGGCGTTTAAGAGTGTGAGGGTTAAAACGCCCATAACGGTTGCGTTAGAATGGCCATGAGTAAAAAAAAAAACAATAGAAAGAGATATGTAGGACTTGTGTGGACATTGTTGCTCTTGATTGTCCCGTCCTATTGTAATAGGGACCTGTGTTTGTACGCTTATTCTCTATGTTAGTGGTCTTGGGCTTGATTTCTTTGTGGTTCGTTTCTGGAATTGCTCGTCACTTTTCAGGCCTGTGTGAGGAGTGATATCCTCTTCAGGCAAATGTTCTCTGCCACTTGAACTATAAAATCAGCTGGGTTAAAAATCAACCGAAATGAACTGGATCGTGGGAATATGAACCCATGTGGGTTCATATTCACACAGCCCAATTGATTTAGGTCAATGTTTAACCCAACCGATGCTAGAGTGCAGATGCAGATGCTCTTTATCCATTCCACTAGATGCTGCTTTGGGTGGTACAATTTAACCTTTTGAACCCGATGTCGCACGATTACAGGGTTAAATTGATGGAGGAAAATTTATGTTCTTAGCGGTGCTCAGTCGTCTGCCTTTGACTGTCGTCTGAACCCCGGTTCGAACGTAAATCTTGCCACCTTATCAATGTCCTATCCGCTTGGGACTCTTAGGATTCCTGAAGGTGCCTGTGGCTTACAACGCCAAAAGGTGATCAACGATAATTCACTGAAAAGATTATTTATTTACATGTATGAAGAAATAAAATATGAAACAAATTACTCACAAAATTATCCATAAGTATACACTAATTACGCGGATAAAAGTTTATTCTTTAGGGTCCTCGACGTCTCCCACAGCTAGCTGTGTCCGATGGATCGACCTCACATCATCTTCATCTTCTCACGGTTTGTGATGAATACCAAGTGTCTATTCACTTCTCGTTGCTTCCTCCTCGCAGGGTTAACTTCACCGTCAGTCGGGCTTAAAACACGTAATGTTCAGCTGCTTGTGCGAATCTATCAGCGTTCTCACAGTTCAACCACAATTCAATCGGCGTCTACCACAGTTCACGATCACTTTGCGCTTTGTCTGGCTCTCGCGGGGTTAAGTTATTCTTCGCCTTCAGATATATACTTAACAAAGTTTACATAAAAATATTCTGCAAAGTGTTCTCAACATCACCAATTCTCGAACCGCCTAAACTATCTTATCTCGCGAGCTACTCCAGCGCTTTCTCAAGCTCTTAATACGGTCTCTGGACCTCAACGTCACAGCTTTTACTTCTTTGGCTACAATGCCACTACGGTTCGCAACCGTTAACAAACTACAATCGGTTCCTTACAACCCTCACAGGGTTACGACAATACGCGGAGTTTCAATCTCGGTGCCTATGACCCTCGTCGGCCAAGGCTAAATTCGGACCTTCTCTGAGTGCCAACTGCCTCTCAAAGTTCTGCTCCTAAAACAGGTAATGCTGTTTACCTAAATGCATATAGCTCCCTGAGCTCGTACTTCCTGTTCCTGTTCCTATTCTCATGTATGGCCACCGACTTGGCCCGCGACTGCTCCTATTCTCACTATGAGCTATGTGGCTCCCCTACAACGTGCCTTTTCTTTCGCACCTTCTCTAACGTATAGCATGGGACCTCCCCCACCTCTCACGTGTATGGCCCCTCCCACTGTAACCGCGGTCTACCTAACCGCGTCGGCTGGAGCACGGTCACCTTTTGACCGACCCAAAAGTTCCTAACCTTTGGTCTACTCGCGTGCCGACCCTTATTATGCCCCCTCTCGTCCACATACATTGGCTGCTTCCGTTCAGCCACTCCCTTGATTTCTGTCGTCATAGGATTAAACTTTGGAGCCTCCGTTGTGCACTCTACCTGTGCCTCCTTACTCAACTCCACTGGTCCCTCCAGTGATTTTACCGGTCGCTTTGCATCTGTGGCTTGGGCTCGGGTGTCCGCCCTCGATGCCCCTTTGGGTGCTCTCCTCTCCGACCATGTCATGTCGGGTTCTGAACATACCCCGGGTATGTTCCCAAGTACGAGGTCATAGATAGGCGCCTCAATACACATCGGCTCTACCTCACCGCTATAGAAAGGGGTATCCACCCTCACCCTCGCAAGGGGGAACCTCCTAATCGTCCCATCTATTAGCATGCACATGTGGTCGCGGCCCAATAGCTGGTCGTCCTTGACTAGTCCCCTACGCACTGCTACGCTACTGCATCCTGTGTCGCGAAGCATCTTCACTTCATGTTTACCCACATACTCCGGGTACACGGGCATTTTCCCTCCATCTTCTGAGGCTGTGACTTCCTCGCACATTCCACTAATGATAGGGAGGACCTTTCCACCCTCTAACACGAGCTCCCCCTTCTCAATGGCATCCCGGAGTGGACTACTTTCTGGCCCAACTGTCTGGCAGAATGCGGCTGTCTTCCTTTTGTCCCAGGTCGGACCGCCGCTACTTCCGTTTCTCCAATTCTTTGGTGAAGGGTCCCTCCTTCCATTCCTATGGGGTCCGCCATTAGGCTTTGTGGGAGGAGATGTCTTCCAACAGTCCCTCGCTAGGTGCCCCCTCCGCCCACAAACAAAACAAGACAAATCTTTAGGACACTGTGGCCAGGTATTACCCCTGTTACCAGCGGGCTCTGGAGGGTTAATCCTAACCGGTGCCTTTGCAACCTGGTTCCCCCACATCTTCCCGGCCGGGACTCGGTTATACTACCTCCGTGGGCTTCCAAGTACTGTTCGGCTACCTTAGTCATTTCATCAACACTGTTTGGCCTCCTCTCCTTAACAAAGAGGGCCAACTCCGGGGCGCAAGTTGAAATAAATTGCTCTCGGATGAGCAGATCTTTGAGGGACGGAAAATCTTCGTTGATTTCCGACAACTCAAGCGGTCAAAATACCTAGTGGACCGCGTTACAGATTGGAATACATTTTCCCGTCTCTCGGGCTTACATTCCTTGAACTTAGCCCGGAATCCATCTTCGGTGAGCTGGTACCTCTTTAAAATAGCTTTCTTTAGCTCACCATAATCATTTGCCAAATCAGGAGGCATACTTGCATACATATGCATATTATATTTCCCCGTTAACAACGGGCTTAAGTTTACGCCCCATGAATCCTCAGGTCACTGATGACACGATGCAAACCTTTCAAACCTTTAAAGGTATGCATCGATATCATCAGAATCCTCTGAGAATTTAGGGAGTTTTGGGAAAAGGGGTCCTACCATGGCCACCCCCGTTCGATTCCCCTTGCCGACCGTTGGTTTCCTGAACTTGAACCCCAGCTCTTTTCAATTCGAGCACTCTCTCGTGTTCTCTTTCGGCTCTTTCCTTTTCAATCTCGGCCTGCCTCTCACACCTTTCACGCTCTAACGCAGCTCTTTCTCGCTCTAAAGCGGATTCTCTCTCAGCTCTTTGTGCTGCCTCTCTCTCGGCCCTCTCGGCCTCTTTCTCACGTTCGGCTGCCCGTAAGGCAGCCTCCTCGCGCTTCAACGTGAACTGAAGCTCTAATTCAGCCGCGGCTTCTTCCCGGACCCTTTCCCTCTCGCGTTCCGCGCTCTCATTCTCTCGCTCTCTGTCAGCAGTTGACTCTTTCGCTACTCGCTTTTGTTCGTCCCTGACAAACTTTTGCAGTTCACTCCTAGAAAAAACCTAGGCGTTCCCCACCGAAATTAACTGGTCCAAAGTCATGGGAGCCTCCATTATTTCACTTTTAAATACTTAAAATCTATACATTTACGGTAAATAACAATTTCCTCGCGCCTATCGTCGCGCTTAACCCTATTCCTATTCTCATGTATGGCCACCGACTTGGCCCGCGACTGCTACTATTCTCAATATGAGCTCTGTGACTCCCCTACAACGTGCCTTTATTTTCGCACCGATGCGATACCTTCTCTAACCTATAGCATGGGACCTCCCCATCTACTCGCAATGACCCACATCCTTAAAACCTTCCGACTGGAATTGGCTGGAATGAATTTTTCGAGAAATCCCCCGATTTTTATTTAGATAGCCAGAACATTTATTCTCAGTTAGTCGCTTCTCTTGAACTTGGCCGCTTAGATCTATCTTAATTTAACACTCGCTTTCAAGTTCCTTTGAAAGACTCGCGTTTTGGTATCTTTTGACATTTCGGAGACAGGATAGATGCGTAATATGGGTGTGCGTCCAGAACATGTGTGATGCACTGGATTCTACAATTAGATTTTAACTGGCTTTAATTACCCAGATAATTATTACAGAAGAGAATATTGTCTCTCTTGCTATTGATCTGTTATCAGAAGCCCATATGGCGTTCAACAAGTGCGCCAAAATGGACATTAAACCTTCATACTTAATTACTAAAGTTTGAATTATTGCCGATCTGTTTTCGGGGTCCGTCAGATATCTATCTGGCTTTACATTCAACCCAGGCAGAAATATTATCGAAAATATTTACACTTTTATACAACAAAATCGCAACTTTTAGCTATCACCTTGACACCCGAGCGGCCGCTTTTTCGGCCAGGAACATGATACGTCATAACGTCCTTGTATAGGATGGCTGTTTTGTAAATGCGAGGGGTAGACCAATTAATATTTGCAACGTGCAGCCCCGAGGCTGCACGTTGCAAATATTGATTGGTCTACCCCAAATAATGAATATGGACTCTTCTAATTGCTGCCATTGAACTGGCATGGAAGATACCAATAGAGTTCAAAGTGTTAAGCGAAAAATACATTTTCGCGACCATAGCCGGATTGTAAACTTGTGTATTTCGGGTTTTTTTTCTTGTGATTCATATGACGGAAACGACTGTTTTGCTTAGTGTTATAAGTGCTGATCCCAAATATAGCCAACAATTACATCCATGCTTGCTTAACAGACGTGCTAAAAATCCCTCTTCTAGAAAAACATTTGCGCGGACATTAGGTGTCTGTAACGCCTGCACGCATGGAAAATGCTGGGCCCATGTTCTTCAGGTGGATATAGTATGTGTTCAGTCACATCTGTGTACTGAATATATTGAATGTCTGCTGTAGCTTGTATGATTCTTGCGGTGGTGGTTGGGGATTTGGTTGCTTTCGTTTGGGTCGGCAAACCAGGCTAGATAAGCCGGTTCGAGTGGAGAGTGCCATCCTGACCGCTATGGCTGAGTACACTCTGCTACAGGGTGGATAACAAAGTTTCTCCCGCACACATCTGGGCTTGTATGATCCTGTCCTGGGTATTCTTGCGTGACTGCTGTTTCCGTGATGGTTATGTGGCATTTAGCATTTTAATCGGGACGGGCAGAATAGAACGTTGAACAGGATCATGGCCCCTGTGGCTTAGTACATCCTTTGAAACGTTTGTGCGTAAGCGCCTAAGGTTAAAACTAGAGGCCATAGAACTCGAGCTTTATCCTTCCGCGATGGCACAAGTGTCATATCGATTAACCCATTCACACGCGCGTGTCGTTCTGTGTTTATTACACGCATTCACGTCTATAAAAACAATTATCAGAAGGACTCTCATCAAATCATTTTTACAACTATCAACACAAAGTACAAATTTTATGGCCAACCAAATTTGCGGGGGGAACCTCGTATTGCTAATTTCGTCCCCCTGAGTTCCAATGTGTTCTATGTGCATACTGGCACATAGAACACATTGGAACACGGGAGACGATTTTTAGCTATCGCAAGGGATTCAAATTGTAATTTCGGTGCACGATTTGTAGAAAATTTCAGTGAAATGTCGCTTCTATTTAAAAAGAGTCAGTAGTAGGATAGCGATGGGTCGACTTTTATTGCGGGGATCTCATGGGGGACCCCGCTGGGGACCGATGAAGGGAGTAGTAGGGCAGCGATGGATCGACCCTTATTGGGGGATCTCATGGGGGACCCCGCAGGGGACCAGTGAAGGGGGTAGTAGGAAAGCATGAGTCGACCCTTATTGGGGGATCTCATGGGGGACCCCACAGGGAACCGACGAAGGGAGTAGTAGGAGATGTGGAGATCGTGCCCCATTAGCCGGAGGGAGAGCCGGAGGGGGGAAGTGAAGTAGTACGAGATGTGGATATCCGGTTGTAAAAACCATGGGTTTTTACGACAATTAGCCTGCTAGTTCCCACCAGTCCCAAATAGTCCCCATCAGACCCCATTAGTTCCCACCAGTCCTCAAATCACCAAAAACGACTATAATTGATATTGATTCTTCAAGAATAGTTTGTAGTAGAGCAGCACGTAGTTCTATAGGACGCCATACCTTTCACATAGCCCCCATGGCCTCCAAAGAATTGAGGTTAAGAGGGATGTTAAATTAGACCTCATTGAGGGATATTCTCATGGCCCTCATGGCCTCATACGACAAAAAAGGGATTCCCCAGAAAATATCCTGTATAGGTATCCTAAAATAATACAATACCAGGTCATAGGTATCCTTAAATACCGAAATGAGGCTAAGAGGGACTGTAAATATTAGACCTCATTGAGGGATTTTTCATGTCCCTCATGGCCTCAAACGAAATGAGGATAAGAAGGATAGTAAATTAGACCTCATTGAGGGCTTTTCTCATAGCCCTCATAGCCTCATACGACTGAAAAGGGGTGCCGAAGGCTAGACGTTTCCAAAAAGGGGGTGCTGAAATTGGGATGCAAAGGGATATGGATGTTAAATACCGAGATAAGGCTAAAAGGGATAGTAAATTAGACCTCAATGAGGGATTTTTTTTCATGGCTCTCATGGCCTCAAACGAAATGGGGACAAGAGGGATAGTACATTAGACCTCATTGAGGGCTTTTCTCATGGCCCTCATGGCCTCATACGACAAAAAAGGGTTCTCCAGAATGTATTCTCGATAGGTATCCTCAAATAATACAATACCAGGTCATAGGTATCCTTAAATACCGAAATGAGGCTAAGAGGGACAGTAAATTAGACCTCACTGGGGGATTTTCATGGCCTCAAACGAAATGAGGATAAGAAGGATTGTACATTAGACCTCACTGAGGGCTTCTCTCATAGCCCTCGTTGCCTCATACGACAGAAAATGGGTGCCGAAGGCCAGACGTTTCCAAAAAGAGGGCGCTGAAACTGGGGTGCCAAGGGATATGGCTGTTAAATACCGAGATGAGGCTAAGAAGGATAGTACATTAGACCTCAATGAGGAATTTTTTCATGGCCCTCATAGCCTCAAATGAAATGAGGCTAAGAGGGATAGTAAATTAGACCTCATTGAGGGTTTTTCTCATGGCCTCATGGCCTCATACGACAAAAAGGGGTTCTCCAGAAGGCATCCTCGATAGGTATCCTCAGTTCGAGTCGTTCCAGCAATGACTTATCAGTAACTGCTCGATAGATTCTTGGCATTAGGAATGATATAGGCTTTCGTGGAGGTTGTCTATCAGTTGGCTATAATCCAAAGGGGCCTCTCCGTACTATAGCACGTATACTATTATAAGCCATGGTTCGGCGGTCCTAAAAAGGATTCTGGGGGAAATCCGAACCAGACAAAACTACTCTAGTTCAATTGAACCTACCCCTGTGGACCTTCTCGGTATATGGGGGTCTCTCGGTACCATGGTATGGCGGTTCTAAAAAGGATTCTGAAAGAATTCGAAATAGTACACCATGTCGTGTTGTTTGTAGTAATTCTATGAATTAAACGAGGATTCTGGGGGAACATCCGAGCCAGAAAATTACTCTAGTTCAATCGAACATACCCCAGGGGGCCTTCCCGGTACATAGGGGCCTCACGGTACCATGGTATGGCGGTCCTAAATAGGATTCTGGGGGAAATCCGTACTAAATAAAGTCAATTTCGGTAGTTTGGGTGTATTTTGGTGATTGGGGGGATTGTCGGCGTTGTTTGTGATAATTAGATTTACTCCTATTCAATCGAACATACCCTCCAAACATGTCCCCGCCCCAGTGCAGAAAATTCGGTCACATAGCAACCACGTGCTACCATAGAAACCAACATGGCGGTCTCCGGTATACAAAATGACCGACGGAAATACGTATCATCCTAACAACACGAGCTGCACATGCGCACTCACATCACGTATCACTATGGAGATTACGTCACAGAATGGCCGCTCACGCGGGCTACCATGGCAACACAACATGGCGTCACTGGGTTACGTCACTTCCGCCTCCCCATTCCCTGCCCCCAATAAGGATCGATCTCCACATCTCCTACTACTCCCTTCATCGGTCCCTTGTGGGGCTCCCCATGAGATTCCCCACTAAGGGTCGATCCATCGCTCTCCTACTACTCACTTCATCGGTCCCATACGGGGTCCCCCATGAGATCCCCCAATAAGGGTCGATCCATCGTTCTCCTACTACTCCCTTCATCGGTCCACTGCGGGGTCCCCCATGAGATCCCCTAATAAGGGTCGATCCATCGCTCTCCTACTACTTCACTTCCGCCTCCGGCTCTCCCTCCGGCCAATGGGGCACGATCTCCACATCTCCTACTACTTCACTTCCACCTCCGGCCAATGGGGCACGATCTCCACATATCCTACTACTCACTTCATCGGTCCCCTGCGGGGTCCCCCATTAGATCCTCCCAATAGGGGTCGATCTATCGCTCTCCTACTAATATAGTCCGTCAACGATTTCCGTTCCACAATTGTGTGCAGAACAGATTTTTATTTTCCGCATGTTTAATGCTGCTGTGGATGGAGATTTCTTGGAACAGGCGTGTAATAAAAGGCAGTTGTTGGAAGGTTTGTGTACTGTTTGCTCTTGAGTAATTATATCATTAAATGCATAAACTAAAATTAGATTTAGCTACGTCCCAGACTCCAATCACAATATTCCACTGTGTTTGCCCTTGTATCGGCCTCATGACTGCTAAATTACCCATGCCATCATCTCTACATATTGCTGTAAACTTGTTTGCATACACCCGTTCACAGATGAGAGGGCACTCGCTCCTTAAAAATACTGGTTACGTCATGGCATCGATTTAGTATTTGCTCCAAGTGCACTACACAAAAATATCAAACCACATCTCGCAGAGGAAAATATGTTTACTTCTGACTCTTCGCCATCGGGAACAGCCCACTCGATATTTGTTTTCTGACACCATTTTCTTCTTTCATGCATTACCTGTATAATACTAACACAAGTATATGAAAGACGAGTAATGTTTGGATACTTAAGACAAATTCTTGAGTGGGTGGTTTGAACAAAAAATCTCGCGTGGGCTATATCCACGAGCGATTTCGGTTTTTAGACCGTCCACAGGACTAACTATTTCATAATTTAAATATTAATCTTGTAAAATACTGTTTGGTAAATATAACGTCAATCTCCCAGTACTTTGATGCTGACAAGCACTGTTCGGTCAGATTTAACCCTTTAGCCAACGCAGACGATAGTATTTTAAATACTATTTTTTAAAATTTTTCAAAAAATTTCAATCAAAACCATATCATGTGACCCCCTCGTTGGAACGAGCTCGACAAGCTCGTTCCAACTTCCAACGAGGGGTCACATGATATGGTTTTGTTGAAATTTTTTGAAAAATAATATTTTTTCAACTGCTGAATTTGCATATTACGCGGGCGGATGCGGGCGATTCGTTGGGTAAAGGGTTAAAGTAAAATACTGACTGTGAGACGTATAGGGCCCTGCGAATATCAAATTTTGGTTAGAATCGAATCTTGAATAGAATCTCGAATCGAATCTCGAATCGAATCACTGCTTTTCGAGTCGTAGATATTACACATTCTTCTTACAACCGTTGATATAACATGTCAGTTTCCTCACAAGTATCGTATGCAACGGTGACGCATCTGTTTGGCAAATCAACCGAAAATGCGGAATACTCTTGAACGGAATAAAAATAGTTTCGAAAGCGGAACACCCTTGAACATTTCTTCTATCATTAGGGCTCTTGAACAGGAGACATGATGATTGAAGAAATATTAAACGGGAGGCAATTTGTAGGATTTTGAGAACATCTCGACGCATCTGTTTGGGTAAATCAACCGAAAATGCGGAATACTCCTGAATGGAATAAATATAGTTTCCAAAGCGGAACATCCTTGAACATTTCTTCTTTTATTAGGTCTCTTGAACAGGAGACCTGATGATAGAAGAAATGTTAAAGGGGAGACACTTTGTGGGATTTTGAGGACATCTCGGCGATTAGAAAACTTCCGAATCGGCGCAGCTGAAATCGATTTCAAATTGAATGGAATGTCAAAGCTTTGAAGGGCCTTAATCCTTTACCCAACGAATCGCCCGCATTCGCCCGCGTAATTTGTAAATTGAGCAGTTGAAAAAAATATTTTTTTCAAACTATTTCAATACAACTATATCATGTGACACCTCATTGGAACGAGCTCGATGAGCTCGTTCCAATGAGGGGTCACATGATATTGTTTTGTTGAAATTGTTTTGAAAATTTTAAAAAAAACTAGTAATTAAAATAATAAATTTTGATATTCTCTGTGTTGGGTAAAGGGTTTTAATGAGAATATTTCGTCCCCTAAGTTCCAATGTGTTTTATGTGCCAGTAGGCACATAGAACACATTGAACCCCAGGGGACGATTTGCTCACAAAATAATCGTTCAATCTTCCCTGCTAAATTTATCATTTTTTATAGCATAAGTCGTTGGCGGACAGCATATTCCCTCTTCTTGACTATGAGCTATCAACGACCTCATGTCTTCCCCAGGGTGGGGGGGGGGGGGGGGAATTTCAACACCCAGTTGTCTGAATGTATATGGAAAAGGGTATCAAGCATGGGCGTCATGCTAGGGAAAAATCTGGGGGACCCGGATCGGTAATACCATCTAAGCGGAGCGCCACCATCTGTTGGCGCGTAGCGTGCCCCAAAATTTTGGCAAAAAAATGCCTCCCAGATTTCCGGAAATGGCACTTCCCAGGCCTTCATCGAAAATATTTGCACCCCCCACCCCCCTCTTCCGTGCACCGTTGGCATGACGCCATTGCTATCAAATGGCGTTTTCTGCTATCTTGCTGTTGCGGTGTTTGCCCGTTACCGCTATTTGATGTACATGTATGTTACAATTTTACACTTCTGCTCATTGCAAAGCGAGATACAATATTGCCCAGTATGCTTTCACATGTTTGATAATGATGTGTTTTGGCGTAACTATGTGTTTAGAGAAAATAATAAATGAAACGGTATTCCTTGTCGTTTGAAGTAACGAACGGTAACATAGATTGAAGAAAGGCATTCTGCAAAATTGGGCACAAAAAATTGAAAGTTTTATATTTAATCACGTTTCCAATACTTTAATTCATAACATACAGTAGTTGTTGCTGTTTTTAAACAACAATGGAGTTACTATTTTTAGCTTTCAAATTTTAGAAATTTTTGCCATTTTTTATGGTAACGTATATTATTACCACTTTGCAGGGCGTTTCCTACACAGGGGTCTGGAAACGTTATTTTAGTGATTTAGGGTATATATGTTTAAAAAAGGAGAAAGGGTAACAACAGGCGAAATTGGGAAACTTCAACCATGTGTCGACAAGTTTAAAAAATTATTAGATCTCGATGTACTTGGTTCCTGGCACATACCATTTCTATTCTATATACATTTCCCTATTACTTAAAACAAATTTCGTCGAAATATCTTCAGTATTACTAGAGATATTCAATAAAATGTTAGCAAAAAGAATGCTATTTTCTGATTTGTAAATAAGGTTGTCCAAACGAAACCCGAATTTTTCAACACAAATCAGTGAAATAAATGCACGTAGAGACATTGACCTACGCTTCACTGTGGCTCTTTGTGTACCTTTTTGAACACTTTCAACGACTGCCCAACACCAGTCGCCTATCTATACTCTGGGGAGATATTTTTTCAACATTTGCAGGTTTTTCAGCCTTCTTCCTCGTCATCATCGCCATATTTTAACAACTCCGCTCAGAATAGAAGCAAAGTTGAAAGCCTTACCGCGATTGGTTACAAGTGAACTGAGAAATCGAGAGTAGATTGAGGTCACTGATCTCAGTTCAGTGAAGCGTAGGTCAATGTCTCTATGTGTATTTATTTCACTGATTTGTGTTGAAAAATTCGGGTTTTGTTTGGACAACCTTATTTACAAATCAGAAAATAGCATTCTTTTTGCTTACATTTTATTGAATATCTCTATTAATACTGAAGATATTTCGACGAAATTTGTTTTAAGTAATAGGGAAATGTATATAGAATAGAACTGGTATGTGCCAGGAACCAAGTACATCGAGATCTAATAATTTTTTAAACTTGTCGACACTTGGTTGAAGTTTCCCAATTTCGCCTGTTGTTACCCTTTCTCCTTTTTTAAACATATATACCCTAAATCACTAAAATAACGTTTCCAGACCCCTGTGGTTTCCTACTGCCTTAATGTCGATTTAACGGGCAATCATATCCTCTATTGCTCGGTAGTCTCGTGATAGGAGGGCCGCTAATGGAAAACAAAATTCATTATCGGCCCTCTTGTCACGTTACGTATTTTAGAATTGAAAATTTAGAAATGAGGCGAGAACTCGCAAGGAAAAGTTGATGCTTTCGCCATGTTGCGGTCTTGTTGATCGACAGCAACAGAAACAAATGACACGTGGCCATGTTGTCAGTTGTAGCCATTTTCCATGGCAACTGATTCGTCATCTTTATTGCGTGCATTGCCTCCCTCGCTGGAAGTGGACGGAATTTTTTTAAACTCTCTCATCGTCTCAATTACAAATTACGTAGTGGTAATAATAGTAATAACATGATTGTTGTCGGGCATAATGGTTCGTGAGCGGCCTTGCATCGATGTTGAACAGCCCTTGGGCTTATTAACGGCCCTCGACTTCGTCTCGGGCCTTTAATAAACCCTCGGGCTGTTCAACATCGATGCAGGGCCGCTCACGAACCATAATGCCCTCCAAAATCATGTTATTGTTTAATTACACACTATGATTTACAAACGCCGCAGTTGCTAAGTGGCAGAAAATGGAAATTGAATTTTAATAAAAATGGGGAGTAGAAAATTCCCCCGGGTCTGGGGGCGACAGGCATCACCTATCACATGAGCGAATGTATATCATTTATCCATAAATAGGGCGCCTATTATATAAATAACAGGCCTAGGATAGACGTTGTTTGCTTTATTCTTGTAATTGTTTAATTAGACCTGGAAATATGTTACAAACCACCATTTTGGTTAGGTGGGTTTACTTTAATTGTATGATATGCGAACGACCTATACAGATTGTGATAAAATAGCATAAATTAAATTCCTTATCCCGCATGTTTTCTCAGCCAGACCTCGAATTCGTTCGAGACTAACTCGAGACTAAAAGGTTGTGCATTGCACCCACATAATAATTGAGTAGAGAGGCATGTCGTTTATATTTTAACCCTTTGAGACTTTAGTTATCCTGACGTTCAAACGTCACTGAGAAATTCTGAATTCAGTTTATTCAACGTTTTTCAAAATGGGACGTCAAACGTCGAAAAGTAAAAATAACAAGAAATCTTTCACATAAGTGATTAACTGGTTGAGGGCTGGATTATTTTTGGTGTTCTGAATTTGTTATTCGAAACTTCTTTCATAACAAATTATTGGAGAGTGCCCAGAGGCACTCTCCAATAATTTGTAATAAAACAAATTTATATAACAAAGTATTATTTGTGTTTGACTGAATATGAAATATAAGCATGAAAAGTGTTGTCTTTTGCTTTGGTATCCTCATTTTTGAAAGCCCTGATAGTGGCTTCTAGCCCTCAACCAGTTAAGAAGTCTTGACAGCAGGATTATATTTGTATTTTAAGCTGCGATAACATTTGGCTCAACGGTTGTCACTGAGCACAATTCGGGAGAAAATAGGAATTGAGGTTAAAACTTTAAAAAAATCGAAAAATAATAACAAAACAAATGACCACAAAGTATCAACGCGCTGTTTGATTTCGTACGTCATAAAACGTACAAAAGTATCAAAGGGTAGGAGTCCCGGCAAAATAAATGACAACAACTAACACGCGATCTCGCCAAAGCGAGATCGCGCATTGGTTGTTGCTTTATATTTTGGCGCAAAATCTGTTAAGAAGCAAACAGCACTGCTAGCGTAATAATAACACAGAAGACGACAGAGCATCACAACTCTTTTCCCTGTAGGCCACCACCAGGCTATAAGGCGTTGTCTGCAAACGGGATATGATGTAAACTCTTTTTTGTCAGGACTAGGAAATAAATCACCTCCGCAGTTTTAACACTGAGAAGGTTTACACCTAGATTATAGCAGCTGTAGCGTCACTACTTCCAATACTATTCCATACAATCGGTGAAATCCTTTCATTTTAAATCTGTGAAAATCTGTGTCCTAATCTTTTTATAATTAATGTTGACTTGTTTCACTCAGAGTCAACAGAACAATGCTATTGTCAGAAAATGAATATATGTTATTCATGTGTGGTATCCGACCCGTTGCTTTTAATTATTTAACCTAATCGTGGGTAAAACATATTTTGACATACAAAATATTAATTCAATATAGGGGTGTCACGAAGGTGACCGATTGGGGTGGGACTGGGGTGTAAACCTGATTTGCCTCGACTGTGATGGCCCAAGTCCTGGTTGACAAATATTCCAACTGCATCATCCACAGCAAATACATCTTCGTCGAGGTAATGCCTTGGTAATATAGTTGGAATAGTCAGTCAGTGTTATAGTTAAAAATCTCGAGACTTCTTGGAAATTTAGTAGTGAATAAATAAAATATACACATGGTAGTCGTGACGTATGTAATTTATACGCACCGTACCGGTACTCCAAAGTCTTTATGCTTGGCCTCCAACAGTATGGATCGGGTACTATGCACTTCCGTTTGTATACCCAATCGAGTGTGCGTGTGACGCAAATCCAAGTAACAAACATAGTCTATTAGAGAAGTACATGGTGTGCGGTGGCTTTGCGGTAACCGGTTCTCGTCAGATCACCGAAGTTAAGCAACGTCGAGCCCGGTTAGTCCTCGGATGGGTGACCGTGTGCTGCAGTGTGGAGTTACGATGTTGGGGAGCTGGCAGCTGTTCCTCGTTGTTCGGTGGTTCTCTCCGGGTATTCCGGCTTCCTCCGCCCGCAAAACTGTCACCGACACGATATGACCTTGGTTGTTAATGTGTCGTTAAATCCTAATAAATAAATAAAAAAAGTAAATAAAAAAATAGGGAAGTACATGCTTATCACAATGGAGAATCGATATCTTAACATCCAATCTTGACAAAAATGCCCTGACAGGAAAACAAAAATTGGGGACGTCACCCACACCCTCCCTTAGCGACACCCCTATTCTACTTGTGCACCTATTGGGACGATATGGATAGTTACTCATGTTGCGTAACGGAAATGCCCGTAACTGATAATCTGCAGGATTTCTGAGATTTCTTTTAGGTCATTACCATTGGATTCCAAACGGAGACAGACTTGGAACAACTCGTTGATATTCTTCTGCATCGCGCATGTAAGCATAATATAAGCGTTTTGTCCTGATCTCGCTCAGTTTCCAAATGACTTCACCCCCCAAATCTACCACCTGGTAATATATTCTCAATGAAAAAATAATCTTATTTACTTTGATAATCTGAAAAATTTTTTTATGACATTACAACTTTTATTAATCTTAATTGGTAGACTGCTAAATTAGTTTGGCCGTTAAAATTTGTTCACATATCTTTGCCTTGGTGCAATTTATGGGAGAGTGCCTGCAGGCACTCTCCCATAAATTGTAACAAGGCAAACTCATTCGGGTTAAATAATTTCTCTTCAAAGATAATATGAAATACATCCACAGAATATGAAGCCTTTAAGTTGGGCACCTGCACTTCAGAATAAAGCCCAAATATGGGCTTCCAGCACTCTACCAGTTAAAACGGTACTAAACTGCATTTATGAAGTGTTGAGATTGGAATCGGAAATTAGCTTAATAATCCGGTATTGAAAAGGTGATATTTCTCCAATTTAATTAAGCGTTTTATCTTTGAGAACTGACCTCACACCTTACCAATTCAAGAAGAATGTGGTCAGAAATAAAATAGCGGATAGAAAATATTGATCCGCGCGTACTTCAGTTGGAAACGATTACGAAATCGCAGCAAATTATTTATATATAACAGTCTTTCCCAGTGTAAGGTTTATAACAACACTTCCATGAATACATCACTTCATCGGAAATATATGCATCTCTTTGAAAAGAATGCAGAACCTCAACTAATGTAATACATGGAAGTTAATTTCCTCTTCTCATATTTATGTAATAACATTCCTTGTACCTATGAGAATTGTACGGTATTATTTATTCATGTTAATTTTGTTGTGGATGTTCGATGATGTATTTCTCCAGGTTGACGACAATTCCATGCATGCTCTGATAATTTCTGCGACTGACAACTGTAGGAATTGACAATAAGTCATAAGTGTATATAATTTTCGTGTGATATATCTGGATCAATTCACTCGATTTTTCTTAGCTTATTTCTTCTTGGATCAAATTTATGGACGTGAAGGAAAACCTGGTTTTTAAAAGTCTGGATTTACAAAATACACGGAATAATATTAATTCTGCATTCTCGAGTTTAGAAAGTAGAGCTTTCTGGATTATTGTATAATTTTAAGAAAGGAAAAGTATAGTTTATTGTAAGCATCGGCATTGGCAGTTTTCTGGAAAAATAAAACTTATTAAACCATGATAATTGTTAATAAGAAATGTTCTAAACCGCGGTGATGTCAGAAAATTGTACTCTTATTTCCGTCGCGATGTCTAACCACGAGCAGGATGAAAATAGATAACTGTGGTCTTTCTAAAGGTGGCTCACTGGTTATCGCGTTGGACGTGAGATCGAAACGCCATAGGTTCGATCCTGACCAGCGCTGTGTCCTTGGGCAAGATACTTAACACTTGACCCGCTGAGTATTTTCAAGACATTTTATCAAATCTAGTCATGGCTGCTATGCAGCAGCCATTGCTAGATTTGATGAAAACTTCATTTATATTTAACTCAACAAATCATTGGTGTAAAAATTCATTCAATTTGCAGGAGGAAATTTTGGTTACATGTGCCCAAATTATACCATTATTATAGTAATATTATAGTATTAAGTAGCAAACGAAATTCTGTTTGGGTAGGAATCCGCCATCAACATGCAAGGAGTTAATCCCAGTTGTCCACGTAGGAGTAAGGTGGTGCTGTATACTAACACGTACACATGCCTTACCTTCCACCGATGCTAACCTAGCTTGAGCCAGGTTAGTAAATTGGGGGTTATTTATTATTTACTGGGGTTTAACGACACCTTCGACAGCTGGGATCACTTCGTGTCGGACAGTTTTACGGGTGGAGGAAGCCAGAGTACACAGAGAGAACCACCGAGCAACGGCGAGCAACTTCCAGACTCCCCCAACTTACTAACTCCACACAAGCAGGGTTAGCATTAGTTGAAGACAAATGCACCATCGACAGGCAGTACGGCTTAGGACAGAGCGCCACCGTGTCCAAGGACACAACACAGTTACCCCTGGTGGAGATCTTACCGTGGTCTTTTCGGTTTGAAGACCAATGCCGTAACCACTGAAACACGCGCTTCCAGTAAAAGATGGGTGCCCGAATCCAACAGCTGCTCGCCGTTGCTCAGTTGTTCATTCCGGGTGGTGCTGCTCCCTCCACTCGCCAAACTGCTCAACACGAAATAAATAAATAAATAAATAAATCGAACTATTATCATTACAGGTCCGTTACAGCAATCTCTGCTGAGAAAAAAAACAGCTTGTGAATTACTCAGTTCCCACTTCACTTGACATTTTCCACAGTGACGACACGTGCACTCCGAAGCTGAGATTTGTCATGTACGCCTGGTTCGGGATCTTCCTCGGTTAGTTTGACGGCTTTGTTGGGTGACCCATTAAAGAAGACGGCTTAGCTGAATCAGTTGGTTTGAACCTTCATGTGACAAATAAATTACAAGGTACAAACATCATCATCCAAATTTCACTCTTCTCTCAGTTTGGCTTCACAATTATAGTTCATGACATCTCATTGGAACGATCTCGACGGACTCATTCCAACGATGTGCCATAAGCTACCAGAGAAGAGAGGTGCAATGGGAGGCCGGGAAATTTTTTCGATATTCCGGCCGGTCCAGTGGTCAAGTTCCTTGACTGGCTTTGAGTGGTTTTGGTCAGGGGTGGGAATAACATTTCTGCCCACTTAATAATACTACAGTGGAACCCTGTTAATTGAATAGCCACCTTGCCAATTAAAATTATTCAATTAAGAGGAGTATTCGATTAACAGGAATTGTGTCACTTTTCTGTATTGCAGAGATAAACTTAGCATTTATTCTATTATATCTTGTTTGACAGAGCTCCATGAGCTCTGTCAAACAAGATATAATAGATTAAATGCCTGTATTGGGTGTACTAAGACCAAATAGGTCTGCAAACAAAGGAAAACTGGGGCGAGTCCGGGTAATGTTTTGACAGGTTACAAGATTTTTTATTCAATTAACAAGTGTTTATTCTATAACCTATATTCATTTAACAGGTCAAATTTGTATTGAAGGTATGGTAAATGATTTTGTGTTGGGAAATTATATTCAGTTAACAGGGTTATTCAGTTAAGAGATATCCAATTAAGTGGGCTCCACTTTACAACCAAAACCCGGACTCAGTTTGGCAACAGCTCAAAAGTTTCATGGCTGATGGATCATAGTAGCAGCTTTTGGTTATAACAGCGAATTTTTTTTAATTCATCTCCTAGATTTCAAACTTTATATACTTAAAATATCGAAGGCTCACACCGTAATGAGAGTACAGCCTATTACGTCAATGGTGACGACAGTTGTAAAATGTAATTTAGTGGTCTTGGGGAGACAAATCAAAGTTTGATCATGAACGTTTGATCATGAACGTTTGTTCACGGACAAAATAAATAACACCAAAATGACCATTGCGATTTCAATGCACTGCGATGAGCGAATTGGACCGATCCGTCAAGCAAAGGGTTATAAGTCTAAACGATCCGAGGCGGTTCGGTGCAGTGCAGAAATTTCACCAGTACATATTTGAGCTGTAAATATAGATTTGAATGACAGCCTATGTGCAGAGAACAAACTTCAGATGAGCTTTGAGGCATTGTTTAACCTTGACTACCGTTGAGATATTAACAACAAATATTACTCTTATTATTCACAATACAAACGAACGCAATGTCCTAAAACACAGAGAGAAAGTCGAAACAAGTTGTTAGTTAATAAACAAAAGCATGAATTCGGGTCTACACGTTGCTTGTGTTCTAAAACGGGTGTTCTGAAAATTCATCTAACATGAGCAGTTATTTCTAGCCAGATGTCGTCTGCCTAAAAAGGCAGACGACACTTGGCAAGAAACAACTGCTTGGCCATATGTCACCATTTTTTTATGTTCAAGAAGCTTACTCTTATATCCAGCAATTATGCGCGTCAACCTCAAGGAAACTTTAATCATATTTTCGTTTAAGTCATCCTTTTTCAACTAGCGTCCCCATGAGGGTTAATTTATTATACAAATATGATTATAAATGTGTCGTCATTCGGAAGTTCTTCAATTGGTATAGCGGATAATTGTTTAGATACATGTGTGTCTCCTTCGACCCTAATGATTTTATCAGTTGGTTGATTCTCTGGATCGATGTCATCTCGCTGGTTCTAACATAATGAATAAAACTGATTACTAACTTGTAGTTAGCAGGTACTCGCCATTGGAGAAGGATCTCGGAGTAGCAGTGCAATCAGTAAAGAACTCGAAATTACAACTCTGGTTCACTGGACTGGTGGGATATTAGATAACTAGGATTCGTATATGGACCGGAACAAAATTTCACAACGGGGCGTATTGAATCCGCGTTGGTGCAGTTTACCCTTGTCGCGGTGTATCAGAATATATAACACATAAAGTGTTGATCTTTCATCTTTGGATCACAAATTATTGCTATTATTTTTTTTCTTTTTAGAAATATGATAACTTGTTTTTATTAATATTTTTTTTCAAATTAATCAGGTATCTGTTTCCACGTGTAGGTGAATTAAATTCTGCACACTCATGGTTTACAATATCCGATTTCGCTAACATCGATTCTGATTCAACTTGTTCAAATAGACCGTGCAGAGCATTCGACGTTTTACAGATTTACGTAATATTCACCCGGAGTAACAATTGTTATGGAATTTTACGTTTCATTCTCCACAGTATTGCAGCGGAATATTGAACAGATTACATAAGAAATATGTAGTTATGAAATCGTCGCTCTGCCGTCATGGAAAAGAAAATGTTACCATTCTACACACAGGAGATACATTTAAGCCATTAATACGTGAAGGTTATTGTTCAACAGGTATTCACGATGAAAACCGGGACGCTACCATCAACAATTCTCATGATTTTTGCGGTCATATCCATGTGCCTTGCGACGTCTTCTGACAAATTTTCAAGACGAGTGACGAAGCGAAGAGTAGCCAGGGTAAATGGTGATATCATACTTGGAGCACTGTTTCCAATTCATTATGCCCCGTCACAGAAATCGGCTTATACCAGAACTTGTGGAAAGATATGGGAGCAGTATGGGATGCATAGGCTTGAAATTTTTGTGTTAACGTTAAAGGAAATAAATAAAAATCCCAATATATTACAAAACATAACATTGGGTTGGGATATCAGAGATTCATGCTGGTATTCCCCTATAGCTTTGGAGCAAAGTATCGACTTTATACGGGATTCTATTGCAAGTATTGAAAAACGGAATATAAGTGCTAGCAAGCACCAGCAATGTGCTGTCGATGATACCAACAAGAAACCCATTGTAGGATTAATCGGCCCAGGATCAAGTGCAAATACTATCCAAGTTCAGAATTTATTACAAATATTTAATATTCCACAGATAGGTTATTCGGCTACTAGCATGGATCTCAGTGATAAGGGGCTATATGAATACTTTGTGCGTGTCGTTCCATCAGACAAGTATCAAGCAAAAACAATGTTGGATATAGTATTGCAGCACAATTGGACATATATCTCCACTGTCAATACGGACGGTAAGTACGCTTTCATATTTTCTATTAATCTTCACAAAAAGGTTTTAAGGTGATACAGCATGCAACGTCACTAGAACCGAATTGCGTTATAAAAAACGACGAATGGTATAACTTTCCAAAAACAACCATTTAAAAAGAAATTAAATTCGCTGAGGCGTAGCAAAAATGACCGATTGGGAATGTAAACATGATTAGTCCCGTCTGTGATTTATTTATTGGGGTATAACGACCCTTTCGACAGCCAGGGTCGGCTCGTGTTGGACAGTGTTATGGGTGGCGAAAGCCGGAGTACTCGGAGAGAACCACCGAACAACTGTCAGACTCCTCAACCTCAACATATTAACTCCACACGATCAGTGCTAGCATTGGTTGAAGGCAAGTGCACCATCGACGTGCAGTACACATTAGTTCACAGCACCACCGGGGGGGGGGGGGGGGGCGTTGCGGTAATCGATTCTTTTCAGATCACCGAAGTTAAGCAACGTCGAGCCCGATTAGTCCTTGGATGGGTGACCGTCTGAGCGGTCGATTCGGATCCACGCGTTGTGTCCTTGGGCAGGGCACTTAACCCCGATTGTCCACATGGGGGCACGATGACGCCGTGCACTAAGACGTACTGCACGTCGATGGTGCGCACGTCTTCAACCAATCTAACCCTGTCTGTGCTGCAGTGCGGGGTTGCGATGTCGGGGAGCTGGCAGCTGCTCGCCGTTGCTCGGTTGTTCTCTCCGGGTACTCCGGCTTCCTCCACCCATTCCCACGTGGGAAAGTCCTGATTGAGCAAATATTCCAACTACATCATCAAGGCATGCCTTGATGATGGAATTGGAATATTTGTTTGTCAGGATTATAGTTGAAACTAGAAATTTACTGGTGGTTTTATAAAATATACATGTATCAAAAGTTCAAATTGGTCATGCGGGGCAACAGCCGGAAACGGGTACAACAGACCTGGAATTGTATGCCCGACTCTGAGTGTGTGACACGAGTCCAAGTACAGTCTAGTCCTAAAAGAATGTAGACGATTTCTGCCAAGAGCGAATCGACATCTGAGACGAAAACCTCCCGACTTGATATTGGGGGGGGGTCACGCACCCAAACACCCCTTAGCAATATCCTTGTATATTGGACCACTTTAACTAAAAACTTGTCTGTAATTTTCAGATATGCCAATCTGGAGAATCTCCTCTGTGGTGAAGACAATATACTTGGTTGTTCAGAAATCTTAATGAAGTGACCATCCACAAGTAGATGATCACTACATTCAGATCGTTAAACTGTGAAGCTACCTAATGTTTATGTGCACACGATTGAATATCGCTTATAAAGATGCATCTATATTTTTTTGATATTTTTACATACCGGTGGTGTACAGTACTCGAAGAGTGGATTACCACTTAAACACCAGCGGAGAGGAGGTTCCACCCAGGCAATAACACATTGTCTGTGAAAAATGAAAAGAACGTCAAACAAAGTTTCAGCCAATGGACCTCCGGATTCAACCCGGAGGTAACTTGGCAGAAACTTTGATTGGCATTCCATTATCAGAGGAATCGACAGTAATTGTTCGGATGAAAATTTCACTCCACCGTGTTTTATTAGTAATCCACTCTCCCCGTGCTGTAAATGGCAGGATGTTGTATAGCAAGCACGTTTTGTTTCACTCCGGATCAATTTGTTTTACAGCAATAACGATTATTTTGCGTTATCAAGTACTATAAAACTTTTAGAATTGTATTTTCTAAAATTGTATTTTTTAGTAATGACTTTTAGCGGGTTGAAATGAACCATTAGTATTTTCAAAGATATGGCAATTTGCCAATTTCATATAATCATCCTATTAACATCATCAATACACAACATTAAGCGATACATGTATTTATAACGTAAAAATACTATTTTAACCTCAGTTTCGCTATGAACCTAGCATAACCTCTAGTGTTCCGGAGAAGAATAACTATGTACTCTGTTTGTGTGTGTTGGGAGAGATCTTGTTTTTTGCGTGGCATGTGTGTGTGTGAGTGGGGGGGGGGGGGGGGGGGACGGGGCGGTAACTAGCAATGCGCGACCACTAGGTTAAGATACCCGGTAGTGTGTCAGGGAAACATACGGTACAGCGTTTGGTATTATTAACTGCTAAATTATTTTTGGTCGTCAAAATTTGTTCACATTGTTACAATTTATGGGAGAGTACCTAGAGGCACGCTCTTGTAAATTGTAACAAAACGAATCCATGCAGACCAAATAATTGCACTTCAAAGACAATATGACGCACCTCTACAAAATACGAAGACTTTGAGCTCTGGTACCCGCACTTCAAAATAAAGACCAAATATTGTCTTGCAACACTCCACCAATTAAATCTGACACACGGTGTGGTGTTTGACACCTCTCATGTTACGGACGAGCTTATTATAATGATACCATCCAGACTACAATATGACTATTTGTTCTGTTCAACCAATTTCATGCTGTGGTCTGTATTTTAAATGCTGATAAATTCTTTAGATATTTTTGTCCTCTCAATCAGTTATGATAGGGACGCCGCTTTCTTTGTCAGCCTTCAATGCACTCCCCTTTAACGGGGATAGGTATGCAACCAGGCAACTGAAAAATATGTTTGCACTAATCTCACCATTGGCACTTGAAATATTCACACAAAATTACTGATACACAAACATGCTTTATCTGAATTTGATGAATCCATTGTTAAAATACATTCATTATTTAACATCCGCTACTTCCCACTTTAAATCTTTGTTGGAAAATGATACGAGTGTTATAAGGTTAGCGTTGCCATCATCGCTCATCTGTCGTGCCTAAGGTTTATTTATTATTTATGTATTGGTGTTTACATACTTATGCACAATGGCTAATCGTGACCGTGACAGTTTTACGGGTGGAGGAAACAGGAGTACCCGGAGAGAACAACCTATCATCGACGAGCAACTGTCAGCTCCTCAACATTCTAACTCTGTTCAAGCTCCGCTCAAGCAGGGTTACAGAGATTGTAGACATGTGCACCATCGACGTGCAGTACGCCTTAGTACACGGCGTCATCGTGACCCCGTGTAGGCAACCAGGATAGAGTGCCTTGCCCAAGGACACAACGCGGGTCATCCCGGACGGGAATTGAACTCGGGACCTCTAGCATAGAAGTTCAACAGTCTACCACTGAGCCACCGCGCTCCCACCTAAGGTTTCGCGTCCACTGAATGATTTATGGCTATGGTGTGCTTATTTGGCGGATACAATATCATATGAAGCGAAGCGACAGCAATATTGGGCGAGGCGGTATGCCTCGCCCAATGTTGTTTTTGCTTCTCCTCATATGACATCGTATTCGCAAACTAAGCACGCCATAACGTATTTATCTTACGAGCCGCCCGATTTAGTTTTACAAGAAAGTTTTAGCAGACCGATCGTTCGAATTTGTTGTGTTTTCATAGTGTACTTTACCCCTTTTTCTCCGCACTCTCGGTGATGTACATATATTGGTGGCGAGACGAGGATATTTACTGGGAATCCAAAATGCCGTCTACTCATCCCATATGGATCCATCTGGATGACTTGAGCTGTGAGGTGACAGTTTCTGAAAGGAATGATTTCGCGCGCCAAAGGCGCGCAGGGACGGTATGGGAAACAAGCCCCTTTCGACCATCGTTGACTGTAGCTGATTCGTTCTCACATGTCTAGGCGTGCTGAAGGAGGAACTGCTTCGGGTACTCGGCCGGTGTCACCAGTTGCGTCGTGATGGTCTCTTGGCTGATGTCGGTTGAACCCTCGGGTGAGGACCAGTGTGAGAGGTTGGGTCCTCTCACAAGGGTACTACCTCTCCCCGAGGGTGCAGTCGATCTGGATTTTCGGGCAAGTATAGTCTGCCGCTTCGAGGATGATTATGAGTGATGGCCATCACTGGCAAGTATAATCTGCCTCAGGCTGTCTCTATTTGGTTGGACTCTTTGGACGAAAACAACAACGACCCCTTTCGGGACCACCAAGAAGAAGAAGACCCGAACTTCCCTGGTTCGGGGGCAGGCCTGCATTGTAATCCTATTGGGTTGGGACAAAAAGATGCGCAATGCGCTTACAAAAAGGGGCAGAGGCGGGACGCAGGACCAACGCTCGCCTTCATTACAGAAACCTGGAAAAATCAGCGTGTTGTATTAATTACAATCAGCGTGAGGTATTAATTACAAAAGACTGCGCCAGTTTCTGGCGCAGTCGTTTGTAATTAATACTACACGCTGATTGGCTAAAGAAGCTTGCTGGTAAAATAAGTTCATATACACTCAATATCGTGCAGTTATTTTTAATTTGACAAACCGCCCATATCCACCAAACGCAAATCACGATAATCACAACTCAATTCTTGACATATATTTTTTCTTGCAACTTCTAACTTTTTGGCAGCTTGTTGGCACGATGTCGTTCTAGTGGTGGATACTTTTTTTAAAGGGCAGCAGGGAAGCAAAATTTAGGGCTGTGAATACTACTATGGCGTACACACTCAAGCCGCATGCTATCATCAACGGGGGAATCTCGTACACGTGAGTTCGAAAATATGATACCAGCTTCGAGAACGTACATGGCGCATGTACACGAACATAATAGCAGGAAAAAACACTATGGTTGTATTCCTGGGGTCGAAATGCATCCATAGCACATTCCTCCTTATTTATTTTTTTTTTGTATTTTATATTCAGCGTGCAGCTTTAGTTATTTATGTTTGCTAGTCTCAAGGACGTTGATAAAGCACAGAGAGTATCATGTGGGGATAGTACCTAGAATGGTAATGGGTTCGCCCGTTTTACGACTTTCCATTTGGTGGCTGCCATGTCGGGCACCACAAATCTCAAATGTCGGATAGAAGTCAAATCGTTAATCGAATCAGGGAAAGGATTTCGACTCGAATCGAATCTCGAATCGAATCTCACCACTTTTCGTGTTGCAGATATTATTTCGTCTTACAGCTGTGCAATATTATATATTAGAATATTAGAATATTAGAATACGTTTATTGCAAAAACACCAAAAACAAGGCAGATTGCATAAGTTATAAGTGAAACAAGGTATATACATAAATGGTAATAAATGTTAAATCAAACGAAAGTTTATACAAAGTGTGTACTATGTACATTCTATGCGTGAAATTAATTGCGTTACACCACAAGAGCATTTTCTCTAGCCTTAAAGAATTGGTGTATCATATTGCAGATGATATTGCATAACGGTGGAATTTCATTCTTCGGAAAATGAATTTCTCCGAACTGTTCATTGCGATAAAACGTGGGTATTCTTCACTTATTTTGCGAAAGGAATCTGCTCGGAGTGATTCATATTCTTTACAGTCCATGACAAAATGATATTCGTTTTCTATAATACGCAAGTTACACACATGACAAATCCTTTCGTAAACAGGCAGGGGTGGCTGTTTGTGCCTGCCCTTTTCAATCATCAGGCAATGATTACTTATGCGCAGTAATCATTACACGTACTGTCCTTCTCCATGTTCTCAAGGATCGTGCTGCTATTCAACAACAACTTATTTGTTTGGGAAAGTCGTTCAAAAAAGCAGAATACTCTAGAAACGGAACCAAAATAGTTTCGGATGCGGAACCTCCTTGTCCTCTTCTTCGATCATCAGGTCTCCTGAGTAGGAGACCTGGGGCAATACTATTGAACGTTGACAATTGTATTTTCTAGAATTGTATTTTCCAGTTGTGACTTTAAATGGGTTAAAATGAACCATTAGAATTTTCAAAGATCTGGCAATTTGCCAGTTGGCAAATTGCCATATCTTTTAAAATGCTAATAATTTAGTTTAGTCAGTTATATTATTAATAGGTAGAAATACAATTCTAGAAAATACAATTGTAAAAGGTTTATAGTACTGGTTCCGGGTGATGGAAGAAGAGTTCAAGAGGAAACATATCGTGGGATTTCGAGAACATCTCGACGATTCGAAAACTTTCGAATCAGCGCGAGTGGAATCTAATCAAGTCTAAACATCTTGACCATTTCGAATCGAATCAAACTGCGAGGCTAAGAAGAGTCCTACTACCATGGTGGGCAGTCAGTCTCCAATTACGAGACCCGTCGCACAACAGGAGGCGCATAGGATGGACAGTCATCTCTGTATTTATCGAGTGAACGTTGCTCCAGGAATCGGTTCGAAATCAAGATTCTATCTCGGCAATAAACCGGTTCTCGTCAGATCACCGAAGTTAAGCAACGTCGAGGCCGGTTAGTCCTCGGATGGGTGACCGTCTGAGCGATCGATTCGGTCTCCCGGGTTGTGTCCTTGGGCAAGGCACTTAACCCCGATTGCCCACATGGGGGTACGATGACGCCGTGTACTGAGGCGTACTGCACGTCGATGGTGCGCATGTCTTCAACCAAGCTAACCCTGCCTGTGCTGCAGTGCGGAGTTACGATGTTGGAGAGCTGGCAGCTGCTCGTCGTTGCTCAGTGGTTCTCTCCGGGTACTCCGACTTCCTCCACCCGTAAAACTGTCACGGTCATGATTAGCCATTGTGCATCAGTATGTGACCTTAATCACCAATAATTAAATAAATAACTAAATCTCGGCAATAAGGTGGCGACTCCTCACCGATCAAGTCTGTTTTCGTCATTGTCTCTCTCCAATGAAGAGTTATAAAATGTAATATAGAAGAAAGATGTTTAAATAATTGTAGAGTACACTCGTCGTGGACTGGTCACTTTCCACGGGTGGGCAATATATCCACGGCCGCAGTAATATTAGATTCCAAACACAAATTAGAGGAATAATCCTTAAAAACTGAATTAATGAAGCACCGGGTACAACCCGATGCTTCATTACATAACATTTTGCTGATGATTATTTTTTTACCTGGTAAACGCATGCGTAGACGTCATCACCCAGGCGTGGTATACGACCAGTCCACGGCAACTGTACTGTATGTTATGATGTGGGGTAAACTTGCTCAGTCCTCTATTCAGTTTTACTGCAAACATAAGGGCACTTCGTCTCCTGAGTTCCAATGTGTTCTATGTGCCAGTAGGCACATAGAACACATTGGAACTCAGGGGACGACTTGTTTTACTTCAGCGTAAATAAACGACTTGCCAACAAGAAACGAATAGCTGTTGTGTTACGACCCGCCTTTTATTTGATGTGACTGCATGGAGAGGCCGAAGTATTGAGTTGTGGCGACCCAAACTGTTTTAAGTGGTGTAATGTTGTGTGCATGACTAACTTTACCTGGTTAAAGCTGTTATATATAGTTTCATACGTTTTATTTTCTCACACTTTTAGTCTACTGTAGGGATTTGACGATTTTCTGAAGATACAGTACGAAATTGTTCGTAAGTTTGAGTATTCGTCCAAAACGTGTGCAGTACACTGCATTCATGACGAGTACATTGTAACTGTAACCCCCAACATGTATGAAACAGAAGAGTAACGTAAGATAGGATAAGATCTTTCTAGTGTTTCTTTTACAATTATTTGGGGGCGCGGTAGCGTTGGCGTAATCGGTCCCCGTCAGATCACCGAAGTTAAGCAACGTTGAACCCGGTTAATCCTTGGATGGGTGACCATCTGAGCGATCGATTCGGACACCCGCGTTGTGTCCATGAGCGAGGCACTTAACCCGATTGGCCACATGGGGGCACGATGACGCGGTGTACTGAGACGTACTGCACGTCGATGGTGCGCACGTCTTCCACTGCCTGTGCTGCAGTGCGGAGTTACGACGTTGGGGAGTTGGCGGCTGCTCATCGTTCCTCTGTGGATCTCTCCGGGTTCTCCGGCTTCCTCCATCCATAAAACTGTCACCGACACGATATGACCTTGGCTGTTAAAGTGTCGTTAACCCTAATAAATAAATAAACAAATAATTTTCTAATTATTTACTTATCTGGGTGGACACCCATTGCGCGATTGATTAATTGGCATTCCACACTCTACACCCAAAGCGCCATTTCCTCCTCACATGTTCGCTTAACCCTCTCGCTATAATGGCTAGACACGATTGTATTTCTTGAATAAGTAAAAAATTAATTTTGTGCTTAAAAACATAGCTTATGGCCCCTCATTGGAAAGAACTCGTCGAGCTCGCTCCAATGATGGATCACAAGTTGTGTTGTGAACGCCAAAATTGCTGAAAAAATAAAACAAAGTAAAATTTGGATAGCCATTTGTAATAAAAATGGGTGAATATTACCATTTTGTTAGCAAAAGGGTTAACCTGAGATGTATCCCTGCAAGCTCAGCAGCTGATAGTGCTTGTCTCCGGCGAGAACGTAACTATCATTTTTTGTCACTCTTTTCTTCTGACTTAATTTATTGTTCTATACCAATCGTTTGAAGTCAGATACAGAAAATATGACTCGTAATGGTCGTTATTGTCAAACGGTTAATTTCATTCAGTACAAACTCGAAGACAGTTATCTCAGCATGGAAGCCTTTTTAATGTTGAAGCAGCAGCTTTCGTGACCGGATGTTTACTAAACACAATGTAAGACCTGAGCACGGTAACAATACTCACCTGTAATAGCATAATTTAGAGTCGCAAAGGAGAAAATTAATGCACTGCCGGTTAAAGACCTGCATTGTTTAACTGTATATGTCATACGTGCTTGTATCACATTTTACCATTTTTCTTCCCAGTGCATTTCGTACTTTCAGTTCGTCTCACGGAATGACTGAAGTTCCCGTAAATCAGGCGAATTTGTATGTACTTTTTAAAATTTGACATCTGGTAGTTAGAATATACATTTCTTTACATTTCTCTCAGATGTTGAACACTCGAAACTTAACACTTTACCTAAAATGAAAGGGAAAGACCATTTGTAAAACTATTTTTGAATAGCTGAAACTTTTCCTTTTTTGCTTCTAAAACTTAGCTTTAAAAACCCCACTGGGACGAGTTCGTTGAGCTCGATCCAATGAGGGTTCAGAGGATTTGATTTGGAGGCAAAAATGTAAAATATAAATTTTAATTACAATTTTGGCGAACTGCACCGAAGGCAGGTAAGGGGTAAGGTGAAGGGTTAAACAATGGAATTGGTACTGGGTTGGGTTTTTTGCCCCCCCCCCCCCCCCCCCCCCCGCTCAAAAAAAAAAGAAAAATAAATATTTGTCGGGGCAATATTTTCTGACGTTTAGGCGCTTGAAAAAGAAATCTCTTTTTTTTTGCAGTGGCGTACCCAAGGTATGGTAGATATGACACGTACCTTGGGCACCAATTGAAGGGCAGTTTCTATTAAAGTCAGACAAGCCATCCTCGAATAGTGAAAAAAAGATTTTTTCTCAGTTGTATGATCTGTCTTTGATTATCATGGGTGAGAAACACTAGGTTGGCCGGATTATTAAATCACTAATATAAATTATTAGTTTAAAAAACAGTGCTGGGAGCAACATGACCACATACCTCATAGTACCATTATTGAGCCTCAGTGTCAGCTAACAGTAAAACCATTCTCCTGCGCAAACTAGGGAGGTTGTGTTGCTTTTCCGCCTTCTCTGTTTTTAGTAGCCCGTCATGCTTTTTACGTCTCAACGGAATTTCCGCCTGTTCAAATATCAAGTAACGCGCGGTCTCGCCGGAGCGAGATCGCAGGTTAGTTGTGGCTATTAACTTTGGAGAAAATCCCTTCAAGATAAAAACAACATACTGTTCTATTTATATTTGTACGCCATACATGTTGGCACTATTTTGCGTAGATACGCCGCTGCATAATAGAGACTGAGGAGATCCTTAAAAAAACAACCACCAGAAATGGACACTCAGGTAGCTTCTTCGAACTGAATGAATCATATTCCGTCTTGCACTTGTTTTCTCAAAAATAATATACAAACCACCACGCGGAAAATCGGGATGAAATGCCTTGGCCAAGGACACAACGCAGTTACCCCTTGTGGGGATCGAACCGTGGACCTTTCGGTTTGAAGTTCAATGCCGTAACCACTGACCCACCGCTCTCCCAGCAGCAGTAATGCATTGACAGGAGACAGTAGTATTAGAAGTCATTAAGACTTGAGGGGATGAAATTGGTAGGGTCCAGGAGTAGTCGTTGGAAACTATAGACTAGTACAGGTAGAAGATAGTAGTAGTGGGGTAGATTACAGTACAGATAGTGGTGGCCGTGGTACAACACAGTACTAGTAGTAGAGGACTATAGTACGGGGTGAAGACAGTGGACTCTGAGTTGAGATTGTACAGACACTTGTAGCGGTAACCATGGATAAGTCTGTGACAGTGCTCTATGGGTCATATGAAGGCGATGGGGTGGTCTAGATTAAGAGTGGACAGTGCAGTACGTAGAGAGAGGATTTTAACTAATAAACCCATGGAGTGGAGTTGCCCACAAAGTATCACTTGAAACTATGTACATATGGACAAAAACACAAGCAATGTTTCAGCCAATGGACCTCCGGGTTAAACCCGGAGGTCTATTGGCTGACACTTTGCTTGTGTTTGTTATGCTTTGCAACAAATTTACAATTATTGCTTGGGTGGAATCTCCACTCTGCGGGTGATTTAGTGATAGTACACTCTCCACGTACTATAGATGGTCTACTATAGATAGTACTCTATCCACGTACTATAGATGGCCTACCATAGCTAATACTCTATCCACGTACTATAGATGGTCTGGGTAGAATGGAAACGATGATTCTTTGAGTTTTTGGGGACGTTTTTGTTCCATGAAGGGTAAACTTTGGTGATTGTCTGGCTGTCCACGGAAATAACAAATACACCCACCCAATCCAACATTTCTCAAAATATCCTACATATTATCAGAGGTCTTTGGCTCCCATTGTAACCACGTGCCGCCATAGAAACCATGATGGCAGTTGCCAGTAAACCAAATGAAAGACAGAAACACGTGTCAACACGTGCCGCGCATGCGCAATGGCACCTCATATTACCATGACAATGACATTTCAACATGGCGGCTTACGTGGGCTCCCATGACAACTGTGATAACCAAAATGCTCTGGAGCATGACTTCAATTCCGGAGTCATCTACTGTGGCCATCCAAATGGAGGAGGTCTGGACCCTAAGATACTACTCTGGGTTATTTTTGTATAGTTTCCGGAAAAGTTTGCAAAAAATATTTTATTTCACAATAAAAACCACCAGAGACATATAACAACCGAATAATACCTCTTAGACTGTCAAGAAGGGTTTCACAAAAAAGACTCCCCCCTCCCCCCTCCCCAGGGCTCGGTGGGTACCTTCTGTCCGAAATTCACTTTTATAGGGGAGGGTTAACTTTTGGAGAATATCTCGACCTCCCGTAAACCGATTCTTTTGATCCTCACATCAGTTTAAGGGACCGTGTGACACTTTCTGAAACAAATGTTGAAATTTATGCTAATTTAGAACATATACATGCACTGTTCAAAAATATATTGATAAATCTTCGTTGTTGTGTTTGAATACTTTTCAAGAAATCGGATAAATGATGCAATCAACTATGTTGAAACGTATACAGCACAAGTCAAAAATAAGTTGTAGGATAACTGTAATGTGTACGAAAATAGCGAAGAAGAAATAGAGTCGATATGTGAAGGAGATAATGAATATCTAGACGAAGAAGAAGAGTATGAGCACCCAAATTTGGTTGGGGATAGAATGTGTTCTTTTTGTTGATAGTTGTCAAATGAATTGGTGAATGTCCTTCCAATAATTGTTTTTATAGACGTGAAGGCGTGTAATAAACACAGAACGACACGCGTGTGTGTATGGGTTAATCGATATGGCACTCGTGCCATATCGATTAACCCATTCACACGCGCGTGCTTTCTTTGTATTTATGCTATAGAATGCAAGAGCACTAAGAGTGGACCCAAAGCTAGGAATAAAATGAAATTTCACACTACCATTTAGCCAAATTGTATCTGTTAACATTCCCCTTAACAGAAAATTTTCACTGTGTCTTCCCTCGCACAATCACGATTTCTATTGTAGTCGGTATTGATTCAAGAAATACATCAAATACAATATATCACTATTTACCAATCTGGTTCAGCTTTTTCTCTTCAAACCAAGACGAAGTTGAGATTTACGAGAAAACACGTCTGATTTCAAGCAACACGAACTTGAGAAAGTGTCTGACAAATTATTACGTCAACAAATCCCCCACAAATCACCTTTTTCACCCAAATTGATTTGAATAAATAAAATGCCACAGTACTGACAGTTTGAGTGAACAGTATTTATACATTTTGCGAAATGTCTCTCATGTACTTCCGCATCGCCCAAATAACGTGTTATTCTTTCTTAATGATGTTTGAGTGTATCTGTTTTTATCAATTAATTTAAATGGTGACATGGAATTATTTTACTGTGCTGAATTTGAGATTTTACATTTCGAGTTTGATTCCTAACTAGAATGTTATTGCAATGCAAATTAGTAACTTACCAAACGGTTCCATAATTCTCTAGTCATCCGAATCTAGTGTATCCGCATATTCTCGGGGTGTTACATTCGGGTGTCCACAAGTTAGAAGAAACTGAAGTATCTTGTTTTATCTTACAATCAACATGTATTTTGTCTGTATTAACTGCGCAACTGTCGTGTATCCGACCCCCTGATACAGATGGTTGTATCAGGGGGTCGGATACAAGCACGTTCCTTTCGCTTGAGTTCCATTTTTTTCTTCTTTTTTGTTCATCCGTACGAATAAATAGTTCCTTATATATCCGTCTACATTCTTGACTTATCCCAAATATATTGTAAGATAAAATGATTATTTCCATTAAATGGATGCACAAAATATGTATCCGAGTCGATCTCCGGGTTCTAAGGGCAGATCACGACGAGTCTTTGACTCGTCGTGATCTGCCCTTAGAACCCCGAGCTCGACTCGGATACATATTTTGTACATCCACATAATGGTAATAATCTCTACTGAACGGCTTCTTTCCCAAACTAAACGACTGGAAGCGTTTGGAGATTCACTCGTTTCCGGTGTTGGTCAGAAAGTGATTTGATTTCAAAGCTGGGAGGTTTAACCCTTTAACTAAGGAATCACCCCGCATCCGCTCGCGTAATATGGAAATTGAGCAGTTGAAAAAATTAAATTTTTCAAAATATTTCAACAAAACCATATCATGTGACCCCTCATTGGAACAAGCTCATTGAGCTCGTTCCATTGAGGGGTCACAGGATATGGTTTTGTTGAAATATTTTGAAAAATGTAAAACAATTATATTTAAAATAATAATTTTTTTCATATCGTCTGCGTTGGGTAAAGGTTTAATCAGTCAGATTCGGTTTCGGTTCGATTTCAGGAAGAAAAACTCGGCTTCGATTCAGTTTCTGTGCAAAGAACACATATTAAATAACACTTCAGGCCCCTTAACTTTGAAAAAATCATAATAGTATGCACAAAAGGCCCAGGCACTTAGTTCGTGTGTCTCTATTGGGTTCTGCCTAACTTTCCTTTGAACATTATTAGGAGTTCTAAAGGATTAGCTGCTACACCTATTGAGTCACAAAACATAAATTACGGTAACAATAAAAAAGTTCATCTTATCTATGGTGTGTTCTCATTGTCACATTTTCTCCCTTATTGACTCGGTCGGTTCTGTTCTCATTGTTCGGTGGACAAGCCAATTAGGGAAGGTGACGTTGAAAACTGAGAATATGCCATATTCGACCCTTTGTCGGATAAAATAAGTGATGAACGTCCGTTAGGGCCACTAGACCAGTTCCCTCTCAGTAAGATAGTTTGGCCATAGTTTATGCATAAAAACCTTTCCGCCGTTTTATGCTGGGTCTTGCGGTTCGGTTTTCCGGTTTACCACAAAAATCGGAATCGAATAGGTAAACAAAAAATAAAAAAATAAATAAAAATAAAAAAACTGGCAAGCTCTAATAATAAGAAGTTAAGTTTTTGCAAATGTTATATTTGGTTGGCTAGGTTACATTGTGGTGATCTGTTTGTGTAAAGCGTCATTATTCACTCTAAAAGCAACTTATTCTACAATTACTTTGAACGTGCAAACGCTACTTCCTACTATTTAATATCATTTTTGAATCAGGTATACTACCAAGTTCATGGACCATTGGCAAAATCAAACCTATATTTAAGGGAAAAGGAAACCCCCAAAACCCAGATAATTACCGTAAAATGACTTTACTGAGTAATATTTCAAAACTATTTACTAGTATATTGAGTGAAAGAATTTCCCTTTTCTTGGAAGAAAACAACTTACTCAATGAAACGCAAGCTGGCTTTAGGAAAGGGCATTCTACTATCGACCATGTATTCTCCTTAAATACCAGAAGGGAATTGCTGAGAGCAAATAAAAAGATCCTATACTGTGCCTTTATGGATTTCTCCAAAGCATTTGACATCGTTTGGCGTTCGGCACTCTGGCCCAAGATCACGTGGACACATATAGATGGAAAAATACTAAAAATTATCAAAAACATGTACAGCAATATTAAATCCACCGTCATTTCAGGGCGTGAAATGTCCCAATTTTTCCCTAGTTACAGCGGTGTCAGGCAAGGGGAAAATTTATCACCCATTTTGTTTTCCCTGTTTTTAAAGGATCTGGAATCGTTTTTGTATAGTAACGGTTGTGAAGATGTGCGATTTGAGCAGACGCAGATATATGAAAACGACCCCCAGATCTATCTACAATTACTAATTCTTTTGTACGCTGATGACACTGTAATACTTTCAAATTCGAGAACAGATTTGCAAAAAATGTTGAACTCGTTCTCAGATTACTGCCGGAATGGGAAACTTAAGGTGAATGTTGATACATGTAAAATAATTAAGTTGGAGGGGCGGGTTTGTCAAAACGAGAAGTTCACTTTCGACCAGTCCCCTATAGAACTAGTTAAAAGTTATAAATACTTAGGTGTAACCATCTCAAGATCAGGAAAATTCACAATTGAAAGAAATAATAGATGTAATGTTGCCAAAAAAGCAATGTTTTCTTTAATAAACAAAATGAGAAGAAACCAGTTGCCACTAGACATTGTTTTAGAAATATATGAGAAATCCATTGTCCCGGTTTTGCTTTATGGCTGCGAAATTTGGGGAAGTGAAAAAATCTTAGGAGTAGAAAAACTAGAGGTGTGGTTCTTGAAGTTTATCCTAAAAGTAAAAAAGTCAACGCCCAAATGCTTCTTATATGGTGAATTAGGTCTTATACCGAGTGTTGTCAAAATAAAATCGAGGTGCCTAAATTTTTGGGCAAAACTTGTGATGGGAGAGGGTAACAAAATTTCATCCTCTTTAGATAAGGTATATACTGGAACCACACCCAAGGACTATACATTAATCAATGGCTAAAATATATTTCGTCCACCTTAGACAGTATAGGAATGTCAATTTTTTGGATTAACCAATTCATTCCAAACAATAAGCTATTTAATGAGCTCACTAAACAAAGGCTCAGTGATATTTATATCCAAGAATGGAGAGAAACATTAGGTACCTCAAACAAATATCAGTTTTATAATGTTAAAAAAAAACAATTTTGTTTTGAAAATTACCTAAAGACACTCCCACAACATTTGGCAACAACACTACTAAAATTTAGGGTTAAAAATCACCGTCTTCCAATAGAAACTGGTATCTGGATATCTCAAGATCTGTCACAAAGGAAATGTAATTTGTGTAATTTAGATATAGGTGACGAATTTCATTATATTTTTGTTTGTAATCAACTCAAAACTCTTCGCCAAAAATATTTAAAACCCTACTTCGTGAAACACCCGAATATGCTCAAACTTCACACACTCTTTACATGTGAAAACACTAAAACCACTATGAATCTGGCCAAATATATTAAGGAAATTCAAAAAAAATCATAAACCCTTCTCACGGCTAATTACCTACCTGCATGTAATTGCCCAGTTTGCACCAAGATGATGGTAAAGGAACTATGCCTATACGAGCAATAGATAGTTGCAGTGCATGGAGGGTGGATTGTGGCTGGGTCGCCCGCGGAGTGGAGTTGGCACCCGAACTATAACTTTCAAATTTTATACATATGAACAAAAAACGCAGGCAATGTTTCGGCCAATGGACCTCCTGGTTTAACCCGGAGGTCCGTTGGCTGAGACTTTGTCTGTGCTTGTTATGCTTTGCAACACATTTGCAATAGTTGCGTGGGAGGAATCTCCGCGCTACGGGTGATTTAGTGGTAGTGCGCTCTCCACTTACTGTAGAAACGCCTAGCATTCCTGGGGTTCTCCCCTTGCAGACAACAGTGCCCTGTTTTTTCGTCTTCCGAGGTAAGGGTTTATTTAGCCCATTACCTCTTTTTGAAAGTGCACTCTGCAAGGAGAGATGCAAATCGGGTGAATGCTACACGTGGTACGTTCTCGAGAGCACATACTGCATACTGATTTCTACAATATAAATGTTTATATCTAAAATCATGGGCACGTCATGAGTATGTATAAATTGTGTTCTGCTAAAATGCACATGGGCATTGATCCTAAAGGATGGAAATAGGAGAGAGGGTGGAAGGGGAGGGAGGGAGGGAGAAGATGGAGAGGAAGGAGGGAGGGGGAGGGCCGAGGGAGCGATCGACTAAAGTTGACAATGATATTATCTTGTGTGGATACACCACCTCCAGCATGCTTCAAATTTTTACATGTTTTGTATATTTATTATTACTTTACCCCATATTACATGGGAATAAGTTCAAAAATAAACTGTAAACTGTCGACCAGTACCAGTCAATGTGATGGTGTTGATGGTTTTGAAGTCTTTGTTTGTTTAGCGATTAAAACACTCCACGTGAAGTGTCATGTTTATCTACCCCAGCGTATTTTACCGAACTACTTGTCTTAAAACCAGAAGGCCACGGTTATGTGAATTGTATTGAACAAACTAATGGGTTTGTAAATGTCTTTGTGTGGCTGAAGTCACTCTCGAAAAGAATTAGATCAAATTACGTTCTTTTCGAGAGCAAGCGACTTCAGCCACACAAAGAATTAGGTCAAATTACCAGGAACGCGGTGGCTCAATGGTAGACTGTTGGACTTCTATGCTAGAGGTCCCGAGTTCGATTCCCGTCCGGGACAACCCGCGCTGTGTCCTTGGGCAAGGCACTTTATCCCGGCTGTCTACATGGGGACATGATGGCGTACTGCACGTCGATGGTGCACATGTCTTCAACCGCTGTAACCCTGCTTGAGCGGAGCTTGAACAGAGTTAGAATGTTGAGGAGCTGACAGTTGCGCGTCGATGTTTGTACTCCGGCTTCCTCCACCCGTAAAACTGTCACGGTCACGATTAGCCATTGTGCATAAGTAGGTGACCTTAAACACCAATAAATAAATAAATAGGTCAAATTACCACTTCACCGATCTCTACGTGTTTTACAATATTTATTTATTTACGTATTTATTGTGATTTAACAACACTTTCGACCACCAGGGTCACCGCGTGTCGCCAATTTTACGGGTGGGGGAAGCCGGAGTGTCTGGAGAGCAACGGTGAGCAACTACCAGGCTCCCCAACGTACTAACTCCACACAAACAGGGTTAGCATTGGTTGAAGACAAGTGCACCATCAACGTGCAATACGCCTTTGTTCACAGCGTAACCGTGGCCTCACGCGGGCAATCGGGATTAAGTGCCCCAACACAGTTACCCTTGGTGGGGATCTCGTATTTTACACAATCGTAAAAGTTATCAGGAGGAAACCCGGCCTTTAAATTTCCGATATTTATTTATTGGTGTTTAAGGTCACATACTTATGCACAATGGCTAATCGTGACCGTGACAGTTTTACGGGTGGAGGAAGCCGGAGTACCCGGAGAGAACCACCGAGCAACGACGAGCAGCTGTCAACTCTCCAACATCGTCACTCTGAACTCTGCACCGCAGCACAAGCAGGGTTAGATTGGTTGAAGACATGCGCACCATCGGCGTGCAGTACGCCTCAGTACACAGCGTCATCGTGCCCCCATGTAGGCAATCGGGGTGAAGTGTCTTGCCCAAGGACACAACGAAATTTCCGATTGACTACACTACTTCCAATAAATTAATAAATAAATAAGTAAATAAATAAATATTTAAAAAATATAAATTTACAGATTCCTCAAAGGTTCCTTTCTCGATTTTATTGGAAAAGTTGGGAATCAGATAAGTACTGTGATAACAAAAGCGGGAAGAGAATTTCGACCGAAACGCGACTGTGTCGCGATCCGGTCAAAATTCTCTGTCCGCTTTTGTCTGCTGCTGTTTTCGTTAGTGTTTGTTGATTCGGTCTTCATCTCCTAATATATTATTTAACCCCCACCCACCCTCGGTGTAAAGTATAGTACAATCAGATCGGGACCTAATCGAGAAGAAGACCACTTTTGCGATCACTCTGTTTACAGTATGGGGGCGCGGTGGCGTTGCGGTAACCGGTTCTTGTCAGATCACCGAAGTCAAGCAACGTCGAGCCCGGTTAGTCCTCGGATGGGTGACCGTCTGAGCGATCAATTCGGACTCCCGCGTTGTGTCCTTGGGCAAGGCACTTAACCCCGATTGTCCGCATGGGGGCACGATGACGCCGTGTACTAAGGCGTACTACACGTCGATGGTGCGCATGTCTTCAACCAATCTAACCCTGCCTGTGCTGCAGTGTGGAGTTACGATGTTGGGGAGCTGGCAGCTGCTCGCCGTTGCTCGGTGGTTCTCTCCGGGTACTCCGGCTTCCTCCACCCATTAAACTGTCACGATCATGATTAGCCATTGTGTATAGGTATGTGACCTTAAACACCAATAAATAAATAAATAATTTACAGTATAATGATGGTGATTCGCTACAAAATGCCAAATAATGAATTATATCCAGTTCTGAAAAAACACTTGAAAATTCACCTGACTTCTTGGCCAATCCGGAGATCTTTTAGCAATATTCCCCACTGTTATTTCGCATAGAACCAGGCCGTTAATGGCCTGGTGACGCATGTGCTATATTTCGGTGAAATATCGTAGTAAACTGTTTTGGCAGTGCCAAACTGCTTTCGACCTTGGAGTTAAACGGATGAACTGGTATCTGATTTTTCTTCATCACACTTGAGTGTTGTTCATTTGTCATGCAGAGACGACTAATTAATATTTTAACTTGCAGCCCAATTATATAATGATATCTACTTTCACAAGTGACTCTCGTAAAACAAGACAACCATCGATCTTTTTACATATGAAGATTCCATTTTACAAACACAGGAATTAAAGCGTTTGAACATGTTCATTTTGAAATTAAAAAGATTTGCTCCACTACACGTGAGCACTATTCATTATGTTCGTCTTGGAATTAAAAAAAAATGCTCCACTACCCATGAGGAATGTTCGTCTTGGAATTAAAAAAATAATGTTCGTCATGGAATTAAAAAAATATTACTCCACTACCCATGAGCACTACACTATTTCAGGAAGATTCAAAATTCGTTTCGATTTGATATCGTCCAGATAATCCGATTCGATTTTAGTCACGTTGACTTGGAGATTTTTCGAGATTATAAAAATCCTACAAAGCGTCTTCTCTTGAACCCCTCTTCTCTCATCAGGTCTCCTGTACAGGAAGGGGTGGGGAGGGGTTTGTCCTGTACAGGAGACCTGATCACAGAAGAAGAGTTAAAGGAGGTTCCGCTTTTGAAACTTCTTTGATTTCATTTTAAAACATTCTACTTTTTAATTGACTTGCCCAGACAGATGAGTCGCTGTTCAACGCAATGCTTTAGTGGAGACTGGAGTTGCGCGGTGGCTCAGTGTTTACGGCATTGAACTTCAAACCAAGAGGTCCATTTTTCGATACCCGCCAGGGGTAACTTCGTTGTGTCGTTGGGCAAGGCACTCAATCCCAATTACCCACGTGGAGACACGGTTTCTCTGTTTACTAAGGCGTACTGCACGTCGATAGTTGTACGTTGGGGTGCCTGACAGTTGCTCTTCATTGTTTGGTGGTTCTCTCTTGGTACTCCGTCTTCCTCCACCCGTAAAACTGTCTGACACGAGGTGACCCTGGCTGTCGAAAGTGTCGTTAAACTCAAAAAAAAAAAAAATAAATAGATAAATAGTAGAGACTGGCAATCGTCCGTCGCCTGAGTGCTAGAATGTCCTATGTCCCCAAGGGGACATAGGACATTCTAGCACTCAGGCGACGAGTTAAGGATGTGCGGCGCAATATTTACTCGTCGGCCATAAGCTCGCTTCGACGGGCGTCATTGGCAGTGCTTTGAAGGTGTAAAATTAAAAAATAACACCATTTTAAAAGTAATAGTTTTAATAGCGTTAGTAATTCCTTCTAGCACGCTGGGTGAGTGAGGTACAAAAATTACCATTCTAACTCATAACATTTACTAATATAATCACTTACTGAAACATCTGCCACAGTCTGTTTGATACCATATAGAGCCGTACGATTTTCTTTTTTCCCTGAGGAAATGGCAGGTAGACAGCCAATCTGGCTATGCCATTTCCTAACAGTATACATTAAAACTGTAGTAATATTTTGTGTAACACCTTCACCATTGAATTGTATAATGTGTACTGTTGAATAAAATATCATATCATATCATATATCATATCATATCAACTTGGAGTGTCGTGAGACTCCATTCGATTCGATTTGAGCTTCGATTCGATCTAAATTTTGAATTCGCGGTGTACTACTCTATTCATATTCCGTATGGGTAAACTTTAAGAAGGAATAGTAGTAACCGTAAATTTTGCCGTACTTTGCACCTGTTTGGCAGGACTTCTGCCGTATTTTTTGGAGTAAATTTTACAGTGTTTTGAGGGTTGGAAAAATAATGTATCAGGTTAATAGGAAGGCTATAACTGGAGTTTTGAATGGAACAATCCGTGGTTTTCGTTATGATTTACGAACAGAATCATAAATCAGTGAATTAAACATGATGCTCAAATAATTAAGCATGATGGTAAAATAATATAGCATGATGCCTAAGTTAGCATGATGCTGAATTACGGGAGGATCATGCACTTTTAATTGAGCATGATGCCAAATTATTTAAACATGATGCCAAATTATTTGGTATGATTTCATGAATGCTACATAAATAATATAGCATGATGCTTAAATGGGGTCCGCGTACGGGAGGGTCATAAATTTTATTTTAGAATGATACTCTAATAATTAAGCATGATGCTATATTGTTTGGTATGATTTCATGAATGCTGTATAAATAATTAAGAATGGTGCTTAATTATTTAAACATCATGCTATATATTATTTAGGCATCATGCTATATTATTTTAGCATCATACATAATTATTTAAGCATCGTGCTTTATTCATTGATTTATGATCCTGTTCATACGTCATGTTTCGTAGACAATTCACCAGAAAAGCACCTGTGTCGTCTATAACTTATACCCCATTGTACGAGAATATGCCAATATGCTTTGTCAATGCAAATTCGTTTTTCAATTTATGGGCTATTCAAGTGTTTTTGATTGTGGTTAGGTTATACAAAGAACAATGATAATCGGCCAGCGCTATTCACAAAAACCACCATCAAATTTTCATTACTTTTTCCCATTTTTTGTCTAAAAATATAACGTATGAAGGCTCATTGGAACGAGCTCGTTGAGATCGTTTCAATGAGGGGTCATACGCTATATTTTCACGCAAACAATGAAAAAAAGGAATGGTTATTGAAGATTTTTGTTTGCAAGTGTCGTTTGCCTTTCGTGTCAGGTAAAAGGTTTATGATTTATTGCTCAATTTAGACCTTAATTTCTCTTAAGTCGCGGAGGAGAATTCTTACGGTCGTATAAGTGAACTAAAAGTTCGCGAGCGTATTCAGTCAGGTCGCCCACTAGACGCTTAAAACCCATTAGTATAGCACGTATCTATAGACGTCGCTCTGATCGGCTCAATGAGCCGATCCCAGTGACATCCATATTTGCATGGCTTTGTTGAAGAATAAAAAATAGTGCATTTAAAGCAAATCTTATTCCGGGGAAGAAGTTAAGTACCCTTTCATAGTGACTGATTTTATGGTAGATTCCTTGTGAGAACTCCTGGGGCGTTTGACGTGTGTCGCCGACTATTGTAGTATAGCCCATCTTCTGTTCAGTATAATTGGACAATTTCGTGTATGGGTTGGTGGATTTCAGGACTTTGTGGACATCAGTGCATGCATCACAGGTACAATTACATTGTTTCCACAAATAGATGAAAGCCTAATGTGTACTATTCATTTCTAAAATGAAAAAAGTTATGTTAAATGCATAATGAACTAGAGAAACAGAATTTAATGCAACCAGTAAATTCGAGTCTGTGTGAAGCTGGTGAAAGCATTAGAACTAAATTATCTAGAAAAAGAATTTATGGAGACTTTTTTTTCTGGTCTAAAATATCTTTAAATAATTCCGAAACAGGTTTTTGTAAGCAGCGATTAAAGATTTCATACAGGATTCAGATAAAAATTTTCAAGAAACTGGCAATAACTTCTGTGAATTTCATTAAATGTGTTATATAAAGAAATCAGCGATGGATATTTTTGATTATTTTTCGTGTAAAAATGCACGTATGAACTTCGGGAATGCATTGGTGTAAAAAAATAAGATTGCAGCAATTCTGAAAAAATGCACTCAATGACCCCTGTGTGACCTCAGTGACCTTGACCCATAATTTGAATCCCCATTGAGTTTCGACTCATTTAGTGTTTGTCCCAGGTACATGTGGTATACTATGCTTGAGTTAAGAGCATGACCCACTTTCAAATTTTTTGGCCACATCCACTTTTTGCGTGAAAAAATGCATGTATGAACTTCGGAAATGCGTTAGGGATCACAGAATGTTATTTCCAGCAATTTTGAAACATACACTCAATGACCTCTGGGTGACCTCGGTGACCTTAACCCATATTTTGAACCTTCATTGAGTTTCGACTTATTTAGTGTTGGTCCCAGTGCATATGTCATACCATACTTGAGATATGAGCATGACCCACTTTCAAAAATTTTGGCCACACCCACTTTTTTCAGTGTAAAAATGCATGTATGAACTTTGGGAATGCATCAGGGGATCAAAAAATGTCATTTCCAGCAATTCAGAAAAATGCACTCATTGACTACTGGGAGACCTCAGTGAACTTGACCCATATTTTGAACCTGCATTAAGTTTCGACTTGTTTGGTGTTGGTCCCAGGTCCAAATGTCATACCATGCTTGAGATATGAACATTACCCGATTTCAAAATGTTTGGCCACGCCCACTTTTTCGTGTAAAAATGCATGTATGAACTTCAGGAATGCATTGGGGGGATGGGGCGGGGGAAGGAAAAGTGATTTCCAGCAATTCTGAAAATGCAATCAGTGACCCATGAGTTGACATCAGTGACCTTGACCCATACTTTGAACCTCCATCGCGACTCATTTGGTGTTGGATCCAGGTCCATAGCCCGAAACCATGCATGAGATATGAGCGTGACCCACCTTCAAAACTCCCCTACGGACACCCTAGCTCTCCAGGAATATGAAAAACATAGGTGACCGAGTACGTACTTGTGACTGTCTATAAGTATGCCAAAAATCAGCGAGATAGAACAATTGGTTTTCAAGTTATCGTGCGGACAATGAAGCGCATAGAAGACAGAGGGACAGGAGAATATGAAGAATAAAAAAAAGAAAAAGAAAAAGAGAAGAAAAAGAAACCATACAAAAACAATAGTCTGTGTGGTTTTACACAGACTAATTATAAATATTGCACGGCTAACAGTTGACTATGCGTCTTGGTGGTCCTCGAGAATAGTTCACGCAGGATGCGAGTAGACTATTCTTCCTTAAGGACCACTATTTTGGCATCATCAATGACATGCCGTGCAATAATAATTATTAATTATTATATTTTTTCGAGCAAACCGTGTAAGAATCTTGCTACCCATCAGGAGATTCCAACCCTAAGTACATTGCCTATCAAGGCCCTTGCCCACGACAAGCATTTTCATTCTTGAACAGAGAAGTAACGAAACAGAATTCCGAAAAAAATTCAGGTTAAAGAGCGCGCCGGGTTCTGTCAGTCGAACGAACCTCCAAGAATATTCCATGGCTATTTTTAGAAAGTGTACAGCACAGTCGCCGTGGATTGGTCGTAATCCGCACATGGGCAGTAATGACAATTCGTGCGTGTACTGGGTAATAAAAATCATCAGCAGCAAAATTTTAGTCAATAAAGCACCGGGTTGTACCCGATGCATCATTAATTAAATTTTTGATGATTATGCCTATAATTAGTGTTTGAAATCTAATATTATTGCGTCCGTGCAAATATTGCCCACCCGTGGAACGTGAACAGTCTACGCCTACTGTACACTATAGTGCACGAGAATAGCGCAAGATTACTCTAAGAGCCATCGATGGGTAAAACAATCGCAAATAGTATCTCTCAACCAATCAGAGGGAGGTAAAGTCACATGAGATATAATGTATTAAACTATGATATCGCCTCAACTGTAAAGTCTATTGTTCCTACGCAAAGAACACCATGCACAGACAAGGCGCTTACTATATAGACTTAAAACATAAGAACTCAGTAATTAAGTCTTCATTTCGATCCGCGGATACGTTGAGCAATTATGTGTGAAAAGCATTCATGAATCGAAAGAAAAAAAAATACCTTGAAACGACTTAAGTCAATTAGCAGAAAAATCTATAATAAAAACTTCGAAAAAACATTCGATTTTTAAAGTACATAGCATAAAGGATGCACTGAATTTGACCGATTTATGTCAAATATATTTCTCATCGTCTTCTTGATAAGTCTGGTATTTACTCTCTTCCATGACACATCTCATCGACACATTGTCATTTAGCGTATCTTCTTTTAAGATATTTTACTGTAATTTCTTTTAAATGATAATGTTTAAACCAAAAATGAATTTGAGTCGTTTGAGACTTAAGGCCAGCACAGGAGCAATTGCCCAATTGATGCAGGAAGCAGAAGAAACGTTGTTTATGTTTCCAAAATAATTTCAAAAGAAAAACGCACGCGCACACGTGAAAATGCGATCGTTGTGATGGTTACGTTACAGCCGCCGTGGAATGGCCACTTTCCATGGGTGGGCAATATTTCAACGAACGCAATGATATTAGATTCCAAGCATTAATTATAGGAATAATCAGAAAATAATTAATTAATAAAGCACCTGATACACCCCGGCACTTCTTCATTAATTAAATTTTTTTTGCTGATGATTTTTATTTACCTGGTAAAGGCATGCGTGGAGATCACTGCCCACGCATGGATTAAGACCAGTCCACGGCGACTGCACTGTACACCTCACATTGAGGGTAGGGAGCAGGGTGTAGCGCGTGCCCTTCTTCCCCAGAAGTGCACGAGTGGACAAGAGTTTACTTTCCGAGAACTGCAACTGAGAAGCTCTCGAGTATTCGTTTGTAACGTATTTTACGTGTGCCGATGACAGCGGTGGATGGGGGTATCAAGGATAATGTTGGATGCTGGCCGATAATCATCAAACAAAAAAAACTATAGCATCGGTGGGGGGAGTTCGAAAGATTTTTTCGTCCCTTCAGTGCAAAAGCATTTTTATTTAATCTTATTTGTTTTACAAGGATTGGCGAACAAGTTATGCAACTCAACTTATATTAACGCCCCTCCTTGGCCCAATGGCGCATATGTGTGGGATGACTTTCGTAGCGGCAACTTCGTGGCCTCGCTTTTCTCGAATACTATGAAGGGATCTTTAGCCTGCACGGAGTGTGTCTCTCTCCACTCCATTTTACGTCCCCACCCGATAGGACGGTACGCCGTGGCAGCATCAAGCCCACAACTGATGCTGACAGAGAGTGTTCGGACACCTCGAGAACTTTCCCCGACCGGGGATTGATCCTGGGACCTCTGACATAAGAGACAAGCGCACTTATCCACTCGGCCACCGCTCTCTTAAAATCATTGCAGATGGAATTTCGAACTAGCGATTATGTATCATCGATGTGCGCATCATTTCACAAACATCAGAGATTGTTGTCTAGAATAGTATAAAGAAATACAGAAGCTGGCTTTTTACAATTTTTTTCTCAAGCAGGTTTGATTACTATTTTCTGTTGAATACCATTTAAAAAAAAGAGAAAACGACATTTTCACCATCTCTTGATGTTCTGTTACTTTTTTCTCTTCATTATTTCGACAATGTGCGCATCGTGACATATAATGCAGACGCAATCTTTTCCATTAATGTAAAAGTCCAGGAGGTGAGATTTGCTAATTTTGTTTCATGGGAAGAGAAAAACCCTTGAAAATTACTGTAAAAGCACATCCGATAAACAAAGAGCCAAAGTGGACGCTCACTTAGTTTCGGCTGATGTGATACTGACAGATATTCTTAATGACGGATTATTTGATAATTGGTTGCTTCTAATTAGTTTGCATAAAAATCTAAAGTGTTCTTTTATATCTTTTAATAAACGAAAACAACAGACAGCTCCGGGAGCTGTCTGTAGTTTTCGTTTATTAAAAGCAACGAAAGAAAACATGGCTTTATTTCCAACTGTTGTTAAAGGTGTTTTCTCAACAATTACTTGCTACTAAATTGGGCCTTCCTCGTTCGTCTAATAAATTCAAGGGAGATAACTTTATCGAAAGTCGATTTTCAAGACGACAGAAGTCGGGATGGAGTACAAGTAGCTTATTTATTTATTTATTTATTTATTTATTTATTTATTTATTGTGTTTAAGGTCACATATTTCTGCACAATGGCTAATCATGGCCACGACAGTTTTACGGGTGGAGGAAGCCGGATTACCGGGATAGAACCACTGTGCAATGACGAGCAACTGTCAGCTCCCCAACATACTAACTCCACACAAGCAGGGTTAGTATTGGTTAAAAGCAAGTGCACCATTGACGTGCAGTACGCCTTAATACACAACGCCACCGTGCCCCCACGTGGGCAATGGTGGTGAAGTGTCTTGCCCAAGGACACAACGCGGTTGCCGCAAATGGGATTCGAACCGAGGTCCTATCGGCTTGTAGCCTGCACCTCTACCAACTGAGCCACCGCGCCCCCACAAGTAGCTTAACCACTTACCTAACGTAATGAACCATATACGGTCAGTGTACTTCAAAAGAATCTACATTCGGCATTTATTATTTTTTAATTTATGCATCCAAAACTTAGCTGATGACCCCCCCCCCCCCCCCCCTGTTGAAACAAGCTATGTTTTGAAGAGAAAAATGAAAATATTTTGTTAATCAAGAGTGTTGTCCTCCAGTCGTGTTAAGAAATGAACCGACAGCTGTTTCTAATCACGTATAACTTGCGGCTTTGGCAGCCAATATGTCTAACAAGAAACTCCAGCTTGGATATCGGTACTACTGGTTGGGACGAATTAAATGGCTAATATTCTTCCTCGTTTAACACTTCCAGCAGTAATGGTCTTTTTTACCATGATTATCTATTCCGCTATATATGAAAAGCCTATGACATAAATTTTAGCTTTACACACCAACCGTGGTGAACACGCCAGCAATGGGATTTCTGTAGTTAAAATTTACACCTACAGTGGAACTACATCCAAGTTGACCTTTGGTGACGTCGACCTGAATATGCGAACTTGTCTAAATTTATCGCACGTCGCCTCACGAAGAGTGAAATGAAAGTGGTAATTATTTATTACATTTCTGAATTGAGTTTACCCCATAAAACATCAAAACTTAACAAACATGCATAACTCGAAATAGTATGTTATTAGGTCCTCTTTCTTTTTCAATTTCGTTTCGGTGATAAAAGTGACAGCGGAAGCACCGCCCACCGATTCTCATGTAAACAAAAACAAATTCGCACGTATTTACGGCTGCTGCTCAGTAAAATCGAGAAAAAATAATAGCGACTCTTAATAATCTGACGATCATGGTATAAATAAAATATACCCAAAGTAGCTTTGTGTACCAAATGTTCACCACTCGTGGTGAAGTGGTGTTAACCGCGCACAGAAGGCTCGCGGTTAAGACCACTTCACCACTCGTGGTGAACATTTGGTGCACCAAGCTACTATGGGTATATTCTATATACCATGTCTGACTGTTTCGTGACCCATTAGGCCAAACGTATCCGTGTCGAAGTACCCAACCGCGGCAAGTAAGAGTTAGATGTTTCAACTCACTAACCAATCCAAAGATGAGTTGAGATCGATTCGCACTGGTTACGGGTCAGTGAATAAACCATCAGCGTTCCATACGTCTAAATACACAGCTCCATATAGCGTCTACATAAGCTTACTGTGATAATTGTCTTGTTGCAGGTCACAACTCAAGGTGATCCTCGAGACCTCTCAACAGGAAATCCGACGTGCTGATTGATGAACCAGCACGTGTTCATGCTTTTTCAATGCATGAATTCCAGGTTTATTTCAATTCTATTATGCCCTAGACGCGACACGGGTGTTACGTTAAAGTAACAAATGAAGATTTTTATTCACAGTTTGCAGTTTCTGCCTAGTGTTATGTTTTTAATTTGCGCCCTGCTTTGAAACAAACACGACCCTTAACTCCTTTGTAACCTAGGTGCAAACTGAAATGATTTTAATTTTAACGGAATAAACCTTTTCGTCAAAATTACACTCAGCATTTTTTTTGTTTTACTTTGTTCATCGAAGTCTACGGAAGCCTATTAGCTTCACGTCGTTTTTAGTTATTAAATTGTAACTACAATTTAATAAATTGTAACTACACTTTAGCTAAATTGTAGTCACAATTTAATAAATTGTAGTTACAATTTAGCTAAATTGTACTTACAATTTAATAAATTGTAACTACAATTTAGCTAAATTGTAGTTACAATTTATTAAATTGTAAGTACAATTTAGCTAAATTGTAACTACAATTTATTAAATTGTAACTACAATTTAGCTAAATTGTAACAACAATTTATTAAATTGTAACTACAATTTAGCTAAATTGTAGGTACAATTTATTAAATGGTAGCTACAATTTAATAACTAAAAACGACGTGAAGCTAATAGGCTTCCGTAGAAGTCAGTTCAATTAATTGTCTGTTTTCGTCAAGGTGCAAATTGGAAGCATTACAGAACGTCAGAAATTCTTGGAATTTAACCCTTTACCCAACGAATCGCCCACATCCGCCCGCGTAATATTCCAATTTAGCATCTGAAAAAATTTTAATTTTCAAAAAATTTCAACAAAACCATATCATGTGACACCTCTTTGGAACGAGCTCGTTCCAATGAGGGGGGTCACATGATATGGTTTTGTTGAAATGTTTTGAAAAATGTTAAAAAATGATTTTTCAAATAATAAATTTTGATATCGTCTGCGTTGGGTAAAGGGTTAACCGATTCAGTATTGTTTTGACAGAGACCGAGGAGCTCTGTCAAACAGGATTAATTTGTTTGAATTCCTCGATGCATTATCCTTACATTTACGACTTGAAAGTTTGGCATTTCGTAATCAGTATGACGAAGATTAATAAATTTGCAACTTTTATCATGAAGTGCTTTTCAGCAACGCATAGAAGCAGCGAGTCTCAAACTGCACTGTCACATAAGTCATCTATCGAAGAAACGTTTGGTCGTTCACCCCCAACTGTCAATGCATGAAATGACTTTAACAGCAAGTCGTCATGTCTTTCCGATGAATAAATTTTCAAGGCCACAGCCGTCATTACCTATTGCTTGCAAACATGAGCTTAACGCTACTATTCCTTTTCAGTGTACGTGGAGGTGGAGTGTGTAATTAACATTTTTATTTGCGATTTTTACGTCAAAAATAGATGGAACATTTTGTGGGCGTTTTACCATTTCCATTTTGATACTTCACCGGAAACAGTGAGGGATGCCGACTGTAGTGTCGACGAACACAAAAACTTGAGAATGAGGCTGTCAACCCGTAATCGAGAACTTGGAAACGAGTGTTCCGCCCAATTCGGAAATTACGTTGTTGATGCTCGGAATTACTGCGAGATTTCTTCAACTTTCAACAAACCGGCTTCGTATTACGTAGCAACAAACCAACCAGATTAAAGAACTACGAGGCCTCGATTTGGAAAATACGAATTCAGATTTTCAGGTAGCATAAATAACCGGAAACCATGAAATAAGCATACAATTTGATGAGTACAGATGATTTATCTTCCGGGGATTACATATTTATCTTCCTCTCTCTCAGTAGATTTCTTTGACAACAAAATGAACATTTGTAGAAACGGCAATGAGTAGAACGGTGTACGCAAAAATCGAGATCACATTGTCCTTAATAAATTTAGATTGTCAATGGTAGAATTTACAATTATTGTCTATCGAGTTGTTTAATGTTTTGTCGGTTATGCATCCTTGACAAATCCGGTGTAAAAGGAATGGAAGTCCGTAGGAACGTTAGTCCCTCTGGACTATTATTCCGCGGAATTATAGTCCTAGGTCTAACATTTCTAGGAATAGTAGTCCGACGGACTACTATTCCTAGAAATGTTAGACCTAGGACTATAATTCCGCGGAATAATAGTCCAGAGGGACTAATTTTCCTACGGACTTCCATTCCTGTTACACTGGTCATGAAAATAGACCTTCGATAAAATTATCTCCCCTGAATTTATTAGAGGGGCGAGGAAGGACCAATTAAGAAGGAAGTAATTGTTGAAAAACATCTGCGACATCAGTAGAAAATAAAGCGAAGTTTTCTTTTGCAGCAGGCAGATTGCTCTGGAGCTGTCTGCTGTTTTCGTTTATTAAACGTTATAAAGGGAAACTTAGCTTTTATGGCAAGCTAATCGGGGGCAACTGCCTAACCGTCCAATTTAGCTCTTTATTTAGCGAATGTGTTTTACAGTAATTTGCAAGTTTTTACTTTCCTGGAAAAATAGCAAATTTTACCTCCTAGACTATTATATTAACCCTTTACCTAACATGAAAAGCAGACGACACTTGCAAAAAAAATTCTTGAATAACTAATTTTTTTCATTTTTTGTCTCAAAAACATAGGTTATGACCCCTCGTTGGAACGAGCTCGTCGAGCTCGTTCCAACGAGGGGTCATAACCTATGTTTTTGAGATAAAAAATGAAAAAATAATGAAAATTAATTGGCGATTTTTGAGAATAGCGCTGGCCGGTTTTGGCCGTTACGTTGGGTAAAGGGTTAATGGGCAGGATAATGTCTGTATTATATTTCACGATGCGCACACTATTGATATAATGGACAGAAAAACGTTAGAGAAGGTCATAATAAGGTGGAAACGTCATTTTCCCATTTTTAAATAAGGAATGATCGTTTGTTTATGTCTATTTCTTGATAAAACAAAAAACAAAGTCCAAACTGTGTAAATGGGCGTAGCCCATTTACACTATGTTTGGCCTTTGTTTTTTAGAGCTTCAAAATTCAGGAAATAGACAGAAACAATCGATCATTCTTTGTAATTAAACTTGAGGGGCTATAAATTTAAACACTGTCTACTTTGAGGAGTTATAATAAAAAACAGGTCGCGTCATGTTTCCTAGTGATAACTGAATAAAAAAAGCGCAGTTTTCTAAAATTCTGTTTGTGAAATAACGACACATTTCGCTGAAACATGTTCTTGTGTCATTAAACTTTTTATTGACCAATGAATTGCGTAAGTTAAAAGGAACGCCAAAGGCCACGCCCACACAAAACTTCAATCTCCTTTTCCACTTGACGGGAGGGTGATGTCATTCAAAGCAACACCGACTTAAATTTAATTCTGATTTTGGACCATTTTCCGAGAAATTGAAAACAGAGTTTGTAAATGTGGATTTCGATATAAAAACAGATGACATGAAGTTAGTTGAACTTTATCTCAGAAAGAGTTCATTCGGGCTATTTGGAAATCGGAAAGTTTTGTTGGCGTGAGTTTCGTTTGTGGATTATTATGACCGGCCATTGTTTACGTTTGATTTGGCTAAAACGATGAACGCAGACGATCATCTATTGCATAAAACCAATTGCACATGGAATAAAAGCTTTATAAGGATGTCATTGTTTATTAAATTTTATTTTGAAAGTCGTTTCAATATGATGAGATAAGTATTAATTACTTTTCATGTTCAAACAACATGAGCGTCCAGGGGTTCCTTTCGATTCACACTGTGCTACGTAATTTTTAAGACAGACATTGGGGCGTCGTTTAGGGCGGGCCTAAATGCGTTTTGTTCGGTTCATTATATTATGGAAAGACAACAAAAAAGAAATACTTTAGCCAATCATTTTACCTGAAAATGCATGAACAGAAAAAAGTTTAATTATATGAGTTTAAACAGAGTATGATAGTCAAATGTTCAAATTCATTGGGGAAAAAGTTTAAAAAGCAAGCTTCAGTATTTTGTACTAATCTGGAGGACAATGCCTGGAGAGTGTGAAATGATGCACTCATCGATACCAAAACTTCGCCAACATCGCGAAATTTCAATTTTTATATGAAATTCCCACACCCTTTGTGTTAACTCTTTACCTAACGCAGACGATATCAAAATTTATTATTTTAAATATCATTTTTTGAAATTTTTCAAACAAATTCTACAAAACCATATCATGTGACCCCTCGTTGGAACGAGCTCGACGAGCTCGTTCCCACGAGGGGTCACATGATATATGGTTTTGTTGATATTTTTGGAAAAATAATATTTTTTCTACTGCTGAAATTGCATATTACGCGGGCGGATGCGGTCGACTCGTTGGGTAAAGGGTTAAATTTACTGACAACTTTGGAAATTAAGGTGAGCTAACTTTCCTGTAAATCTCTTCCAATGACGAAAATTGTCAGCCATGAAAAGAATAGTGTTCAACCGATGATCGGAACCGGCCACCACAATCGGCCGATTGTGGGCAATCGGATGACAACGGCAACGGCTTCTGGAACATCGGTTCAACCGATTGTTGCCAAGCATTTTGTGATGATTCATAAACCGCACTTGTCTTATCAATTGTTAATGTAGAATGATGTCAATCATACCATTCAATAATGTTGAAAAACCACCACATTGTGTATTCCTAATCTCTCTAGACATGTTAAATGACATGTAAAGCTTACAACTGAGTGTACTTGCGGCAATCGCCAGTTTATACCGGAAAATTGAAGGTTGCACTCCATTCACTCAGGGCGCAGTAAAAATTACCAATTACGCGCACTTTGGTGGTAAACGTGGCTCTGTGAGAGCCACGTTTACCGCCCAAGTGTGCGCGACTGGTAATTTTACTGGACCTGGGTCAACGGAGTTTAACACTGTGGAATATGTTCAATTTTATGGAGTTCTTTCGAGTCTCGACTTATCTGGTAGTGAAAGGACTGTAAACACTGTAACATATGTTTAATTTCTTCGAGCTTCGCCTTGTCTAGTAGTGCACGGTATTACAATCGGAATCGGCATCTGGGTAGGCCGATTGTGAGCTCAAATAACCAGTCATCGGTCAGCGGCCATTTGTGGTAATCGGTCGAACACTAGAAAAGAAAATAGCGTTTCCCTCGGTGGCAACAGACCTATTTCAAAAACTAGAAGGTGTTCCAAATGGAAAGCACTTTCCTCTTATGCCCCTTTCCATCGTTTAATGTAAAATAAAAATTCACATAATCCAACAGAACGCCAGAGGTTATAAGCAAATTTCAATTTTCCTTCAGGGGAGGGAAAAATTGTAGACATTCTGTTCAATAAAATCAGTTAGTAGATTAAGGACTTTACTCGACTCTAACGCACTTTTATATTGTGCCAGCTGAAATTATGTTGTTCCGAAATTCTGTAGATTGACATTAAGTTGAAGTTGTAAAGAGGGTGTAATTCAATTTACGGAACAGTCGCCCGTTTGATCGAATTTAATAAAAGGTTAACATCAACGAACACACGGTCTTCACCAACTACTCTAGAACACATGAACGGGTGCTGTTTATAACAAGTACATTACAGAGGATATGACTTTGAGTGGAATTATTCGAGTGAGAATGTTTTCCGCTGATGAAAACAAATCTAAATGGTTGAGGTTTCCCGACCGATCCTACTTTTCATGCCCGATCCGATATTTTGGTGAGTTCATGGCAAAATGGTTATATTTATTTAACCCTTTACCCAACGTAACGGCCAAAACCGACCAGCGCTGTTCTCAAAAATCTCCAATTAATTTTCATTATTTTTTTCATTTTTTGTCTCACAAACATAGGCTATGACCCCTCGTTGGAACGAGCTCGTCGAGCTCGTTCTAATGAGGAGTCATAAGCTATATTTTGAGACAAAAAAATTAAAACATTAATATGATTTGAATTGCGTTTTTTGTAGATAGCGCAGTCAGCTTTTTTGTCTGTTACGTCAGGTAAAAGGTGACGCGATTATATGAGAAAACAAAATATTGAAATACTTTTTTTAAAATCCCGATTGGACAACCCTATTTTCCTATAGCATGAAACATTAATAAAACCATTTATTCTTTTCGCCTAAAAGCCTTTACACATTACACGGGAAGAGCGATGCTTCATTTTGGGGTCGCGTTATCTCGCACTCCTTACTGTTTAGGAGTAATATGCACTGTATGCGCGCCTAAATTGTCAACAGTGGGATATATCGAACAATTTCGAGGCATCATTTCAGGCTTACCACCAAGGCCAGGTCTTCATGATGATGTGGCATAGAAATGATTGTGTGACGAAAAAGTTAGTATTACAGGAGTCAACACAGAAGCGTATCAGTAAACTGAACGCCTCGTGACATAATCCTTCACGCGTTCCACTCGAGGATAAAACATCTTACTTGAATCCGAGCAGTGAACTATTGTCTATGTTCTGTTTTCGTTCAAAGTTTTGAGTTATATATAGAATATGTGCATTGTCTTTGGGAACAGCCAGTTCCATATAAAAATGAAGAATATGTCAGATCGAGAAGGCGATATCCAGAACTGTCCTTCAAAAGCAGACAGAGAATTTCGACCAGACCGAGGCTGGGTCATCATGCTGTCACCTACGAAAAAATTAACGCGCCAATATTACATCTCGTGTTCTATTTTCGATTGTTTTCTTGATTCATTTGTGATTTCTCAATATTTTGTTTATCAAATTCCATGCAGTGGGTAAATACAGTACAGTCACCGTTGGTTGGTCGCAACCAACGTGTGGGCGATGAAGTTCACGCATGCGTTTACCAGGTAATAAAAATCGTCAGCAGCAATTTTTTTATTAATGAAGTACCGGGTTGTACTCGGTGCATCATTAATTTAATTTTTGATGATTAGTCCTATAATTAGTTTTTTGGAATCTAACATTATTGCCCACCCGTGGAAAGTGACCAGTCCACTGCGGTCCTATTGTATGTCACGACCAGATCGCGATCTGATGGAGATAAAGTCTGCATTAGCGATCACAGTACTGACTGTACCGGCTGACAACAAGTCATCATGAAGGCACCAAACCTGTAAATGTATACTTCTAACATATATAAGTAGCGCACGATACGTTGCATTTTTCTGTGTACATCGATAATCCACTTATCGTCTTCTCCCGACCTAAATGATAGAGATTATTAGTAAAGCGGGGAGCGCGGTGGCTCAGTGGTAGACTACTGGACTTCTATGCTAGAGGTCCCGAGTTCGATCCCGCCCGGGGCGACCCGCGTTGTGTCCTTGGGCAAGGCACTTTATCCCGGTAGCCTACATAGGGGCATGATGACGCCGTGTACCAAGGCATACTGCTCGTCGAAGGTGCACATGTCTTCAACCGCTGTAACCCTGCTTGTCAGAGTTAGAATGTTGAGGAGCTGACAGTTGCTCGTCGATGCTCTCAGAGTTAGAATGTTGAGGAGCTGACAGTTGCTCGTCGATGCTCGGTGGTTCTATCCGGGTACTCCGGCTTCCTCCACCCATAAAATTGTCACGGTCACGATTAGCCATTGTGCATAGGTATGTGACCTTAAACACCAATAAATAAATATAGTGCAGTGACGTTTTCTGGTGTGTTGTATCGCATCGAGATGAGGCCCTTTAACCAAAGAGTATCGCACGCGTCGGGACGTGTTCTTTATCTCCTTTCCGAACTGTTCGGACTTGATTTACCCCACCATCTTGGTGTATCTGACAAAACTCTAATTTATTTATTTATTGGAGTTTAACGACATTTTCCACAGCCATGGCCACCTCATGTCGGACAGTTTTACGAGTGGAGGGAGCCTGTGTACCGAACAACGGCGAGCAACTGACAGACTCTCCAACGTACTAACTCCACACAAGCAGGGTAAGAATCGATTGAAGACAGGTGTCATATCGACGTGCAGTACGCCTTAGTACACAGCACCACCGTGCCCCCGCGTGGCCAATCGGGATCGAGTGCCTTGCCCAACCCCACAACGCAGTTAACCCTGGCGGGGATCGAACCGTGGACCTTTAGGTTTGAAGTTCAATGCCGTATCCACTGGGCCACCGCGCTCTCAACTCTAATCTAATATAGGTTCGACGACATTCGTTTAAAATGAATTGATGCATTTGTACAACGACCATAGGCCAATACAATAAAACTATTACAATTGTATTTTCTAGAATTATATTTTCTAGTTATGACTTTAAATGGGTTAAAATGAACCATTAGCATTTTCAAAGATATGGCAATTTGCCAGTTGGCAAATTGCCATATCTTTTAAAATGCTTATGATTCATTTTTGTTAGTTATATTAATAGTTGGAAAATACAATTCTAGAAAATACAATTGTAAAAGTTTTATGGTATTGGCTCCAGGATGTGACACAAATCTAAATTAATTGATAGTGTGTTGATTAAGGGCACATTTTATAGAGCGAGATGGACTAAGAGAACACAATTTCCACCCAGCCTCGTTTTCGAATTTGAAGTATCACACTCAGTGCGTTTTGCCAGTATCAGCAATATCACATTTTATTAAACCCCTAACGTCTAATTATAACAGGAATCGGTAAAAAATAAAATGTGTTCTCCCCTCACTAGTGAGATCAAACACCTCGGTGATTAACATTTCGTGTGAACTTGAAATTTACAAATGAATTTTCACAAGCGCAAAACAAAAGTTGTTCTCGCTCCACTGGTGGGTATAACAAGACGCGGCAGATCACGATGGAATGCCAAAATGTATTAATGCGCGATCGAAATTTTTCTGTTTCAGAATTAAATTGTTGAATTATTTCAATTCAATGTTGAAGAATTATTATTGAAGCGAAAATGAAGTAGAAATTTCATTTTAGTGAATTTGTTTGTGGCTAAAAATTACGTCAGTTCGCCAACAATCCCGAAAACTATTTTGTGTGGATGTACACAACATCCTATGTGATCTGTGTCAGCGGAAACAGCGATCAGCTGATTGTGTAAACAGATTTCTTGCGTGGTATGGGCGTCGGTTTGGGTCGTTTCAGTTGAAGCTTCAAATGAAAGGGGTATAATAAAAAGAAAATGAAATGTTTTCTTGTGAATACCGGGATTAATCTTATTCGTGAGTGAGAGAATTTGTATTTTCACTCGCAGCAAGAGCTGCGAGTGAAAATACGAATTCTCTCACTCACTCGTGAGATAAATCCCGGTATTCATAAGAAAACATTAGATATCCTCTATCTATCTGATACTGCAGGAGGGATTCGCTGACCGAAATCGTATCCTTATCAATGATAAAAATATAGTAAACCTCGTTGGATTTCCGAATGCTGTCATGGGCTGCATCATGTTACGTCGTGTGTTGATCTTTAATTGTGTGTTCAGATAAAATGTGCAATCACTAGTGGCATGTTTCAACTGCAACTGGAAACGAAAATGACATTTAAAAATGTTTTAACCTGAAATAACTTTGACAGTATTACATGTATATTCACTGAACTGTGCTTAAATGTAATGCACATATAGGTGCCCACATTATGTACGTTGCGGTTAACAGTTTGACAAACAAAACAGGGATGACAGCGTGGGTGATTCACAACAAAAACACACACGTCCGGGTGTAGAAACTGAAATAATAATTTATCTGTTTAAACCTAAAGTCCCAAGACAGCCACACACTTCCACTTTTATACTTCTTTGAAAAAGGTTGCCCCGAGGGTATATTAACCCCCCCCCCCTCCACGTAGAGAAGGGATATAGAAATGGGTTCTTTCCGTCCACGAGAGTGTCCGTCCCCTCTTCCGTCCGTCGTGCTTGCGTGTTGACATCCGTCCGTTCGTTTCCCTTTCTTGTATCACATTTAAAAGGAATTGGTTCAAAATATTTTCCCAAATTTAACATGTAGCCTTTTGGTGATAATATCATGAATGAGATTCCGAACCAGCTATGTCCAAGTACTTCTTCATGAGTGATTGCCCTTGGTGGACTTTTTTATCATCACACTGCCATTTCTTGTCATCACATTTCAAAGATAACCGTTTAAGATTTTTTTGCCCAAATTTAATATGTAGCTTTTTGGGGATATTACCATGGATATGATAGGGAACCACCACCCATTGTTCAGCTATTTCCTCGTGAGTTATTGCTCTTGTTGTACTTATCAGTTTTTTCCCCAAATTTGATATAGCTTTTTGATGATAGTAATCGGCGGTCAACTTTAACACTATGTTCCAGAAATAAAGTCGTCTGATTATTGATTGTAAGTTATCTGAGAGTCTCTTTGTTGTTTTGTTTTTCAATCGTTTTGGCTTTATTAGTGCACGGGAATCATTTTGAAGATGAAATTGTTGATGACTCGGAGCTGCAGACAGATTCTGACAAAATAATTTTTTTCGCACAGCGGTATACAGATACCCGTGTGACGTCACGCACATCTTTAAAAATAATACAAAGGAATTACCTCAGTTTACATTAGAATTCACTTGCTTTTTCATTAATCTAAAAAAAAAAAACATTTAACCCTTTGTAACAGCCCAAACCGGCCAGCGCAATTCTCAAAAATCGGCAATTAATTTTCATTATTTTTTCACATCTCGTCTCAAAAACATAGGTTATGACCCCTCGTTGGAACGAGCACGTCGAGCTCGTTCCAATGAGCGGTCATAACCTATGTTTTTGAGACAAAAAATGAAAAAAAATAGTTATTCAAGAATGTTTCTGGCAAGTGTCGTCTGCTTTTCAGGTTAGGTAAAGGGTTAAAAAACTTCAGCGACTGATACTTGGAAATTACCACTTTCTGGTGTATATGCCTTCACAAAATTGAAGAAGATTCAAGAAGAAAAACGCTATATTCTTTTAGTGTAATAGAAGTTCGACCAGTTGTTCATGGTGGGAGACTCTCTAGAGCAACCAAGACGTGGCTAGAAATCACTGGTTAGCTGCAACTTCACTCATTGTTGTGGAGTAGAAAGTCTGAAAAGTTACCCAAAGTCTGCAAAGGTTGAAAAGTGATTCGGTCTGTTTTATGAATTGCGCAAACATGGACTTTGGGTCCCTTAGTTTATCATCATTATCTGAGTGGACATTCGTCCCTCTCATTAAGTCCGGGGGGGGGGGGGGGGCAACAGCGTTCACGCTGCCGGGTGTCAATTTAGCCAACTTCACTAAAAAGTTTGATTTGCTACCAAACAAAACGTCGCTGGGTAAAATTTCGGCACCGAAAAAAGTTCTTTCACTTGAGAAGAAAACCATTGCTGCAATGAAGAGAGCTATTGATGACGAAACACAGAAAAAATATATTTTATCACTTGTGGTACAAGGAAATCGTCAACTGGCAATATATGCGGAAACAATAACCGATTTTCACGTAACACGTTCCACACACTGTGATTTTGTCAGGTGTTAAAAATAGTGTTTGGACAAACTTTCAACGTTGATTGTCAGTGAGTGGTAGGGGCATATAGGTTTTTCTTAAGGAAACATTGTAGGTGATCAACTTTACGAAAGGTAACATTCATACTTCATACTGTCGCTAGTTACTATTTTGTACAGTTTTTATCTCATTAATTGCTGCATTTTTTGGAAAGACGTTCGACCTCTAAGCCCAGAGAAGTAACAGTAATTAGTCCATTAATCTTCTATTATCTAAGTGCATGAACGTCCCGACATCATTCAGCCTGTACATTAATCGAATAAGTGGCATGAATATAATGGATGGTGACCGCCCTTTTCGCACTTTTTCGCCCCGCTGAGGATTGTGTCAGAACTTTCTAGTTCTATCGGATTTTTTCGTGACGAGTTGTACGTTCACTCTTAAATAATTGCCTCTTCATTTTTCAAAACTCGATCAATTTGTTTGGAGCAGACACCGACCCCCCCCCCCCTCCCTCCCTCCACTTCGTCAAATATCATTTTGGTACCAAAACACTTTGTTTGGCATGAAAATATCCCGAATGGCTAATCATTTGGCACCAGACAGTTTCGGGCCAACGTAAACATTAGAGAGCAATGAAAGTCGAGGACGCTCGGTCGCCTCAGAATGACAAGCTTGGTGGAGTTTGTTTCTATGGTTTTCTCACGTGCGACTTATTGCTCTTTTCTGTATGTAAGGGTACCAGTAGTAAAGACTCGATCCTTGAAATATCAAGTTATTAGACATTCAAGTTCCTCGGCCTTCTCTTTCCGTTACACATCCCCTACCTGCATTTGAAAGTCTCTTGGACTACATACAGTACAGTCTCCGTTGACTGCTCACAATCCACTCGTGGACAGTTATGTCCATGCATGTGTAGCCTTCGAGGTATAAAGGCCATTTACCAACCAGTCTGGTTGGTCCGGATCTCTTAGTCTCGTGGTAAATCGGTCGCTTTGTGTGCTAGAGGTCGATGGTTCGAACCCCGGCTCCCACACTTATCTCTCCTCCTGTGACATTTGAGGGCTCGTCCGATCCTCAGCAGTAGGTGGTACTGCGGATGTTTCGACCGCTCTGAGGGAAGAACCTGGGTGAGATTCACATGTGGTGAATCTCAAAAAATGGGGAGAGTAGTGTAGAGGTCGAGGTATAAAGGCCATTTACCAACCAGCCTGGTTGGTATGGATCTCTTAGTCTCGTGGTAAATCGGTCGCTTTGTGTGCTAGAGATCGACGGTTCGAACCCCGGCTCCCGCACTTATTTCTCCTCCTGTTACACATGCCTTTACCAGGTAATAAAAATACACTAATTATAGAAATAATCATCAACAAATTAATTAATGAAGCACCGAGTACAACCAGGTGCTTCAACTGACTTTTCCGACTACGGTTATCGTGACGTTTTAACGTCAATTAGAATCAGGCTTTTGCGACGTTAAAAGTTGGAGTACGTAATATTACGAACCGTAGTCGCAACGCACGGGAATTTTCGTGCTTAATATTACGTACCTTTTTGCTACTGATTATTTTTATCACCTGGTAAACGCATGCGTGAACATCACCACCCACGCGTAGATTACGACCAGTCCATGGTGGCTGTACTGCGTCGGGTCTCTACGAAGAACCCACCGATGGATATTAACAAAATCTGAAAATTTGTATCGGATAATAATCGGCCACCAGCCTTTTAAGTAAAACCAACGTGTGCGGTTTTAAACAAAACAGTGGGCTTTGGAGGTGGCATCGCATTTCACACGTCGTCTTTTCTTTCAAACTGGATTCTAATACAGCAAGATTGGTCATCAATTAATCATTTTCCACTGAACCCATGGAGATAGTTAGAGATGAAAGCTAAACAATTATTACCAAGGATATAACGTTTTGCACTCAGTCGTAAAGGTGAACCCTTGTAATGTGCTAAGTACCCTATTTGTTATTCAAGGCAAGATAATCAACCAAGTGTGTAGAGAGATAATCACCAAGGTTTATAATTAAACTGTTGTACAAAGTCAGTCATAACATACCCTGGTGGGAAAATTGCTGAGTTCTTTGAAACATAAGCTAAACGTCGGTGTTAGTTCAACACAATATTATTGATCTAAAGAACGAGAATAAGTTAACCCTTTACCTAACATGAAAAGCAGACGACACTTGCAAAAATAATTGTTGAATAACTAATTTTTTTTCATTTTTGTCTCAAAAACATAGGTTATGACCCCTCGTTGGAATGAGCTCGACGAGCTCGTTCCAACGAGGGGTCATAACCTATGTTTTTGAGACAAAAAATGAAAAAATAATGAAAATTAATTGGCGATTTTTGAGAATAGCGCTGGCCGGTTTTGGCCGTTACGTTGGGTAAAGGGTTAACATATACACAGATGGCTAAACGAATTTTATACAAAAATGGAGGAATAGGCATTCGCCATATTGGGGGGGGGGGGGGGGGGTATACTCACCTCTCTTTCCAAAACAAATCACACGTGGATTAACTAACAGGCACAATCCTGGTGAAAAATGGCTCACGTGAACTCGATTCGGTGTCAAATAAATACACAGAACGACACGCGCGTGTGAATGGGTTAATCGATAGAGCACGAGTGCAGGCCCGTCGGAACCGGGGGGGCTGCAGCCCCCCCCCCCCCCCCCAATAATTTGCTCATATTTCGTCGTTAGTTTATCCATGATGGGAGCAACCGATGTAATCTGAATAAAACTGGACATTACATTATTTAACTCAGATTAGAACAGTGGCGTAGGAACCGGGGGGGGGGGAGATGAGGGTGGGAGTGGGTAAGGGAGATATTCCCCCACCCCCACAAATTTGTCAAAAGTAGGCTTTACTGGGCTGGGTTGGTGGTTTCTCCACATGGGATGCCCACTGGTTACCATATTCCGACATTGCTGTTGATGATTACTGGATTGAGTGGATTCCACGTGGGCTTTCTTCCACCAATAAAACTGACAGTTGTGTTTGCGCCTAATTGTGGAAAGCGATGTTAAACCCCAACCAACCACACGGTAATTCATTGCATGTTCCCTATTCCTGTAATTCTTCTCGGAAATCACACTGAATTGATCAGAGAGCTGACGTATTTCCTTATTGACGATGTATTTGCTCAGAATCACTCAGAATGCATATTTGTACATCTTAAATTTAAAAAATTTCCCCCCGGACCTCCACCAACGAGACGGGGAGGTACCCCCTCTCGTGCTCACCCCCACTTGCCTCTTCGCGGTTCTGATGACGCTTCGCGTCATAGGAATATACGATTTATTTGCTCAGAATCAACCAGAATGCATGTTTTTACATCATAAATTCAAAAATTTTCCCGGGGGAGGCCCCGGACCCCTCACCAACGAGACGGAGGATACCCCTCTCGTGTTCACCCCCACTCGCCGCTCGGATGACGCGTCGCGTCATAGGAATATAGGTCCTACCCCCCCCCCCCCCCCCCCAAATAAAATTAGCTTACTACGCCCCTGGATTAGAATTATCACTGAATGTATAACATGCACCTGCATATGTTGATGTGCAAACGTTTTGAGCAATTCCTTTGGCAGCTTAGAAGACCACGACAACCATTGGCGTAATGATAAAACTAAAGAATCCACCATAAGGCCTGACTGTTTTTTAGTATGACGGAAGACGGCCACGGCCTGCAGATGAGCCCGGTGTGAGAACCGTCCCCAAATGTTATGGGGTTCTATTGGGATTTTTGAAACATTTTGTTAAAAAAACAACTTTTGCCATTTAAAAAAATCAAGAGGTTTTTGCTTCAAAAGCTACCAGAATGCTTCCTTTGATTGCCCTTTTCAAAAAAATTTCTGGGGGAGTAACCCCCCATCCCCTCCCCCCCCCCTCCTCAAAAAGCTCATGCTTTCAGCACTCGCGCCAGATGCCTTCGGCATCTGGATACCCTATACCCATTTAGTATCAGCCAGTTCACCCAAATTAGTAATATCAGCCCCCCCCCCCCAATATAAATTTCGTTCCGACGGGCCTGGAGTGCCAGCGCGGAAGGATAAAACGAGAGGCCGCAGGCCTCGAGTTTCACTCTTCCGCGGTGGCATAAGTGACATATCGATTAACCCATTCACACACGCGTGTCGTTCTGTGTTTATTACACGCCTTGGCGTCTATAAAAACTATCATCAGAAGCTCACTCAGCAATTCATTTGATAGCTATCAACAAAATGAACGCATTTTATCGCCAACCAAATTTGCGAGGGGAACTTGTGTAACTCCTTAGTCCCCTTGGTTTCAATGTGTTCTATGTGCCTACTGGCACATAGAACACATTAGAACTCAGGGGACGATTTGTAGCTATCGCTAGCGATTCAAATTGTAATTACGTAGATAATTCCACTGAAATGTCGCTTTTATTTAGAAATAGTCCGTCAACGATTTCCGTTCCGCAAATGTGTGCGGGACAGATTTTCATTTTCCGCATTTATTTAATTTATTGGTGTTTAAGGTCACATATTTCTGCACAATGCCTAACCATGACCGTGGCAGTTTTACGGGTGGAGGAAGCCGGAGTACCCGGACAGAACCACCGAGCAACGGCGACCAACTGTCAGCTCCCCAACATACCAACTCCATGGTTTAGTGTTGCTGTAAATGAGGATTTCAAAGAACAGGCGTGTAATAAATAGATATTCGTATATTACCTGCTTGATCATTTGTGTTAAAATTAACTTTTGTAATAAGTATCAATTGTGATGTGATAAATAATATTGCAAATTCGAGTTGAAAACAAAACTAATACCGAAGTACCAATTCACCAAGGGAGCGCGGTCGATCAATGGTCAGAGTATTGAACTTTAAACCGAAAGGTCCGAGGTTCCATTTTGACCAGCGGTAACTGCGTTGTGTCCATGGGCCAGACACTTAATCCTGAATACTTACACGGGGGAACGGTAACACTGTGTACTAAGGCGTACTGCACGTCGATGGTGCACTTGCCTTCAAACAGTTCTAACCCTGCTTGTGCGGGTTAGTACATTTGAGAGTCTGACAGTTGATCGCCGCTGCTCGGTAGTTCTCTCCGTGTACTCCGGCTTTCTCTATCACTAAAGGTGATCCTGGCTGTCGCGAAAGAGTCCGTTAAACAAAAATAAGTATAGAATTAAACAAATAAATAAATAAATAAATAAATAGATAAATAAATAAATAAATAAATAAATAAATAAATAAATAAATAAATAAATAAATAAATCCCAAGTGGTAAACCTTATTTATTTTCTACTTTATTTATTACTTTTCGCTTCGTTCGGAACGCATTCATCCAATGCCATGTGTTAAGACCTCAAGTACCTTTCTCGAAGACTCAACACAAGTTGAACTCACGCCCTCTCAATCACAAGTCTGACGCGCTAACAAACGAGCCACTACCCTTTTCATTGAGAATAACCTTTCCTCCAACTTGTCAGATGACATGACTACATTGAAACCAAAGTCAGGAAGCGCTGAATACATGGGAAACCGCAACGAGAAGTAAAAGCCCAACTTGACATAATATTTCACAATGCGTTTAGAAAGTAAATCTGCAAAATCATATATGTTTTACTGGTCCTTTTGAGACATGAGTACAAAAGATTTAGTGACACGTGCGGCCATATTTTTGTTCTGTTCTTAATTTACATCTCACCCAATTAACACTTAGAAACGAGTATACATATCTTTTGTTGAAAAATGTTTACTCTCTTTTATACCATGATTACCTATTCTACTATATATAAAATGCCTATGACATAAATTTTAGCTTTACACACCAACCGTGGTGAACACGCCAGCAATGGGATTTCAGTAACTAAAATTTACACATACAGTAGAACTACATCCAAGTTGACCTTTGGTGATCTCGACCTGAATGCAAACTTGTCTAAATTTATCGCTCGTCGCCTCGCGAAGAGTGAAATGAAAGCGGCAATTATTTATTACGTTTTAAACGAGTTTACCCCAGGAGATACCAAAAATTAACAAACATGCGTTGTCTCATGTTCACAAAACATCCGTAATTCGGAATAGTATGTTATTAAAATGAAAAAGGCCCCGTGATTTGCGCATTTCTTTTTCCATTTCGTTTCGGCGATAAAATTGACAGCGGAAGTACTGCCCACCGATGCTCATGTAAACAAAAACAGATTCGCATGTATGTACGTGTGCTGCTCAGTAAAATAGAGAAAAAATAATAACGACTCTTAATAATCTGACGATCATGGTATAAATAAAATATACCCAAAGTAGCTTGGTGTACCAAATGTTCACCACTAGTGGTGAACATTTGGTACACCAACCTACTTTGGATATATTCTATATGTTTACTAGAGTTTAACCCTTTACCCAATGCAGGCGATATCAAAATGTATTATTTCAATTTTTGTCTGTTTTTTTTTTAAATTAAATGACCGACTGTGTGTTTGACACAAGTCCAAAAATCAAATATATAGCCTCGTTTGGGAGTACTTGATTTCCAGCAAGCGCGAATCAATATCTTAAACTCCAATCCAGGCGAAAATATTTCGATAGCAAATATGGGTGGAGGGGAGTGACACCTTCTAACGATTCTACCCCCTCCACCCAACACACACACACGATGCGACGTCCTTGTGTAAGAGTTCCATATGGAGGCCATGAATATTACACTAGTGAATTATTATTTAGTTCTCAAAGTATCATTTCAATGGAAGCAATTGGCGGGAAGGAGGCAAAAACGTAAAAATGTTATTGTTGGCAGGGCTAGGTATAGTGTTATTTATCACAAACAGAATGTGCATTATGACGTTAATAGTACAGATGCAGTATTCATAGGGCACAAATCGCATAATAACAAAATAATGTATCTGACAATGAATCATTTTTACCGACTCATGCACTGTATTTCCTTGATGTTACATATTTTTTGTGGAGTATAACGTATGTAGTATCGTATTTAACCACTTTGTAAGTATGTTATAACCAATCCTACACGCGTTTTGATCTATTATTCAATAATTTTCGCTTACATGTTTTTTTTTGCCTCGTATTGAAAACCGAAGTTTGATCAGTTATTTAGAGTTAGTTGCCGTACGCATGTCGTCGGCAAGCGTACCCACTTGTTATAATAATGGTATTACAGAAGACGGAGATATTCGACCAGATCGCCACACAGTCACGATCAGATCGAAAATCTCTGTCTGCTTTTCCGCACACAACACTGTAGATTCTCACTTGCTGAAAACAACTGCGCCGCTTTCTCAGTTGAATTTCAATTTTTGCGACCCAGAATTTCAAACAACAAAAGAATTGTGTGGTGAAACAGGACCACATGGACAGTTTAACTTTTAACCCGCTGAGTATTTTCAACATATTGTTCAACAAATCTAGTCATGGCTGCTGTAAAGCAGCCATGACTAGATCTGATGAAACATTAATCCACATCTGACACAAGTAATCATTGTAAATAAATTCTATGCAATTTACGGGGGAAAAATATGATTAAATGTGCCAAAATTATACTTAAATCAGTGACAAGAGAATCCCTGTGCTTGGCAGGAAAATCCACCAGCAGCATGTAAAGAGATAAGGGCGCCTTCTATTCCATTTTGTGTTAGTATTGGGAGCGCCGTCAGAAAGTCTCAAATGCTGAAATTCCTCATTGCTGTCTGCCAAATCACCCTCAGAAATGATAAACATTTGTGCATTGTGACCGAGAAGAAAACGGAAGTAGCAACACAACACTTTTAACTCAGTGGTCTATGAACTGAGATTTTTCTAGTAACTTCGAGTGATTTCGCTCAAAAAACGTTGCATACGACTGGTCATCGATCCCTCTGGAGTGTGCGAATGTGAGCTATACTAGCTCATATAGGGTTGTGTGGGATAATCAATCCACACTCAACTGTAGGGGTCTCCTACATGCAATTAAATCTAAACTGCAAAATCGTTATTGTCAATGGTGGCAGGGCAGATTGCATTCTGACAGTAAACTGGCCTTCAACCGGAAGATAAAGCAGGATTTTAAGTTTGAACCATATCTTCTGCTTCCTCTTGATTCCATAGAACTTGCAAACCTAACGCAAATTCGCATTAGCTCGCATCCTCTAATGATTGAGACGGGGCGCTACAATAAAGGGGGTAAACTACCCAAAACAAGCCCATATCTGTCCTGTTTGTTCCTGTGGTGTGGAGGGTGAAACACATTTCCTCCTGCAGTGCAAAGAGTACGCGCCGCTGCGAATAGCACTTTTCGAGCAGATAAGAGATATTTGTGGCAATGACTACTCAAACCTTCCACCAGAAGCATTCATGACTCACTTCATCCAAACACTCGATTATGAAACTACCCCTGAGGTGATCAGATTTATCAATGCGGCGTTTGACTGTAGGAAACTGTTAGTACAACGACCCATTGTCTGACCCGATCTATTTGTTAGTTGGGCCTATATATCCTAGAAGTATCACATTGTTCAATATATGCTCTTGTTATTTTTCATTTCATATGATGTGCGTTTTGTTTTTTCGTTTCTCTGTATTTTGTTACACCTTTTTGTTTTCTGTCATTCATCTTTGTTGATGTTGAGACAATAAATATCTTATCTTTTCTTGTCTTACGCAGTTGAATAATACTCAGATTGTCAAACTAGTGTTCGAGAATTCCAAAACTGCTCACATTTTAGCATATTAATACACAGACATTTAATATTTCAGTTTAAACTTCACAGACATTTAATGTTTCATTGTAAACAGTTTTACACAGAATCCCACGCGGGTTTATTGTGTTGCAGTTATCGGGCGTTTTCATTACACTTTACGAACGTTTATGGAGAAAGCTTTTCAGACATATTAAAAGGATTTGCCATTATCGAATCATGAAAAAAACGACTTCATTCGGAGCTGATGCACTACATTTATGAATTGTACAAACGTTCGATAACAAGATCAGTTTCATCAGGTTGTATTATGCGGATGTTACTAAAATGCAAACAATGTGTCGTTGCGCTGCAGGTTAATGCAACAACCCGCTGTGATTGATCACGAAAAGCTTTATTTGAAACAATGTAAAGTTCTGCGTTATCTCTGTATTATTAAATGCTTTCATGCTGTGAACCAGGAACTAAATTATTGTGATGCGCGTTGATAGCCCATACAGTTCGAGAGTGAACTAGTGCTAAAACAGCCCTGGAGTGGATTTTTCATCCGAGCAACAACGTTTGACCTGTAAAAGTAGCACATACAAAGCAAAAACCAATGAACCTTCGGGTATGGATGGTGAGAGGGTTGGTTGAAAAAGGGTGACGACGCCGGAATTCCAGGGAGGGGTAGATCCTGTTCTGCCCGGGACTAGGGCAGAGGTTTCCTATTGAATATGAATTATAGTACAGTCGCCGTGGACTGGTCGAAATCCACGCGTAGGCAGTGATGTACATGCATGCATTTACCAGGTAATAAAAATCATCATCAGCAAACTTTTAATTAATGAAGCACTGGGTTATACCCGATGCTTCATTGATTAATTTTTTGACGATTATTCCTATAATTAGTGTTTGGAATCTTATTTGTTACACAGTTTGTTGGTGGCGCAATATGGTATATATGGTGTCACTTAATTTCATATTGGACGAGAGCGAAGCTCGAGTCCAATATGAAATTAATTGACACCATATATACCATATTAGGCCACCAACAAACTGTGTAACGAATATATCTTACCGACTGCTGCATCGATGCACAGAACTAATAACAACAGCGATCAAAATTAAATGAGAGAATTCTCACAATGTGTTCACGTGTCTTAGCCTTGTTACAATTTATGGGAGAGTCCCATAAATTGTAACAAGGCAAATTCATACATACCAAACAGTTTCATTTCGAAGGTAACATGACACACATCCACAGAATATGAAGCCTTTTAAGTTGCCTAATCTGCACTTCAGACCAAATATGGGCTTCCAACACTTAATCTTTCAACTTGAAGCGTTTATCGACTGTCGCCATTTTGAATAATCAATGAACAAAGGGGAGATTACCCATAGCTGTAAGCGTATATTGATGTTGACAGGCAGTATATGGTTTTATATGCAGTCTGCATGTGACGTCTTTGAACCAATGAAATTCCCAGGTACTTGTAGGAGATAAGATATAATATTATATGCGTTCGTGGAAATATTGTCAACCCGTGGAAAGTGACCAGTCCACGGCGGCCGTACTGTAAAGCCGTCAATCATTTACAGAGGATATTTGAGGACCCCCATGGCGAAACTTAATATTTTGTCTGTATCATGTACATACTTTTACGCACTTCGCACAACAATCTGAGGTAATGGTGACTTTGCAGTCCAAATTTGAAAAAAAAAATGTCCCAGGATGTCACACCCCGTTAATTTTTTCGAGTGTGGGCGGCAAAAGTCGGGAATAGCCGTCATGTCGCCGGTTCCCCTCTCTCACTCACTCTCACTGTCTCCAAGTCGAAACAAAGCCCCTGTGAATATTGCATTCCCACTTGAGTCGAATATCGAATAGAATAGGCAATCGAAAATTTAGAATCGAACTAATATCGAACACCGAATTTGGGCAACCGCACATTTTTTCTGTTTGTGGCCCATGAGGCATATTGAGGTAAGGAGCTTCGCACAGATGGGGTTTGGGTGTATACCTCATTTGTTCCGATTATGATGGTTAAATTCCGATCTAATAAAATATTCCAACTACATCAAGACATGCCTTCGTCGAAGGCATGTCTTCATGGTGCAGTTGGAATATTTGTCAGTAGAGATTATAATTCAAAAACCGGCCAAGACATTCTACATTGCTTTCATGAACGATATTTGAAAATTTCATATTCGGCTCTCCGATTTTGACTCGAATATGCCCTTCGAATCGAATTGTTTTACAAATATTCGCAGGATTCTGTACGAGACTGTGACTATATTCACGACACCGTGAACTAGAGACAAAGGACCCAGACATGTCACTGCATTCATCCCAAGATCCGAAATTCATTCAGCTGGCTTTGCCACCGTATTATTTATTTATTTATTTATTTATTTATTTATTTATTTATTTATTTATTTATTTATTTATTTATTTATTGGTGTTTACGGTCACATACTTATGCACAATGGCTAATCATGACTGTGGCAGTTTTACGGGTGGAAGAAGCCGGAGTACCTGAAGAGAACCACCGAGCAACGACGGGCAGCTGCCAGCTCCCCAACATCCCATGTGAACAATCGTGGTTAAGTGCCTTGCCCAAGGACACAACGCGGAAGTCCGAATTGATCGCTCAGATGGGCACCCATCCGAGGACTAACCGGGCTCGACGTTGCTTAACTTCGGTGATCTGACGAAAACCAGTTACCGCGTCGCCACCGCGCCCCTTTACGAAGGTAAACTGGCTGAAGCGTTTCTTTGCATCTTACGTTCATATACATTATGAGAGTTAATATATGGATGAAGCATCTTCTCCGTGGGTGTTTCAGTGGTAACAAACGTTCCATGCACTCTATTCAGGGTCAAAATGCATCCCTACTTTTATCGGATCTTCTTCTGACTTGTTCATGGGAATGAATTTCGTATAATTTACTGTAGGCTAAATTGACACTTCACCAATAAATAGAATGACTGTTTCCGTTCTAAACGAAATACAAGACGAATCAAGGATAACTAATTCTAGAGGTATGTGATAATTTGTGGAAACAAAGTTTTGAATAATGAACCCAATTAGCTGTGAGCCAGTTAAACCCCTCACACAACTGCACCGACGCACAGAAACACTCACTCTCGAATCCACACACTCGTACAGAGCAGGGAACCGAGGCATCATATTATTTTCAACACATTTTCTTACCCAAACCCTGGGGTTTTGGAGTCAATGAAAAAGTAATATGAATCATGCGTTGCCAGGGTATTTTGTAATACATGTCAAATGAGATAATGGAGGTATTTCTCCGAATGGAGAAGTTCCTGTGTGTGTACAATCTCTAACTGAAAGATTTGAGGTCTTCAAGACGTTTCAAATTGTCGGAGTTCGCACCCCGCCATATATACACATACACATATGATAAAGCCGCCCGGAGGTTTTATTTTTAATAGCATTTACCCCACGTTTTACATTCCTTGTGAAAAGATACGTCTCGTTACAGGCAGAGACTCAAGTCAAAATTGGCTGAATGCTTGCGTATATCTCCAAAACGCGTTATTCGAACCTTAACGACCCCCCCCCCCCCCTGCCACCACCACCACCACCACACACGTACACAAATGTCAACAGATCACGCAAGTGGTCGCATTTTTGTGTAGGAAAGTTGAAGGGAAGAAGTTGAATCTTCAGTTCTCCAGCCCCTATAACTTTTCCAATGTTTAACCTTTTCAACACTGGTGCCGTCGTCGGTATCATCTCATACTGGTGACGACGAAATGGGCAAACCCATTTTGCAACTGTAGGGACATTCAGTAAACATTTAATTCTTCAGCTCAGTGGAGCTGTTGGATTAAATCATCATAATATTTTATTCTCAGATACTATACTACGCTACAGTCGCCCAAGCGTGGGCAGTGATGTCCACGCATGTGTTTACTAGATAATACAAATCATCATCAGCAAAATTTTAATTAATGAAGCACCGGGTTGTACCCGGTGCTTCATTAATTAAATTTTTGATGATTATTCCTATAATTAGTGTTTGGAATCTAATATCATTGCGTCTATGGAAATAATGCCCACCCGTGGAAAGTGACCAGTCCACGGTGGCCGTACTGTACTTTCCCATAGGGTGTTGTTAGTTATTTCATAATGTTCTCCGTCCGTGGAACCTTAATGGACATTACTGTTTGCAATGTTTAACCTTCAAAACGACACGCACCGAAGACGTGTCACGGAAACACCCGAGGTGATGTGAGTTACGGAGAATGATGAAGTTCAGTTCAAATAATTTTCTGCAACTGTCAAAACAATATGTCCTTGTCAAAGCCATGATGAGGTAAAGGGTGTGTTGATTAACATGTTTTTACAAAAACAATGTGAACATCGAATTCTTTGTTTTATTACACATTCATTAAACTTTAAACCTTTGCATTTAACGGAATCGTCGTCATGACATAAATGTTTCTGTATTCAATTGGTGATGTACAAGCCGGAACTTTTTTTCCCAGCACCGTTTATACTTGTTCCTTTCCCGTCGAGTCATTAGTTACGCTTCGAAAAGTTTCCAAATTTCGTTATACAATTATATCGATCGTCTGTCGTGTAGTATGGAGATGAAAACGTCCAAAGCAAAATAAAGTCAGTTCATAAAAAATATTAGTTAACCAAAACTGAGATAGTATTTAAAAAAAACAAATCATTTTCCAATCACAACATTAACCCAGGCCTATGGCCGTCTCGTCTGCGGATCCCCATTTATCTAAATTGATCAACTTTATTTCGGTATGTCTTCGGGCATCCTGACATGCTTCGAACTTCTTTTAAAAAAATTCTCCCAGCTGTTTTGCAAATCCGCCCAAATTTGTACTTTTATTTTTACTATCAGTAATAGCCACCAAATGGTTAGGTGTGAATGGACACCGACCGAAGAGAAACAGCGATGCGAATTTCAACAAACACGCTCAACAGAAAATATAACGAATATAAATTAGACTGGTTCCTAAAAGGTTTGTTTTGATTTTTATCGACCCATTTGACCAGTACAGCTTCAAGCAAAACAAACGGACTCTTCGCCTTCGGGTTTAAACATCGGAATTAAAATTTGTTTATTTAACTGAATTTTAATGCATGGGATGTGTAATAAACTCAGAAGGCGATGTGTGTTTGAATCGGTGGGTATTTTACCTACGGCCTACGGCTCTCGCTAAATATGACAACGCCATTCCAACTCGTTATGTAAAACACCCACCGATTCAATCACACATCGCGTTCTGTCTATATATCCATTTTTGTTGTAAATATATGTTACCATTATAAACACAACTTAGTTTAAACATTATTTTATTTCCTAGATAAATACAAGTGCACAAGATATGAAGTAACATGATTTAACAAGAGCTTATGAAATGTGGATTCAGCAGCAAGCCGAAACTTATGTAAGCTGTTTCCATAAACATAACTGATCTGGGTTAATAAAACTACTGATGACCTGGATCAAGGTGGACATTGTGGATTGTCTCCCCTTCGATCTATTGTCTCCTGAGGCTGATGCCACGGGAGGCAATGTGTTCCTTTGGTAGATAATTCGCAATGTCCACCTCGAACAAGGTCATCATTTTTTATATTACTGCCGATTATTATTCATTGTATCGTGCGTTCGACAAGTCCGTTCTTCACATAGGAATGTATATATACACCGCGTTTTGAAAGGTCTAAGCTCGCGCTACGCATAAAAGTTCTATTGCCCTATATACTATTTAATGTTTGCGAAACTACCAGCATTTCCAGCTGACCAGGTTAATCGCAGACTCATTTTCATAATGGAATATTGATCAGCTTTTTTCTGATTTGATGTTCACTGGCCCAATAACGCGTATCATGACATAAAAGTCGACGTTTGCTGTTCTTTTTCTTTGTGTTTGTGTAGACCAAAGTCAAATGGCACATGTCAATCTGTTTCTTCTTACAATACGTGCTGAAGACATCAGGTTCTAGTTTCCGACCACGATGAGAAAGTATTTGCTCACATTTAGCGTCTTTTTACCTGACCGCAGCTGTGTCACTGGCGGTGTCCTTACAGGTGGATGAAACGGTCGTGTCTTCGATACTAGTAAAAGAAAGATACCCCAGTACTGATCTCTGTATAAAATCTGTTGCATTAAAAACGAGACCAGGTGGGAAAACGCTTTTATTAACCCTTTAATGAATCTAATGTTAAAAGACGGCCGGCAATGTTTACAAAAATCGCAATTCAAATCTTATTGTTTTAAAAATGTTTTCCTTAACCCTTTACCCAGAGTAACGGCCAAAACCGGCCAGCGCTATTCTCAAAAATCGCCAATTAATTTTCAAAATATCTTCATTTTTTGTCTCAAAAACATAGGTTATGTCCCCTCGTTGGAACGAGCTCGTCGAGCTCGTTCCAACGAGGGGTCATAACCTATGTTTTTGAGACAAAAAATGAAAAAAATTAGTTATTCAAGAATTTTTTTTGCAAGTGTCGTCTGCTTTTCAGGTTAGGTAAAGGGTTAACCCTTTGAACACTAGTCGTATCTTCTATGCCAGTTCAATGGAAGAAATTATAAGAGTCCACATTCATTATTTAGGGTAGACCAATCAATATTAACGAGGCTGCACGTTGAAAATATTGATTGGTCTACCCCACACATTTAGTGAACAGCCATCCTATTTAATGACGTTATGACGTATCATGTTCCGGAAAAAACAATCGCTCCGGTTCAAAGGGTTAAGGGTTTAAAAGAACCGAAATAACAAAAGTTTTTTTTTCCGCCCTTACGTCTCAGTCTTCCTATCGAATGGGACTGTAACTTGTGCAAGCTACTCATGAAGGGGTCATCCCTAAAATGCACTTCCATTTGGAATTCCTGGATGGTTGATCAATAGAAAAATACCGTGGGGGATAGATTATCCACCTGACACATAGTTACACGTTCTGGAGAAACTTGAAAACTCACTAGCAAATGTGCCACCGAGTAAAATGCTGATGTATGGACCTGAAAGGTTTTGGCGTTCTTTAAGTTTTCTCTCAAACAAAGTATCAAAATGCAAAATTCTCCCTGTGGCTTTTAAGTAGTACCCCCCCCCCCCCCCCCCTCCCTCTCAATTGCACTGTGGAACGGCGGGTCATTGTCGGATGAGACAAATTGATAAAATCATCTCACAAAGATTTAAAGTTAACGCAGCTTTGTTTCTGACCCCAAAATTGGAAGTTTCTTAATCTTCAACACCGTCACATTTACTCAGTGTTACTAGTGCCACGTCACATGGCCAGAAAAAAACCCAACAACTCACTGTACGTTTTAGTGTGTGTAAAAATACTACACCACAGAAAGCGTTTTCATTTCATGTTCTCCCAATAATATTTCAATGTCATCATCAGTTATAAATGTTTCACCATTTAGGAGTTAAACAAATACCGTTCAATGTTTCTAGTGTCAGAGCTGACCGCCGATTATTGGTGCCTTATTGGTGGGAATCTTCACGAAAACGTCCGTGGATGTAGAGAAACCGATCTGTTTTCGCGGTAGCGTGCCGAACTTCCTAGAAGACTTCTCATCTTTTTCTTTAATCAGGGATACTAGTTTTCAGTCTTTCAAGTGGTTATATAGTAGTAATATACACAAACACAAAATATATAATTTAGGAAGTTGAAAGGCCTGCTACCTTCATATAACATACCCTCTTCTTAGTTTTAATCCTCTACTAACACGAAAGGCAGGCTATACTTGCAAACAAATTCTTCAATAAGAGGGGCATAAGGAATGTTTTCGAGAAAAAAAATGAAAATTGAATGGTGATTTTTGTGAATATCGCTGGCCGGTTTTGTCCTTTACTTTGGGTAAAGGTTTAAATCACATTGGGTGTGACATAGTGTTAGATTCTGCTCATTGAGCTGATTCCACTAATATATCATATACAGTGTATTTTATCTTTAAATTTAATTTGGGTTTGTTTCGTCGACGTCATCTCTTTATTCCGAAGACCAATTACTCCACAGGGCCGATATTCCGTAGGTCCAATACTCCGAATGTGCGTGATTCAGATGGTTCATTCCTCCGAAGGTCCAATATTCCGACTGTCTAATATTCCAAAGGTCCTATATTCCGACGGCCCAATACTCCTCCGAAGGTCCGACGCCTACTATTCTGAATGTCTGATATTCCCAGGGTCCAATATTCCGAATACTCGGAAGGTCGATATTACGTAAGCCAACTATTCCAAAGATTCGAAGCTCGATGCAGAGGCGGTCTGGAAAAACCTTCGGAGTACTGAACCTTCATGGTATCGGGCCGTCAGATTATTAGGCATTCGTACTATTGCGCTTAAGCAGATATTAGGTCTTCAAACTACTGGCATTCGGAGTATTAGGACTTCGGATTATTGCGCCTTCTTAGATTCACTTTCGGACCTTCATAGCATTGGGTTTTCGGACTTTTGTGCCTCAGGCCTATTAGAACATTGGGGTATTGGATCTTCAAAATGTTGGATCTTAGAAGTACTGGGCCTTCTGGATATCGGTAACTCGGAGTATTTGCCCTTTGATTTTATCGTATGGTACATGATCAAATGAGAGTCCTGGGGTACAAAAATGATAGGTAAGAGTTAACACATTTTTAAAATATTCGTTATTGCATCTACGATCTTCAGCCTTTCAATTAGTCTGTCTTTAGCATCTCGGCGTGATTATTTCAATCACACTGTAAAGTGTAAACTGATATCCGCGGATGTGTTAATATAATAGCACTAAATGTTTTACTATAGTCGGACACTATAATGTTTTTTGTGAGAAAAAATATGATTACATCATTTGGATTTGGACATACACTCTAAAATCAGTTAGGTAAATATGAACCCAAATCATCTGGGTTGAGTGAATATGAACCCAGTTGGGTTCATATTCACTCAACCCAGTTGATTTGGGTCGAACTGGTTTTAGAATGTACAAATACATCTGTCCAATAAAGACCTTAAAACATCTTCAGACCTAAAAAGTTTTTAGGGCCAAGAATCAAACGAGAAAGAAATTCGAACAGGAAGTGGTGTATCGGTTTCAAGGACGAACTCGTCTGATCCTTTGCAGACAAAACACACACAAAACAGTCAACTACATTTGATAGAAACAAAACGTTATCAGTTCATCACCCTTTTGTTCCTTACGTTTTCCGAAGTGCTGCAAACATTTAATAGAATGTCTCAACCGTTTTTCAAAACATCCATTTTTATCAGGGTGTTCAGCTTAGGGCCCTGCGAATGACACATTTCGATACGAATCGAATCGGCTCTATTTTTCGAAAACGAATCAGATTACATTTCTAACATTTCAAGTCCAACAATTTTCACTGAAATATTATTTGGTACATAAACTCCGTCACCACTGTACCCCATTTAAATACTCTGATGGGAGCACGGTGGCTCAGTAGGTAGAGGTGCAGGCTGCAAGCCGAGAGGTCCTCGATCGAATTCCACCTGCGGCAACCGCGTTGTGTCCTTGGGCAAGACACTTCATCTCCATTGCCCGCGTGGGGGCACGATGACGCCGTGTACTAAGGCGTACTGCACGTCGATGGTACGCATGTCTTCAACCAATCTAACCCTGCTCTGCTGCAGTGCGGAGTTACGCTGTTGGGGAGCTGGCAGCTGCTCGTCGATGCTCGGTGGTTCTCTCTGGGTACTCCGGCTTCCCCCACCCGTAAAACTGTCACGGTCATGATTAGCCATTGTGCATAAATATGTGACCTTAAACATCAACAAATAAATAAATAAATAAATAAATAAATAAATAAATAAATAAATAAATACTCTGATAAAAAGTCGACCCCAGAAAGTGAAGATGTCTCGCTATGGAATACAGAAACACCAATAAATAATAATAATATCACTAAGGGTTACACGCTGCGATTTTTCCCGAGACCGTACGTCACGATTCTGCAAATCCGTCGATCATGTGACCAGTCCAATATGGTGCCGTGCCATAAGCGAAAGTTTGCTGTGATCACTGCAATTTATCTCTTATTAAAACGACGCTCTTGGTGGAGAATCCGCTGGTTAAATCGAAATTCATGATCTTAAATATGGATAATGCATCGGAAAAACAGGCATTTTTCTGTCATGTGACATAGTTCCAAACGCTGATTGGTTTCTAGAAACTGTTCCGTTCAACTATGTTCACCTTTCTGAGAACTCGAGCGATTTGATGGGCGATCTGTTCGCGGCGATAATAAAATCGGGCGAAAATATCAAACATACTTGATCGGTGCAATAGATCGTGCGTATGGGATCGCCGAGTTCAGTCGCTGTCGCCGTACTGGGCAGACAAGCGAAATTTAGAAGTGATTCCAAAATCGGCGCGAACCAGCGAAAAATATTCGCTCATGTGTCCCTTGCTTAATTCCCAAGCTCTCAGGTCACAAGTCTAAATCTGGTAGGCCATGTGCTTAGCAACTTTTCGTGCAATTTACGACCAGACAACCGTTGATGTGATGTCCTATTACTCAAAATGATATACAGATATTCATTCCTGCTCCACTTAGAGATATTCCAATTATTAAGTATTTAATTTATTTTGCAAATACCAATGTACATATCAATGTATTAACACAATTAGTGGCACTACAGCACGGCTATCGTGGGCTGGTTACTTTCCGCGGGTGAGCAATATTTCCACGGGCGTAATAATTTTAGATTCCAAACACTACTTATAGGAAAAATCATCACAAATTTAATTAATGAAGCACTGGATAAAACCCGGGGCTTCATTAATTAAAATTTTGCTGTTGATGATTTCTATTACCCGGTATACGCATGCGTGGTCATCACTGCCCACGTGTGGATTACGATCAGCCCACGACGGTTGTACTGTACGCGGCGAAATCGTAAAACAACATCTCTGACACCCAGGCACTACACGTTTTCTATTTTTAGCACACTACTATATCAGTTTTCTTTTCATAGTGGGCGAATAAAACTAATCAGGCTAAATTTAAATATCGATTCACAGAGGCACAACGTCCACAAAACGACCCGGAATGAAATCATTGTGGAAAAATGTATCGCTTTTCCATTGTTGAATTCACATTTTCCGAGGCATTCATTTTATTCCTTGAGAAGATGATCCATATCTCGTTTCGAAGAGAATAATCCATACCTGGTCACAACATTCATGAGAACGTGTCCGGATATGAAAAATCGTTTGATTCGCTGCTCATATTATTTCGCTATTTAATTATATGTTTTGGGCAGTAAACGAATAAATAATGGAATTCATTTGAATCTTCGGAGTTTTGTATCCCGTGCTGACCCATTCGGTAATGTATATGTGTGACAAATGTGTGGAAATTATTAGACTGCGTTGTTGTCAAATTTCGAAAATTTTAGCTTTCATTCGCGAGTTGCGCGATTCTAGAATACACAGTTCCGACCGATTCAAAATTTGTTTTCTGCTCATATCAATAATCCAAGTTAGCCGTGTTTTGGAAGAAGAAAATGTTTTTTGAAAACTACATGGTATTTGTTTCTATATAACGCTGGTTGGTAGGGCTGCTACCTTGGTAATAGATCAACAAATTGGACAGATGTTTTTCTTGATGGGTGTTCGATATAATATAAGGATTAGTGCATGTCTTGTCATTGACTACGCCCATATAGCGCCCAGATAGGTGGTGTAGTTCCCTCCGCTTCGTGGCGGGAACTACACCACCTCACTGGGCACTATATGGGCGTAGTCAACTCCAAGCCATGCACTAGTCCTTAAAGAGTGTCTGGTGGTATTGGTGAGTTCAATAAAGAGTCGATCAAATCAAGCCTCGATTTCGAAACATCTCTTGCCTTGATTAAAAAAATGAATGCTTAGGATATTTTTTAGATTCAATATATTTATTTAGTCATTGGGGTTTAACAACACTTTCGGCAGCAAGGGTCACCTCGTGTCGGACATTTTTAGGGGCGGGGGAAGCCAGAGTACCCGGAGAGAACCACCGAGCAACGGCGAGCAAATGTCAGGCTCCCCAACATACTAACCCCACACAAGCAGGGTTAGCATTTGTTGAAAACATGTGCATCATGGACGTGCAGGACGCCTTAGTACACAACGCCAACCTGCCCCCACGTGGGCAATGGGGGTGAAATGTCTTGCCCAAGGACACAACGCGGTTGCCGCAGGTGGGATTCGAACCGAGGACCACTCGGCTTGCAGCCTGCGCCTCTACCTACTGATCCACCGCGCCCCCTTTTAAATTCAGTCTGGTGGAATATCTTTAGTTGGTCGGAAAACGAACCAGAAATCATTTGCGAGAATCAAGTGTCGCGTGAATTTCAAGCCCGGTGTATATTTTATTGAATGGGCTAACCCTTTACCCAACGTAACCGCCAAAATCGTCCAGCGCTATTCAAACAATTCACTGGCCATTCAATTTTTATTACCATTTCATTTTTTGTCACGAAAACATGGCTAATGACCCCCTCATTGGAACGAGCTCGTTCCATTGAAGGGTAATAAGCTATACTTTTGATGCAAAAATAAAAAAAATTAGTACTTCAAGAATTTTATTTGCAAGTGTCGTCTGCTTTTTGTGTTAGGTTAAAGCGAACCTAAAATTGAAATTTTGATACACAGATTGATATAATCAATTTCGATTTGCCAAAGTTACACGGATTTTATACGTTAGACAGAAAGACAGACTTGTCCACACAAAAAAGTCTAACACGTAAAACTCTTCAATTTGGGTTAATTGTATTGGAATTCTACTCTAGATGTTCAGTTCATAATCTTCAGCTTTATCCAATTGTGATCTGTCATGAAATTATTACGTACCGAATAATTCAACCGCCATTATCGAGGATCGATATACTTTATTTAAAGTAGGTCTTTACCCCAGGCAACGACCTTCTTGAAACAACGACACCAGTAACGATACGTCATTGAACAAATAAATAATTAAATCATAACAATGTCAGTCTTACAAATCACTCATAAACAAGATACAGACACCGTCGACCTGTTCCTGATAGACTGCTGATATACATGTTTGTCTCTGGGTTTGGTTTCTTAATCTTCAGCCGTGTCATAGTGTACAGTACGTGGAGAGTGGATTGTAACTAAATCACCCGCGGAGTGGAGTTATCACCCAAACTATAACTTTCAAATTTTGTACATATGGACAAAAAAACACAAGCAATGTTTCAGCCAATGGACCTCCGGGTTTAACCCGGAGGTCCATTGGTTGAAACGTTGCCTGTGCTTGTTATGCTTTGCTTCAAATTTGCAGTTATTGCTTGTGGGGAATCTCCACTCTGTGAGTGATTTAGTGATAATACACTCTCCACGTACTGTATATAAAGGATATCTAGTATTTTTGAGTGGATACCGAACGTTATCTCATGAGTGACCGAGACGAATGTTTATTTAAGCGCGAGCGAAAATATCCCTTTATTTCGGTGACGAGATTTTCCTTTTTATACGCTTTTTATTAGAATCTGATCATTCCCATCGATAACGTCACTCATTTCAACCTTAAATTAATGCATGAACGTAAACAGCTGATGCGCATTGATACGCGGAAGTGATTTGATCGATACGCGGAACAGGTATCGTCTTGCGATCTGATTCAGCTGGCGGCTTTCTTGCATCAATTCAAGGTGAATCCGCGTTGAATTATTGCTGTAAATGATCGGCATCCATTCAACAACACCAGACTTTCATTTGCTTATACATTTTTAGAACAAATTGACCATTTTCAGTGATAATTTGACTCGTATTCACCTTGAAGTAATGCTTTGAAAGCCGCCATTTTAATTGATACCGTGCAAGTGAAAATTTCTATATCTTCACAGTGGGGGATACGATTTCTGTCTTCTTTCCGCATTTTTTTCGATAATCTATTGTTTAGCGTATAATAAATATACGTCACTGTGATTGCAAGAAGCGATAACACAAATATATTGGATACTTTTTCTTCCAGTCGGCTTGTCTTTACCAGGCAAATGCTACTTTAGAAAGATTAATTTCTCTTAGAATCATTCCATCCAATTGTACACACTCTCGCGCGACAGAACACGAAAACGCATTCACACACAGATACGCATGGCTCAAGGCCTTGAACTACTTATCACTAATGACTTATATACACGTGCGGAGTTGGTTGTATGCGTGCCTATCCGTTCTGCCCGACAAAAACCACGTTAATCAATGGCGATGTATCTTCTGGTTACTGGTATACAGTAGTATACAGTACAGTCGCAGTGGATTGGTCGTAATCCACGCGTGGGCACTGATGTCCACACATGCGTTGACCATGTAATAAAAATCATCAGCAGCAATTTTTTAATTAATGAAGCAGCGGCTTGTACCCGGTGCTTCATTGATTAAATTTTTGATGATTATTCCTATAATTAGTGTTTGTAGTCTAATATTATTGCGTCCGTGGAAATATTGCCCACCCGTGGAAAGTGACCAGTCCACGGTGGTTGTACAGCAGTATATGTAAACTTTATAAATATAGTCTCGATCAATTCGTCAACAATAAGAACTATTCAGTAACTACTGAAAGTCCAAGACTATTCTCCCCCCAAAAGCTCCGAGGCTGCACGTTGAAAATATTGATCGGTCTGCCCCAAATGATGAATGTGGACTCTTCTAATTGCTGTCATTGAACTGGCGTGGACGATACCACTAGAGTTCAAAGGGTTAAGAAATGCCGGTTCTCATGGAAAAAACATGACAGTAGAAGATAACCTCTCCAAAGATATATTTCGAGGTTATTACTTGGGTAGTTTCATATCGACCGAGATATTAGCTCGAGGTAACTTCATATCAGCATGAGACCGAAGGTTGATAGCTGTTGAGAATTTACCTAAGACTTTATTGACTAAACCAACACAAGTCCGAATTTCTCTCTTCTGCTACTCCTAGTTCAGCTATCCGAACGTCTCGGCTTTCCCAGTGGCGAAGTCGCGACGTCCGGATAGTATAACTACCTCTTCTCCCACTTCGACGAATCACCACTAACGACTCTGAATGATAATTTGCGATGAATTTTCTGCATAACTCTCCCGTTTCTTCTCTTCATCCACCTAATCATTACCTATTGCTATCATTAATTCCTCATCATACAAAACTCTGCTTCAAACCACACCACCATGACTGGTAACGCCCATTTTCCTGACTGCGTTCGACGGATAACTGTAAACATTCTGATGTTAACAAATTGGCTGCGCCCAGTATCCCATTAGGGGGGCGGGGAGGGGGGGGGGGTCAACTCTAGCATGGTTCATATCGGACGTGATCACAGTAATATCATCCGAGTGTGAAGTCCTGTCCTCTGAGTTTGATAATGGGGAATTCTGGGAAGGAAAAACATATCTAATAAATAAATATGGATATATAATTAATGTTAGAGATAATTTTATTCTGAAATGACATGTGTTATATACCGTCCTGTTTAGCTGCTATAGTTTGCAAAGATCGATACCAACGTCCGAATTTAGTTCTAACTGATGCATTCTACATTCGAGACCATTGCCCCTACAGAACAGTCGATGTGGTTCTGATCGTAATCCACGCGTGGGAAGTGATGTTCATGCAGGCGTTTACCAGTTGAAAAAAAATCACCATCAGCAAAATTTTATTTAATGAAGCACCGGGTTGTACCCGGTGCTTCATTAATTAAATTTTTAATGATTATTCCTATAACTAATATTTATTTATTCATTAGGGTTTAACGACACTTTAACAGCCAAGGTAATATCGCGTCGGTGACAGTGTTACGGGTGGAGGAAGCCGGAGTACCCGGAGAGAACCACCGAGCAACAACGAGCTGCTGCCTGCTCTCCAACATCGTAACTCCGCACTGCAGCACAGGCAGGGTTAGATTGGTTGAAGACATGCGCACCGTCGACGTGCAGTACACCTTAGAACACGGCGTCACCGTGCTCCCATGTGGACATTTGGGGTTAAGTGCCTTGTCCATGTACACAATACGGGAGGCCGAATCGATCGTTCAGACGATCACCCATCCAAGGACTAACCGGACTCGACGTTGTTTAACTTCGGTGACCTGACGAGAACCGATTATCCCAATGTCACCGCACCCCTCTCCTATAACTAGTATTTGTAATCTAATATCATTGCGTCAGTGGAAATATTGCCCACCCGTCGAAAGTGACCAGTCCACGACGGTCGTTCTGTTTTTTCGTGACGATATGGTATCTGAAGGCTTTGGAAATGAACAGAAAGATCTGCGTCATGTCGATTTGTTTCTATAATCAGTTCCTCGTGTTACGAAGTCTGCTTTCGCCATCAGAATTTGGCAAAGTATGATTACCATTTTTAAGGGGAAATGATAAATACAAGTTATTGCAATAGTCAATTGATTTGGGTTGTTGTATTACGTAGAGCTAACGATACCATATCAGCTAGATCAAACAAGGCGCCATAGGCGGCGTGTTTGATCTCGCCGATCTAGTCTCGTCAACGAGAGGGACTATGGCAAACCAGATTAACCGACGGTTGTTATACATGTAATTTGTTTATTAAAGGGCAATGTGTATTTAAAAATTAAATACCACACACGGAAAAGAAAATATATTAATCAGGTAAAAAACACATTAAAATTGGGAGCACGGTGGCTCATTGGTTAGAGCACTGGCTTTAAAACCAAACGGTCGCCGTTTCAGTCTTGTGTACAAAGGTGTACTGCAGGTCAATGGTGCACTTGCATAGAACCGCTGCACACTGATTGTGCCGGGTTAATAAATAGGAGGGTCTGACAGTTGCTCGCTGCTCATCGGTGGTTATCTTCCGGTAAGCCGGCTTCTGTTGCCGGTAAAACTGTTCGACACATTCTGGCACATGTTGTTGAAAGTGTCATTAACCTCAGTAAAACACACACAGCATCCGTGAAGTTGGAAATATCCGTCGCACAGTATTATAAGTATCGGGAGGTCTAACTTCCACATTTGTGCGGAGAATCTTCAAGGGCTTCTCTTTTGTTTTTGGTGGATTAGCTGGGTGGAAAATATTGAGTGCAACATGTTCATACAGACCTAGAATGCAATGTTTATCCACAGTGTTTAGAGCAAATGCATTCGAGCTTTTATTTCTCGTTTGTAAATTTGTCGTTTCTAAATTATGCTCAATTTACGCGAGCATTTTGAGACAGGAATGATATGAATTTGGAAAAAATGGCACTCTCATTTTCCAGAGTCTGAACTGATCGGCGAAATACAGCTGTATATTGAGAAGCAATTTATGGGATAAGAAATTAAATCCAATATTCTCTTCCCCCTCTCTCTCTCTCTCTCCCCCTCTCTCTCTCTCTCTCTCTCTCTCTCTCTCTCTCTCTCTTTCTCTCTCTCTCTTGGAGCTGATGTAACAATACACGCACACACAAGAGTTGCCATTGCGAGTGGATACGGTCGACGGTCTCCCAAGCCAAAACTCTCGGGATCGATTCGTGTTTGGGGAAAGTTCCTGAGGTGTCCGAACACTTTCTGGCAGCATCAATTACTGGGTTGATGCTGCCACAGCCTACCCTCCTTACAGTTGGGGATTTAAAATAGATGTCACATGTGCGGAGAGAGCCAGACTCCTTAGTAATGGGACTTACGCACATGTAGTATTCGAGAAAACCGAGGCCATGAAATTGCCACTACGGAAGTCATCCCACAATTATGGATGTGCGCTCTGCACCAGTTTGTGATACGCGGAAGGGGCGTATATAGCACTTGCGTAAGGCACTTTGAACCTACCCCAAACGTTGGGATAAAGCACTATGCAATAGAACAATCAATCAATCAATGCTTCCTGGAACAAAGAGACTCAATTCACGCTCTCAAGCCTAATCGTTTGAATTAACATCGACATAGTTTGGTTAACCCTTTACCCAACGTAACGGCCAAATCCGGCCAGCGCTATTCACAAAAATCACTAATTAATTTTCATTATTTTTTGTCTCAAAAACATAGGTTGTGACCCCTCATTGGGACGAGCTCGTCGAGCTCGTTCCAAAGAGGGGTCAAAACCTATGTTTTTGAGACAAAAAATGAAAAAAAATTAGTTATTCAAGAATTTTAATTGCAAGTGTCGTCTGCTTTTTATGTTAGGTAAAGGGTTAACATTCCAATAATGAAAAACGACATCCACATATCGTATCTTGAGTGCAAGAATGCGCCATCTGCAAAGCTTCAGCATTGCAGATGGCGCTTTCTTCCGGTCAAAGGACGATAACCTTCGTCTCTAGAAACTTTTGCAATCAGACTAACTTGTGAATTCGAGTCATACGGTCGTGTTTAATTTATTTTCATTTCAGCAAAGACAGGGTGACGAACCGATCATCAGAAAATAAATTGAAGGCTTGCGATTGAGCAAATGATGAGCTATTAATGATACCTATTGTTGATTGTCAGTTGGTGTAATGGAGCCGCAACTGTTTTTGAGGTCGTGAGAACCTTACACCGGCAATTGATTTGATTCATTTTGCTGATATAGAAATTGCGATAACAAAAAAATAAGAACAGAAAACATCCACAATACGCTTTTCCTTCTCGTCCTATGATACAGACATGTATTTATCACCGACAAACCTTTAGAAAATATTGAATTATTTGACGTCAGAATAAATCTCAGATACTTTCACAACCAAATAGTCACAAATGAAATCGTGACGAATGTTTGAGAGTTCGCGTTAACAAATCTGCGGAATATTGTCGGGTCGGGTCAACCGTTATTAGTAACACAGAAAGCGGAACAATATCTATGTAAGAATGAACCTGCCTTTACGTATAACATTTATTTCAACAATGACGATGCCATTGATAAATTGGACCTAGTACTAAGCTAGCTGTATTGCTCTTACTGGAGCTATCTCTACAGTACAAGTGGGCAATGTTTCCACGGACGAAATAAAGAAATATTCTAAACACTAATACGAATAATCATCAAAAATCTAATGACTGAAGCACCGGCTACAACCCGGTGCTTCATTAATTAAAATTTTCCCGAGGGTGACTTTTATTACCTGGTAAACGCATGTGTGGATATCATTGCACACACGTGGATTACGACCAGTCCACGGCGACTGGAGTGTATAGTGAAATATGTAGACAATAGTTCACTGCTTGGAGAAACGTACGATGTTTATTTTCGAGTGGGATGCGGAAGGTTATTTTCACGAGGTGCTAGCCGAGTGAAAATAATTAAATAATCCCCGCATCCCACGAGAGAATAAACATCGTACGTTACTCCAAGCAGAGAACTATTGTGTTTATTATATTTCCCAAATAATATCTGCAACACAAATACCCCTCTTGCGTCATCCAAGAGAAGTTTCCAAGGTCGCTCAATTTGTTTTGACGGTTAGAAAAATCGGCGCATGAACACAAAAACATGAATGAATGAACTGATAATATGACGTTACCAGAAAGGAATGCAATGACGCTCGTTTTCAAGTTCAAGTGACGGGAGATATGAACTTATGAAGGAAATCGACACATTTTAAAGAAATAATTCAATCAATCACCATGAATGAGTAGTCATGATCAACTTCTTATAACTTTGTGTGGATGTGCACATAGTTATTGTTCGCTGTCAGTTGGAATATTAAGAAGAATATTTGTCGAAGTTGATTGGGTGTTATCGCTGGATTTCGAGGCAGAAAGTAGTCCGTCATGACTGGGAGTAGGATATCGCCGTGGGAGTTGAATAACACTTTCGTGGTCGTGGGAGTAGTTTATGGTTTTTATTTTCAAAGTAAAAAGCTGTAGAAATATAATAAAAAAGAGTCATGAATTTTATAGAAAATGGGATTTCAGTTTTCAATTTAGGTAACATGATATTGAACTGTGATCACGAAAGCAAATTGCATGTGGATGATAGTGGTTTTTTGTGACATTCGTGGGAAGCATGCTTCACGTGGACGAAGGGATGTGTTAGGGGTACGCTATCAACCAGAAACATCATGTTTCACTAGATGAATTGTACTGCAAGAAAAAGCAATCATTAAAACATAATAATCAGTAACAGCAACTTCACTGTCATGAAACATTTCAGGGGTACTTAATTAAATTCCAGGTGTATATTATGAACAGCAAAAAGGTTATTGGTGATAACTCTGTTTTCTTATATTTAAATGGGTTTCTACAGAGAGTAGTCGTCAAAGTTCAAACTGATCCAGACTGACCAGGAAAAAAGAGTCTAAAAAGCCACCTTTTCTATTTTTACACTGCTCGTCAGGAAAATGGCTGTTGTCTGTGAAAAGATGCGCACATCGATGACAGTAATTCGTTAGCAATCCAAAATTTCAATTTGTATGTGAAATTCCCATACCCTTAGTGTTAAACTTACTGACGGATTTAGGAAATTAAGGGAGTGGGGCTAACTTTCCTGTAAATCTCTTCAGTGAAAAATACGAATTTTAAATAACGTAATCGAATGTCTTGTGTCGGTCAAGTCGAGTCAGGTCCACAATTTCGCCTCGCCCTTATAGTTTTAGCGGAAGCATATACAAACAAAAAACATACTCAGGTTTTCAAATCGTAAATTAGTTTACTTCTGTGAAAGACTTACGCGTTTATATACCAGATTCTATTGGTAGAATCTGCATGTAGATTGTCGGGTCCTACTATCACAAACTGGAATTTAAGTTTATATTGGTAAAATCGAAGAAGGTGAAATTATAGTTTTTATAAGTAAAAATTACACTTCCAGTTTCTAATTAAGATTATAACAAATCTCAGTAATCACTTCCAAATAATGCACAGTCGCCGTGGACTGGTCACTTTCAACTGGTTGCCAATATTTCCACGGATGCAATAATATTAGCTTCCAAACACTAATTATAGGAATAATCATCAAACAATTAATTAATGAAGCACCGGGTACATCCCGATGCTTCATTAATTAGAATTTTGATGATTATGATTTTTATTACCTGGTACACGCTTGAGTGGATAGTACGTGGATTACGACCAGTTCTCGGCGACTGCACTGAACACGTCGAAAAACACACTGGCGTGCCGTTATATCTCTGTAAAAGTTTGGAAAATGGGTAAGAAAGGAGTATTATGCTGCTCTGGTGAACTTCTATATTGGGAGTGTTCCCAAAGGGCATACATATGCACATCATAAAAATAGTTTTACATGTAGTTTGGCTCCAGAAGCCCTTCATGGCGAACGCGGCAAATATGTTTCTAATTGCCGCTGGTCGGAGATGGTCGGTACATTACATACAATGTTCATATTATCATACCCCACTGATAGTATTTAATTCTTTGATTTATTTTCAGATATTACAAATCTTCTACATCACCCACCAAAATAAAGTGAAAGGTAAATGAAGGACCAATGATCTTCTCTATGGTATCCCCATCCCACCGGACCCCGTCAACATTCACCTTTTTCTCACTGTACAAAAATTCATTAAAAGCAACGAAGCGTTTTTAAGACTAGACAGCAAGTCAAGCGAACAAGTCTCAATCCTCTGTCCAATGCGGGTAGGAGACAATACTGGCAGAAATTATTGAATAACTAGATTTTTTCAACTCTTGCTCCTTGAATATGGCTCGAGACCCCTCGTCGATGTGGGCTCATGGAGCTAGCTCCGGCGATGGGTCGTGGGCTGTGGGGTTTTTTTAGACAAGAAATTGAAAAAATCTGTGTGTACTTTTCAAATGACGTTCTTCTTTCGCATGTCTGTTCTGTCATTCCTGGCTACAGCAGTGGTATGGGACTCCGTTGGAGTCGCGGTGGTGTTGAACTGAAGTATCACCTGTATAGTTTTGCAAATCCGAACCGGCAGTATGGCATTTTACTTTTCCTCTCTACCCCCTCTCACTCTTCTGATCTGACTCTTTCAAAGTTGATCAGCCATCAGCTTTGTTCCGAGCCGTGTATATACACAACATGGTTTCGAAATATATATACGTTTGCTTCGCCATTACGCACACACACTTGTAACTGTTTTTAAACACGTAAGCATACTTTGTAATTTTTCCGCTGTATTTTAAGGAAAGGATATAATCTAAGTGCTGGGCACAAGTCATCCAATCCTTTTTGTTAATTAAAACAAATAAATAAGTTTAATCTAACGAAGGGAAATATCAATTGTTTCTTCTCCTCACTTCAATTGCAAGGATTTGAGATTGATGCATGAAAAAAAAATTCACTCAGAGAGCTATCCAAGAAACAATGCCGAACCCATACATGTACATCATCAGTAGGGAAATAATAACTCGGAGGTTTATCTCCGTTTATATTCAAATGTTATTGCTTTCTGGAGCCAATACTATAAGACTTTTACAATTGTATTTTCTAGGATTGTATTTGCAACCTATTAATATAACTGACTAAAATAAATCATTAGCATTTTAAAAGATATGGCAATTTGCCAACTGGCAAATTGCCACATCTTTGAAAATGCTAATGCTTCATTTCAAATCATTTAACGTCATAACTGGAAAATACAATTCCAGAAAATACAACTGTTCTATAGTACTGGCCCTTGGACGGCTACTGCTTTCTCATAATCCCCAATGGTCTAACCTTATTTGATACCCAACTGAACAAAGATCTGGTAGGATGTCAGTTTTGTGGATAACATACACTGCAAAAATATAGGTTCTCTTTAGAACCAAAACTGGTTCTAATCTTGTCCCCGAGATGGAACCAGTTCTGTTTAAACAGTATTTATTTCAAATCAAATAAATTTACCAAGATTAGCATTCAATTTTAACAGAATATTACATGAACTGAAGTAGATTCAGCAGTAAACTTGGAGCTTATTCAACACAGTCGCCAAACATTTTGAAACAAAGGAGACATGAACAGTTGGCATATCGAACCAGTTTTGGTTCTGTATAGAACCAAAACTGGTTCGATATGCCAACTGTTCATATCTCCTTTGTTTAATAATGATTTGAGACAACCTCGTATAAGCTCTAAACTTACGGCTGAAACCCCCTCAGTTTATGTTTAATTCTGTTAATATTTAATGTTAATCTTTATAAATTTATTTGATTTGAAATAAATACTGTTTAAACAGAACTGGTTCCATCTCAGGGACAAGATTAGAACCGGCTTTGGTTCTAAAGAGAACCTATATTTTTTTGCAGTGTAGGAAGCATACCTAGAGGCGGACTGGTCAAGAAAAGTTACCGGGGAATGCACCAAGGCGGCCTTCAGACACGGAGAAAATTTTTAATTTTGTGAACTGAACGAAGACGGCTTCCTCCCATCTGGGCGATCAATGGCAGTCCACAAAGAGAACATCTCGATGGCATTTTGTATCATCTTCATCAATCATTCTGCAAAAATGGTTATACCGGGTGGGGACTCATCAGGAAGACTATAATTTGGCCCAATCGGAGAAAATATTTTGATTTTCGAAATCGACGGATCGCTGTTTCCTTTCATCTGAGCGATTATTTATTTATTTATTTATTGGTGTTTAAGGTCACATATTTCTGCACAATGGCCAGTCATGAACGCGAGAGTTTTACGGGTGGAGGAAGCCGGGGTACAGTACCCGGAGAGTAACGACGAGCAGCTGTCAGCTCCCCAACATACGAACTCCACACAAGCAGGGTTAGCATTGGTTGAAGACAGGTGCACCATCGACGTGCAGAACGCCTGAGTACACAACGCCACCGTGCCCCCACGTAGGCAATGGGGGTGAACTGTCTTGCCCAAGGACACAACGCGGTTGCCGCAGGTGGGATTCGAACCGAGGACCTCTCGGCTTGCAGTCTGCACCTCTACCTACTGAGCCACCGCACCCCACATCTGAGCGATCAATGGCAGACTAGACTGCTGGTATATTGAAATGCCCTCTATGTGGACTGCCAATAGCCGTCCACATAGAGTACATTTCAATATACCGGCTGTCTATGGAATCAGATCCATTTCACTTTTTGATCATTTTCACGAAATTTCACGTACCAACAGGTGTTGGGCTGCATCAATTTTGGGGGCCCCGCGGGGGGGGGGGAGGGGGGAAAAGGGGGCACCGGAAATTTCACAGTGGACAATGCAACCAGTCCGCCTCTGGGTGGGGGGGGGGGGGGGGGCGCCTTCTGCATTGCTTTAGTATTGCAGATAGCACCCTTGTGCACTCACGGGACAATTCGTTCCTAATAATTATTGTATGGGGTTTTCTTTTGTTTGGGAGCGCTGTGGCTCAGTGGTAGAGTGTTGGACTTCTACGCTAGAGGTCCCGAGTTCGATCCCCGTCCGGGACGACCCGCGTTGTGTCCTTAGGCAAGACACTTTATCCCGGTTGCCTATATGGGGGCACGATGACGCCGTGTACTAAGGCGTACTGCACGTCGATGGTGCACGTGTCTTCAACCGCTGTGACCCTACTTGAGCGGAGCTTGAACAGAGTTAGAATGTTGAGGAGCTGACAGTTGCTCGTCGATACTCGGTGGTTCCTTCCGGGTACTCCGGCTTCCTCCACCCATAAAACTGTCACGGCCAGGACTAGCCATTGTGCATAAGTATGTGAGCTTAAACACCAATAAATAAATAAATAAATTTCTTTTGTTTGGTATTTGGGGAGTTCTAGTGATCGCATGCGGCAGTTTTTTATTAAAAAAAAAACATTGCTTTTAACAAATACTCCGAGCAAATGTTGTCTGTGAGCACTGCGCTTCAGGGAACTTGTCGCACTTGATTCGAGTGATAAAGAGAGTTCAGAAGAATCAGCAACCCCTTAAAATCTTTTGACGTCTCCAATAGATAGTTTATGATCGTGAAGAGAGGATATTTCTGAATGAGAAATGATCTTTTGAGCAATTTATCATGGAACTAAAACATCTCGAAGTCTTTTGTCTGCGTGAAGAAGAAGTTCGATGTTGTGCGTGTACAGTGAATCACCTTTGCATCGGATTTATAATGTTCTCTGTGTTGTACATTTTAGCTCTGGCGCATGTCCAGTAACAATTTGTTGATCTAGTTATTACAGATTAAAATCATGCTATCTCTTTTGTTGTTTACTTGTTGAGCTCAGAGTGAAAGCAGACCGACTGACGGGACATTTTAAAACTAGAAGTCCTGTCATGAAATGCGTACAAATAGCACGTCGATCTGCGCGTTAATCTACGCGTTATGACCGTAGAAAGGTTAGCAAATTTTGTGCATATGGCATGTGCACAAGCAATGTTTCAGCAAATGGACCTCCGGGTAACCCGGAGGTCCATTGGCAGAAACATTGCCTGTGTTTGCTATGGGTAACCAGGAGAACCTGTCGTGCTTTGGATGCCATTCGATATGGCAATTGCGGGCAATTCCTACGCGCATTTAAGTCTAGATAAGCGCACGGTTCATGACAGGACTTCTAGTTTTAACTGTATCAAACCGTCCCCGAATTCTATGTTTTTATTGGGATGTGCAACTTTTGGTGAAAGGATACGCGGCATTGGTCTATACCAGTGAATATTTCGTGGTATTTGTAGATATGATTTTCTTTCCCAGAATTGCCCATTATCAAGCTCCACCAATATGACCTCAAACTTTGTTGATATGACGCCGATCTCGGCCGAAATGAACCAAGCCAGTGTTGTTCTCCTTTGTGCGTCGTTACTATGCGCAACTAAATAGTTACGTCGAAATCGTTAACCGTTACGCGTCGGACGCGATTTGGAACATTTGTGGTACCGTGAATAACCAGGGCGGTGGAGCCGGAGTCACACCCCACCCCCTGCCTCCCACCCCCACTTTTTCATCAATTATAGGTACCCGGGCACTAAAAATTTGCAAGACGTGATGTCCTATTTTTTATTCGGCTCCTTTTTACACCCACCCACCCACTACGTGCAAATTTTCTACTACCGTTCTCAGACGACACCCACCCCCACTCTCCCATTAAAATCCAAAATAAACATACCCCAACTGCCCACGTGGGGGCACGGTGACGCTGTGTGCTGAGACGTACTGCACGCCGAAGTGCACATGTCTTCAGCCAATCTAACCCTGTCTATGCTGTGTATTACGCAGTACCGCTGTGCAGTGTGTAGTTCAGTCGTGGGTTATGATGTTGAAGAGCTGACAGCTGCTCGTCGTTGCTCGGTGGTTCTCTCCGGGTACTCTGGCTTCCTCCACCCGTAAACCTGTCACCGACACGATATGACCCTGGTTGTTAAAGTGTCGTTAAACACCAATAAATAAATAAATCAATTAATAAATAAATAACTTGGGTAGAATTTAGTGCATCAGAGAGAATTTTCCCAAAATATTGTCTGCACATTTTCTACCTTTCGAACAAGACACCCACCCCCTACTGGCGTGTGACATTTTCCCAGATTAAGCCCAATATTCTCACATAAAAAGCCTCCTGATGTTGTATTTATGTTAAGAGTGTGATGTACAACATCATCTTTAAGGTTTGAAACACAAATTATGGTAAAAATTAGCTGATATATTGATATATTTTTAAAAAAATTAAAAAATTGCACAAGTTGGAAATGCACATTTTTGGCGCACTCAAGAGACCCACCCTCGCACACGTCACGTCTTGCAAATTTTTGGTGCCCCCCCCCCCCCCCCGACCCGAACGGCATTTTCTGACATAACGTACAAAACCCTTATGGTCACTACACACCACCTATACATATTTGACCACATTGTTTTTTCAAGATTCAGATACTTTGAATAAAATAGAAAGCTCCACATGGAATGAAATATTTCAAAGGACGGTTTCAAAGTTATGATCAGCCCCTTTGAACCGGCCCATGAACACGATACTTTATAAATTCGTTCAGTGGGATAAGTGAATGTGTAGGAAAGACCCATCAATATTTTCAACGTGCAGCCCTGAGGATGCACGTTGAAAAACATTAATTGGTCTACCCACAAAGGGTTCTCAGGGTTAAATAAAAACAAAACAAAATAAATTACCCCGAGGTTTGTGACTTAAATAGGGTGGGTTCAAGGGTGGGGGAGCAGCGTATATAAATTTATATATTTGCTATGAAAACATCGCCCCACCAACATTGACACCCCTCCCCCCCCCCCCCCAAAGAAAAAAATATTTACATCCTACACCCTTATGGTACCCAGAAACGTGTAACCCCCCAATTTGTGGAGCTTCCGAGTGGCTTGAAACGATGTTTTTGAAGGGTGTGGAATTATGAGGGCAATGGATGAGGATAGGGTGATGGAGGGGGTAAGCCAAGAATCAGAGTCTAAGTAAGCAGAGATTTGTTGAAGTGGGAGGAGAGGTAGTTCAGCTATCCGAACGTGTGGGATCCCGAGAAAAGATGTAAGAGTGGGTAAGAATTAGGCAGATGACTAGAAGAAAGGGGAGAGTTGTACAGAATATTCAACAAAAGCAAAAGCAGAGATTCGTCGAAGTGGGAGAATAGATAGTCCGGCTATACGAACATCGCGGCTTCCCCATCGGGGAAGCCGAGATGTTCGTATAGCTGAACTAGGAGAAGACTTTTGACTTTGTGACAAGAATGAGAAACAATAACACTGTCAGAAAACTCATAAATCTGGGAGAACATTTTGTAATTATTGTTTTGGTTTAATAAAGGAGAGGTTATTATTTGGTTTGTTTCATATCGGCGGAGATATCAACCCAAAAACTCATAAATCTGGGAGAACATTTTGTAATTATTGTTTTGGTTTAATAAAGGAGAGGTTATTATTTGGTTTGTTTCATATCGGCGGAGATATCAACCGAAGGTAGCGTCATATCAGGCTTCGACCTCCGATCTCAGGCTGATATGAAGTTACCTAAGGCTGATATCTCGGCCGATATGAAATTCCCAAGTAATAACCCCCGAGTACTGAGGAGTTCTGATTAATCTATATTTCCAACAGATTATCTAGGCCGATGTCGACGGCTCTGAAATTTTATGTAGCATCAAAAGGCGATCTTTTCTTCATTTAAAGTGACACATGCTTTTTAGTTTTCGTTATGCCTTCAAAATAAAATGGACAGACCTTTCTTTTGACGCAGGCTCTCCTCACTGATAAAGAAGACTCGAACACTGATCAAGACGATGTAGTTATCTTCATCCTGGCCTGTGCTCCAATATTCTTTTCAATAAAATAACATTATCAAAGTCTTGCCAAACCTTCCCGTGTACACGGCGCTTTGTAGACTTACAATGAAAAATACAATATTCTACACGCAGAACAGGAGATTGGATGTGAAGTTAAGATGTATGAACTTTAATAACATTGTCGTCTGGTTTTTCCTCAACAAAAGTAGTGTAAAGCAATCGCGAGACGTAACATCAATTGCACTTTAACTCTTTACTTAAGACGAAAGGCAGACGACACTTGCAAACAAAATCCATGAATAACTATCTTTTTCATTTTTTTTGGTCTCAAAAACATAGCTTATGATCCCTCATTGGAACGAGCGCGTTGAAAAATGAAAACTGAGTGGTGATTTTTGTGAATAGCGCTGACCGGTTTTCGACGGTACGTTTTGGTAGAGGGGTAATTCTGCTGGTGCCATCGCGGTATTATTAGTAACACAGATTGTTGGTAATCTAATATAGTATACTAGCAGGGTTACCCGGCGTTGCTCGGGCTGAGGAGAGTATTAAAATTACCCCTAGTAGACCCCTTTGAAGACCTATATCGGTGAGAAAAATTTTGGTCATAACTGTTGGTGCCCCTCTACACCCCCATCCCATCCCATCCCCACCCAACCCGGCACTTTTTTAAACCTCACCAGCAGATTCCTGGTAAAAAAATACCCCTAGTAGACCCCTTTGAAGACCTATATCTGTGAGAAAAATTTTGGTCATAACTATTGGTGCCCCTCTACACCCCCACCCCCACCCGATACTTTTTTAAACCTCACCATTAGATTCCTGATAAAAACGTACCCCCAGTAGACCCCTTTGAAGACATACATCGGTAAAAACAAATTTGGTCATAACTTTTGGTGCTCCCCTACACCCCCACCCCCCACCCACACACTTTTTTAAACCTGACGATGACCTCCGCCATAAAAAAGTACTCCTAGTAGACCCATTTTGAACACTCAGGGTGGCCCTATATTCATTTCAATAGCGGACAGACAGACATACATACAGACATTCTAAAATTTAGTATAGAAGAGAAATATTATAACAGTAAATCCCATTTTGGGCGAGCGCGAATACTGAATTAGCAATGATTAACTCTTAATATGCTGAGTATTTTCTAAATATTTTCATCAAATCTAGTCATGGCTGCTATGAAGCAGCCATGACTAGATTTGATGAAAAATTCATCTAAATTTAACTCTAAGAATTATTGGTGCAAATCTCTATACAACTGACAGGGGGCTAAAATTCGATATGCCCAAATTATACTTATTTCAGCGGCAATGTAAATCCGGAATATCCGCCAACAGCATGTAAGTGTTAATATGAACTCAATTTGGGTTAATTTTCACCTAACCCGGTTGATTTGGGTTAATCAAATCAAATCAAATCAAATGGTTTCGCGCGCCAAAGGCGCACAGGGGCGGTTTGGGGAGCAAGCCCCTTTCGACCCTCTTTCGCTGAAGAATTTTGAAGTGTCTGATCGTGGTAAAGGAGAAGTTGTGGGTTGTTAGCGGTGAGGTTTGTAGGGTCTGGTCCTGGCCGAGTCTGGAGTGGTTGTGGGTGATTGCTGAGGCTTTTGTTGTTGTAGGTTTCTGGCGTCTATTAGTTTTTTGGTTTCTTCGACTTGTTGGAGGAATAGTTGGTAATTCCTGTCCATCTCTTGCTTGTGAAGGTCCCCTTGTATCTTGTGTTCCCGTATGATGCTGCCCAGCCTGTCGTCCGCGTCCTGGCATTTTGGTTTAGAAGCAAGAGGCGAGTGGGGATCAGGAAGAGGCGAGAGGGCGGCTTCCATTTCCACCACAGTCTCCACAGACTTCCACATCCGACAATACCGGCTGGGAAGCCGGCATTTGGATGGGGCTGTCTGTAGAGTGGGAGGGGACCTGCTAGCCGCCTCGGGCTCTTTCTTTTCCTCGCCGTTCTCTTTCTTCATCTCCAAGAATGCCTCCAAGCGTCGGGCATCCCTCCGCTTGGTGGACGGGCTCTTTCTTCTCGGTTTCCTTCTCTTTTCAGAGCCTCCAGACCCCCTTGGGTGAGGACCAGTGTGAGAGGGATCCTCTCACTAAAGGTACAACCTCTACCCTTGGGGGATGGCGCGATCTTTTCTTCTGTGGAGAAATTCCAGTGTCAGATAGACGTTCTCGCCCTTCTCCTGGATAGTCCAGGGGATGGGACGAGAGACGCCCAGAGCTGAAATGGTGTTTTGCAGCCTTGCTGGTAGTTCCAGTGCTCCCATGGTGTTGTTGCTGAGGTGCTCACACTCTGAAGTCAGAAGTGTGAAATGATGATGTGATTTGGGTTAATTTTAACGCAACTGATTTTATAGTGTAACAACAGGTTGATTTGTCTGGAGATTGATTGTGGGCGTGGTGGCTCAGTAGGTAAAGGTGCAGGCTGCACGCCGAGAGGTCCTCGGTTCGAATCCCATCTGCAGCAACCGCGCTGTGTCCTTGGGCAAGACACTTCACCCTCATTGCCCACGTGGGGGCAAGGTGGCGTTGTGTACTAAGGCGTACGGCACATCGATGGTGCCCTGTCTTCAACCAATGCTAACCCTGCTTGTTTGGAGTTAGTATTTTGGGGAGCTGAAGGTTCCTCGCTGTTGCTCGGTGGTTCTTTCCGGGTACTCCAGCTTCCTCCATCCGAAAAACTATTAGCCATTGTGCAGAAATATGTGACCTTAAACACCAATAAATAAATAAATAATTGGGAATTGATCTGGTTTAGGGAGATGTTATTATTTTTTAAATTCAAAGGAAGGAAATTCTACCATGACCTTCTCATTTGTATTATACATATTATAGATACGTGTTGTAATTTACAGAGATCCAATGAGGATGATCGGCATTCTGTCTGTTCCCACGCATCCGCATTACAATTGCATGGGAACCTGCAAAATGCTGAAAAACCTCTTGAGAACAGTTTGCGAAAATTCAATCATAGCTTAGTGATATTTTAATCCACTGAGTACATTGTATGCATTCTACCTGCCTGTGATTAATAATATCCATCTTCTGCCAGTGATGAAGCAAACTAAATTTACTTGGTTACATATGCATTTGATTTTACATTTATTTCGTTTTCAACACCCCAAGTGCGTAGCCAGGATATCAAAGTTAGGGGGGGGGGGGGGGGGGGTAATATCTAGGGGGGCATACCGAATATGATTCGCTGCATCATCCGAGCCCCAACGCGGGGAATGGGGTCGAGCACATGAAGGAGGGTGGTCCCCCTCTCATTAGAGGAGGTCCGAGGTCCTTCCCTCTGGAAAAATGTTGAAATTCGAGACACCCCCCCCCCCCTCCCCCCGCAGTTTCCTTGACTTGGCCGATGTGGACTAACTAGTTGTGAAAGGCATCAATAATTAGGCCACAATGTGGCCTAATTATTGATGCCTTTCACAATTAGGCCACAAGTAGCCCCACCCCAGCACCCCCCCCCCCCCCCCCCCCCCCACAATCAAGGTCTCAGGCATAAACAGAATGTGGAATCCAGAGGATATATTGGGGGATTCTAGCCCACTGTATGGGATAACATTAGCCATTTCTCCCTCTTCGGACCTCCATTTGAAAATGACAGATTGCTCATTTCCAGGCCTGGATAAGATCTGTACTTGTTGACTATATACCGGCTTTTCAGGAAAGAACGATGACGTTCAATGTATTGGCTTCCATGGTGAGACTGGTATAGCGTCTCTTGAATGCAACTCCATATGTATTTGGCACTCCATCAGAAGTGCCAAATACATATGATACACAGGATATTACAACAGTCAATCAATATGAAATGTTGTTGTCGAGACCAGATCAGTCAGTTGAAACAAGACGCCGGCAACGAGACGCAATTTTACTAAAATTGCTTGACTCTTACCGTACGTCCGCCGTGATCTGATCACTTCCACGGGCTGGGCAGTATTTCCACGGACGCAATAATATTAGATTGCAAACACTAATTATAGGAATAGGCATCAAAAATTTAATTTATGAAGCACCGGATATAACGCTCTGCTTCATTAATTAAAGGTCTGTTGACGATGATTTTTATTACCTGGTAAACGCATGCGTGGACAACACTCCCCCCCCCCCCCCCCCCCCGCGTGGTTCCCGGCCAGTACACGGCGACTGTACTGTGTAAAAATTTGTTTATTTGTGATAGTCGAAATTAAAAAAAAAACGAATAGGAGACCTTAAATGTAAACAAAAAGGAAATTAAGGACTATTTATCCTCGGGGTGAGACTTTCTTGTTCTGACAAGCCGGAATTGATGAGCCACCCACAGCGGTATTGGGGAGCCATTTGGGATAGTCATATAATAAAACGTATTATTATATGACTATCACGAATATCTCCGCAGTATAGTTTACGTATCCGTCTGACTCTCGCGAGAATCTCAACTTTTCCAAATACTTATCCTACTTTATCTTGCCTGTCTCAAAGGAACCTCTCGTGACATCACTGACGTTCGGAGATTTTACGAACGCAAAATAAAAACTCGAGTGCCTTGGTGCTGAACACTCTTGGCAAATACCCAAATTTTCCTTTCCCTTTATATAAGGTGTCGTATTCATTTTTTAAAGATCCTCTGTCATATAATAAACATATTATTACAGCTGACGGCTGCACGTTGAAAATATTAATTGTTCTACCACACACGTAGAAATTATGACGTGTCGTGTTCCTGGACCGGAAAAGCGGCCTCTCGTGTTGAAAGAGTTAATCTCGATTGCCCACGTGGGGGCATGGTGGCGCTGTGATCTATGGCGTGCTGCACGTTGATGGTGCATTTGTCTTCAACCAATGCTAACCCTGCTTGTGTGGAGTTCGTACCTTCGGGAGTCTGACAATTGCTGACTGCTGCTCGGTGGTTCTCTCCGGGTACTCCGGCTTCTTCCGCCCGTAAAACTGTCAGACACGAGGTTACCCTGGCTGTCGAAAGTGTCGTATTAATAAATAAATAAATAAATAAATAAATAAATAAATAAATAAATAAATAAATAAATAAATAAATAAATAAATATTCCTGGATACGCATTGTGGCGCTGTGTACTAAGGTGTACTGCTCGTCGATGGTGCAATTGCCTTCAACCAATGCTAACCCTTCATGTGTGGAATTAGTACATTGGAGGGTGTGACAGATGTTCGCTGCAGCTCAGTGGTTGTCTCCTGGTACTTCGGCTTTCCTTCTCCATCCTTAAAAGCTCCGGATTCCCTCCTCCACCCGTAAAAAGTGTCCGGTACCAGGTGATGCTGTTTGTCTAAAGTGCGGTTAAACACCAATAAACAAACAAATAAATAAATAAATAAGCGTTGAGTGCGTTACTCGGCATCAAATAGCATGTTGTTTATATAAATGTAATTTATTATTATGCTAGAGTTCTGTGATTGAAAAAAGATGAATTTCTCGGTCGAATCCCGATAGGGTTGTCGAAACAAACTTACACCTGTGGATCGAGTTTCCAAAACAAAATAATCCAAAACATGAGTAATTCAAGAAGAACAGCACCTGCGAAGCAATGTTTTCGCCTCTCGAGTTCGACAGCTGAAATTCAAAAGTTTTGTGGACAGACAAGATGGCAGATAATTTCAGCCAGATGATAACGCAGGTACGGTCCCGACGAAATTTTCTGTTCCCTGTTTAAAACAGCAATAATCGACAACATTCTAGTTTAAGAAACCACTTAAGTTTGCAGTTGCCGTAGAGAATAAATTCAGCATTGGAGCAGTTAAGCTCGTCTGGAGTTTGTCACGTGATCAAGAATCATATGGGGAGTTGAAGACGGTGATTGGTTTTTGTCTGTTGAGTGGTGGTTGTGGTTGGAGGGTGGGGTGGCGTGAGGTGGGTTGCAGAGGGTATGGATAGTACATGCCTTTCTATACTGTAGAGACTACTTAATTGGGTATCTCTCAATTGAATAACCTATTACTTGAATATAACTTCCAAACACAAAACCATTTACTATACCTTCAGTACATATTTGAAGGGGCAATTGCATATGGGTCAACGAGTAAACTCCTGTATATTGAATACAAAATCTTGTAATATGTCGAAATATTGCCTTGATATTCACTCAGTTCCCGGTGCTTATAGACCAAATTGGTCTCATTACATGCACTTATTCTATTATATCTTGTTTGACAGAGCTGCACGAGCTCTGGAGCTGTCAAACAAGATATAATAGAATAAGTGTTCCGTTTACGTCTAGAATACAGGGAAATGATTAAATCCCTGTTACTTGAACATTCTTGTTAATTAAACAATTTCCACTGGCAAAGTGGCTGCTCAGTTAACAGGTTCCACTGCATCAACTTTCTTATAAACTATATTTTCTTAAAAGTCGACTCCTTTTCAAACTTTCTTTTCTAATATTTTTCACTATTTTGGTGTTTCATTTTATTTCTCATAAAGCAGAAAACAAAACACGCGAATCTTCAGTTGAAGGGTTAGTTATGGTAATCGAATGGAACGAGGTGAGCGAGATCGAATCAGTTGGGAGAGACTAACTATATTTTTGTGAAGTGAAGAAAAAAACATATTGTGAAAATAACATTTGGTTCTGCTTTTAACCCTTTACCCAACGTAACGGTCAAAACCGGCCAGCGCTATTCTCAAAAACCGCCAATTAATTTTAATTATTTTTTCATTTTTTGTCTCAAAAACATAGGTTATGACCCCTCGTTGGAACGAGCTCATCGAGCTCGTTCCAATGAAGGGTCACAACCTATGTTTTTGAGACAAAAAAATGAAAAACGTTAGTTATTCAAGAATTTTTTTTGGCAAGTGTCGTCTGCTTTTCATGTTAGGTAAAGGGTTAAGAAAACTACTTTTGGTAATGAGGGAATTTGAACCGACACATTTCTTCTAGCATAATTCTTGGAAGCTGTCCGATGCCTCTTTTCCCCATCTCATCCGACTCGCACCTTCCTCGCTTAATGAAAGTTCTTTGACCTTATATTTTATAGATCAAAATATGAATGTTCTGGTAGAATTACAAGCATTCCGGCTATGAAAGTTCAATTATTTCCCATTGAGTGCGTTTGAACTACTCAACAGCGTTGATTAATTTTTTCAATCAACTGCTAAAATTCAATTCTATAACGTGACTCCATTCAAGTCTTTGGCACGTTTCAAGACAAAACAAGCATGCACGATATTGTATCGAAGAAAATTAAATCTTCTAACAAAACTGTTATCCATGTAAAAAACAACGCATGTTTTGCGAAGTTGGCAGAACGTGTGAAATGTTTGCGTTAAAGCCCTGCGAGGATTTCTATATAACTGAATTGCTGAAACGTCAGCGAAAAACGTCGCAACTCACCCTTCACTCTCCTTTCTCAAGATGTCGTACAGTCAACCAACGCGTGCAACCCCTTCCATCGGTGACGTTTGGTGACGTTAAAGCCGCTGTGCGGTGAACACGCTACCAACTCTTCAATATCAGCGTTTCTGTGTTATAGGTAATAATTGAGACAACTCAATTTGCATTATTTTGTAAAACGTATGCATGATAAACAGGTTTATTTTTCGAAGAAATCGTATATATTCTTTAAAAAGCAATCAGCGATTGCGAGGCCTCTGAAACATTGAACAATATCGAGAAAATGGTTTTTGCCCTGTGCTATCTCATAATTAGAATCATCTCTGACTTATATCGTCATGAAAATCGACCTTCGTTAAAGTTATCTCCCTTGAAATTGCAAAAAAGCTCAAATTCATTACGAACTTTTCCTGGATATTCGTATTTTCTTCCTCTCCAGCTTTCTTCTACCCACATAAATAAATGAAGAACAGTCTGTTAGTTTTTCTCGACCGACACGTGTTTTGTGGTGATATGGTGTTGGAGAGCAAGTCAGGTGACGAAAATGACTCCAAAGACGTAATTTGAAGCTGCAACTGATTTTTATAAACGCATAGATGTGAGAACTTCGATGCAGAACCACTAACATAATGCTCTTTGAAAGAATGAAGCCGCTACCTGCAATGCTCAAGCCTTTCAATTAGCGCCTTTTTCCTCTCAAGGACGGCAAATGCATGACTGCATTAACGGGAAACAGTATAATAGTAAAAACTCTAAGAAAGTCTCGATTTGGTGATAAAGAACAACACATTCGCAATCGTTTAAAATTAGAATGAATAAAGTTCATAATGTAAAAAGCTGGACATTTGATGAAAATGTTTTGTCAGTGGAGCCGAAATCATCTTAAATTTATCCGCAATAAAATTTCTCTTAGTTTTCATTTTTGATAAGACAGCCTTCAGCCAGAGGGCGTAGCCAAATGGGGTTTAACAGTCCCAATACTTTTCTCAGTCGGGATTTCTTCATCTAGATTGGAGTCTTATTTATCGATTCTGTCTTCCCAGTAAACAGGTAGTTTCTTACAAGACTAGATTTGGTACTTGAACTTGTGTGACACACACACAGTCGGTCAAACAAACATAGGTCTGTACTACTCGTTTTGGGCTGTTGGGGGCTAAGCATAACCAGTTGGGAGTATGGTACGTGTTAATTAAATAAGAAGTTAGGAAGCCCATGCTTTAAACCTTTACCCAACGTAACAGCCAAAACCGGCCAGCACTATTCTCAAAAATCGCCATTTAATTTCGTTATTTTTCATTTTTTGTCTCAAAAACATAGTTTATGACCCCTTCTTGGAACGAGCTCGTCGAGCTCGTTCCAACGAGGGGTCATAACCTATTGTTTTGAGACAAAAAATGAAAAAAATGAATTATTCAAGAATTTCTTTGCAAGTGTCGTCTGCTTTTCATGTTAGGTAAACCGTAAAGGGTTAATAATAATAATATACCCCATTTATATAGCGCCAAAGTTATAGCGCAATGGATAAAGAACCATATTCTAAGGTGCTGTACATGTTACAAGCTCGTGCAAATATACAAACAGAATATATACAGTATTTTACAGTCCAGGATATTACTTATAGGCTTTTGAAAATAAATATGTTTTGAGATCTTTCTTCAAAGTATTGACATTTGACAGTCTTTTTTAGATGATCTGGTAAATTATTCCACAGGTGAGGACCAGCAAATGAGAATGACCTATCTCCAAACGTTTTACGCCTATTTTTTTTTGAGAATGTAGTAGCATTTTACCATCAGACCTCAGGTTGTATTGACACTCATTCTTGGTATTGGAGTTCCATGCTTTTGGGACTACTGAACGTTTATTTTATGTATCCACAAATATATTTCCAAGAATTCTTGAGTCTTTGAACTGTAATCCCGATTGACATCTATTCTAACTACATTATCAAGGCGAAGGCGTGCCTTGAAGATGCAGTTGGAATATTTTAGCAGTCGACACGTTGGCAATCATCGTCGGAACAAATCAGATTTACCGGCCTTCGATCGGACATCTTCGCCACTTTCCGGCCTTCGACTTGAATTCGTCGAAAAGCTTTCCGTAAGATCTTTCTGGGAATCAGCTCATACGCTTTTATTATTAGAAAAGCGTTGAGAAAATAATGAGGAAAATTCCTTGCATCCTTCTAATAAGCTAATTTCAACTGATTCGATAGGTTATACACGTATATGCACGCAATCAATAGTTTTCAAATTATTGAAGATAAAAGTACACCAGTCGTGTTCAATAACAAATAATTACGCAGTGTTAATTAAATTTTAATTGCACCTGCCATATGATATTTCATAAAATTTGATTATTACATGTGTCAGTTATGACGTTCGAAGAAAATTCTAAAAATTTATATTCCTTTAAATCAACACAAATATGTGAACTGTTTTAACTCGAGCCTTTAAGTAAATAACAATTACTGATGTGTCTGGGTGAAAAGTCTTATCAGGTTCGAACATCAAGGAAGTCCACTTTCTTACTTTGAAAGCCTTTTAAAGCACAGTAATTTGATTCCAAATATGTATTGATGGTTTTCTAATGATGTAGACTAATCGATCGGTATTCCAATTCTGTGGTGCAATTTTATCATTAACCCCGTGCTAAAATCCTCACCAAATGATCGACACATTTTATAAAGTGTTCTGCGTGGAGGACGTGGAACTCGGCAATTTCCAAAATATATTTGGTCTTCAGCACAGCAAGAGTACCGCTACAGCAGACTGATCACTTTCCACGGGTGGGCAATATTTCCACGGATACAATAAGATTAGACTCCATACACTAATTATAGGAATAATCATCAAAAAATTAATTAATGAAGCACCAGGTACAACCCGGTGCTTCATTACTTAAACTTTTGCTGATGTTGATTTTTATTACCTGGTAAAGTCATGCGTGGACAGCACTGCCCACGCGTGGATTACGAGAAGTCCGGCTGTACAGTGTGTATACGCAACAGTAAAATTACAGAGTACTTTAACCTTGTGAACACCGAATTCCTCAATGGATTCGGCATGTTGAAAATTATTTACATCAACATGGGGGAAAAATGTTTTATACCACGGTTGTTGTGTGTACACGATACAATACAGACCCTAAAAAAAGAAAACCACTCGTGGAAGCTGGCCTACACGTGGGAACCGCATGTAAGAACGCAGCTGATTGGTCATTACCTTCCTAATTGACATTCCGACTTTAATGAAATGCGTTAACACAAAGCAACCGTATCACGCAAGAAAATAAACAGACCTCGGAAGGTGATATTTTTCTTTAAAAATGTACGCTTCAGTTACTTAATTAAAATTCAATTGCGAAAAAAATACAGAACACACCCCAGGTAGAATGAAGGCGGAGGGTTGAATCATTACCCTTGTTGGAGTTTTCCCAATATTTCACACCCGAGAAGCTCCAACTCAGAACGTTGAGTCTCATGTCTTATATTCCACCCTCGTTGTATTCTGTTTTAATATGTGCCGGAGGGGGGGGGGGTGTGATTTAGCCCAACAGCCCTTCAGGCAGGGCTGTAGGAATAAATTATTGTTGAACACCCTTATTATTTGTTGTATATTGTGCAGTCTTATCATTGAAGGCCAAATTTTCCTACACTACGGCCACCGTGGACTACTTACTTTCCACGGGTGGGTAATATTTCCACGGACGCAATAATATTAGACTCCAAACCCCAATTATAGGAATAATCATCAAAAAATTAATTAATGAAGCACCAGGAGCAACACGTTGCTTCATTGATTACAATTTTGCGGATGGTGATTTTTACTACCTGGTAAACACATGCGTGGACATCACTGCCCACGCGTGGATTACGACCAGTCCACGGCGACTGTACTGCACTGTACACACAAAAACCTGCGTGGCGTGTTGAAAACGTTAAAGCGTCATGGGTGTTTAATGGCGTGAATACGGGTAGTGGTGGACACAGTGTACCCATCAAGGATTTTGTTGAGATTTTTATAGTTTCGTCACTACATTTTGTTTTTCACATCAGTTCATCATCAATCAAAGTTATCACCTGTTGTCAATTCGATCTAGAAGTTTACGCCTTTCCGACTTTTATTTTGAAGCAAACAAATTAGAATGGGAAAATCACCTTAAATATAGCGTAGGCGCACGACTATGAAATTTCCGACTGCAATTATCAGCGCAAATCCTTGCCGTTTTCTGAGTTAGCACGAACGAAGCACTGCATCGCTAATTTTTGTCAGAACCTTTTTTTCGTTCTCTATACGCGGCCCACCAGCAAAAGCATTCAGCCTCAACGCATATTTCTTTACAAAATAAACAAAATTTAACAATCTTCAATACGACTACTAAAAGACTCCCACTAAACAAAAATGTTCTTGGATTGTCGAATAGTTTCATTACTTCTCAAAAACATAATAAATTATGACCCCTCATTAAAACAAGCTCGACGAACACGTCTCAATGAGGGATCATATGCTATGTTTTGAAGGCAAAAATTTAAAAACATATTAAAATGTTAATGTAGACTTTTTGTGAACAGCGTTGGGACGTGAGAAATCGTTGTGTTAGGAAACGTGTTAACCAATCGCATTATACAGCTGAAGCTGTGCACAAATGAGAAAATGTAATTCATTTGAGAACTGCATTGACGTCAATAGGATCTGTCGAGGAATTAGAAACTTTTAAACTGCGTTTAGTTTTTATGAAAGATTCTTTAGTCGACAGACATACTTTAGCGTTGGTATCTTTTCATTGAATTTGTAACTGTGGAAATGTTCCGGAAGTGAATTTCTGTTGACATGAAAAGTAACTTTCCCAGCATTCACAACTATTATCGGATCACGGGATTCAGTGTTCTCGGTTTACGCCAGAGAACGCTTAACGTTCCAGTGATCATTGGAGTCATCCGCTTTTAACTCTTCACCCAACGCAGACGACATCAAAATACTTTACTTTAAGTATTATTTTTTTCAAATTTTTCAAAACATTTCGGTAAAACTATATCATGTGACCCCTCACTGGAACGAGCTCGTTCCAATGAGGGGCCTCATGATAAAGTTTTGTTGAATTTTTTTTTTCTCTTTGCTGAATTTGTATATTACGCGGCGGATGCGACCAATTCATATTTATTTATTATTTATTGATGTTTAAGGTTACATATCACTAATTATAACTTCGACAGTTTAACGGGTGGAGGAAGCCGGAGTAACTGGAGAGAACCACCAAGCAACGGTGAGCAACGGCGAGCAACTGTCAGCTCTCCAACATACTAACTCCACACAAGCAGGGTTAGCAATTGTTGAAGACAGGTGCACCATCGACGTGAAGTACGCCTTAGTACACAACGTCACCGTGCCCGAACGTGAGCAATGGAGGTGAAGTATCTTGCCCAAGGACACAACGAAGTTGCCGCAGGTGGGATTCGAACCGAGGACCTCTCAGATTGCAACCTGCACCTCTACCTACTGAGCCACCGTACCCCCGATGTGACCAATTCATTAGATAAAGTGTTAACCTTTTACTTTACAGTTCACATCGTGCGAACGGCTCAGTTTCATTGTTAAAGTTGGGGTGGTTGTGGGTGGAAATATCGGAGGGTCGTGCAAATCTCCAAGTTGAGTGCAGCAGTCAGACTCATTCTGAATAAAAGCTATAATCGTTAAAATCTTTACTTTTTCCCTTCTTAATGTATGACGGTATGATATAGCCTTCTTAACCCTTTACCCAACGAATCGGTCGCATCCGCCCGCGTAATATGCAAATTCGGCAGTTGAAAAATATTATATTTAAAAGAATTTCAACAAAACCATATCATGTGACCCCTCGTTGGAACGAGCTCGTCGAGCTCGTTCCGACGAGGGGTCACATGATATGGTTTTGTTGAAATTTCTTGAAAAATTTTAAAAAATGATATTTAAAATAGTAAATTTTGATATCGTCTGCGTTGGGTAAAGGGTTAATGTATGACTGTTTGATTATATACCTTATCATGGGTGTATCCGTCGTTTCTTCAGTGTCCAAATTATTGTTTCATTCATTTCGTTTTATATTGTTGCATTATATTGTTTCCATTATATTACCATAATAATGCTGTTGTAAAATTGGCAATCTGTCTCAAGTCGGTGTTTATTGCTTCAATAAATTCTTTTCTATTCTATCCCGGAATTTTGCTCCGTTTATGGTACTCTTGCCCACCTATGACTACACTTGGAAGAATTATTCTGATTTATAATCAAAATATTTCTTGCTTGACTTCAAAAAAATATTTTCTCAATAAAAATGAACGAGAGGGAGTGTCGGTTAAAATTATGTTTATGCACTAAGCCTTGTTTAAGCCGCTACCCTCCCTCTCCGCGCGCGCGCATACATACAAAAAAAGAAAGGCGACAACATGCTGTTGAACTCTACGAGTGTTGCTGTTCCGAAGCGCCAATAATGATAAGGATAGATAAAATGGCTCTTAAATTGTCTTTATTATACATACGGCAAGAGTGTTTTAACTGTCTATCGATTATTGCACCAAGCGGTCTGATGTAATTTTTTATGATTTCAAAGGTTGTTTATATTTCAGTTCAATTGTATAACTCACAAATCAGTATGCTACTCTGTGGACGTATCTTGGAGATTACTGTTGTCTTGGGGGTTTGGGGAGTGTTCTTACTATAAATACATTTCGGTAGAATTTCACCCGACCTGGTTTTACAAATACTGCAGAAAAACTGCACCAGGAAGGGGACGAAGCTCAAATGTTAGCCATTCAGCCTTGCAATCGAGAGGTCGTGAATTCAGACCAGGTCCTCGTCACGTGAGTTTTGTCCTTGAGCAAGACACCTTATCTTCATTTCTTAGTTGGAAAGCAGCACGAGGAAGGGCAAAACAGCCCTACAATTAGACGGTCGGCGTTCCAATCGAAAGGTCGTGAGACGCAGTTGTGTCCTTGAACAATCACCCTCTTCGCACTTGTTTCTGTGGGGCACCGTGAAATAATGTGCTTTCAGCCAATAGGACTTGGACTTTAGCTATGCGAGTAACCATTTTATACGCTGAAAATTTTTGCAATTGCTAATCTCTTGCTGATGGAGGCATCTCGGACCGCGATCTTAACTAGCAGTGTTTTGGTTTTACGGCGGACACCTTTGGTAAGTAGAGAAAGCCGCAAGACCCGGACTCCGGGTCTTGTGGCTTTCTCTACTTGCAAAACTGTTCTCTACTTGCAATACTGTTCATCCCCAAACCCCGACATCACGAGTCAGGATAGTAAGGTGCTTTACCTAATAACCCACGCCCATGGATCCACTGCTCTAGAAATCATTTCACGATCACAGCGCATAGCGCATAAGCATGGTGTCAACTAAGGAACCGCCACCCGCGCTCGTCAGTCAGTTTGTTTATCTTTTTTGTGCTTTACTCACAAATGGAAAATGTGAGTCTATGGAATAATCACTGCCTGCATTTTAGAGGTAATCCTCCTTTTCTTATTACATTCGTTTTGGGACTCCTTTCAATATTTTGAAAGGCATGCTGTGAGGTAAAAGCGTTTATCATTATTATTATTTATTGGTGTTTAAGGTCACATATATATGCACAATGGCTAATTATGACCGCGACAGTTTTACGGGTGGAGGAAGCCGGGGTACCCGGAGAGAACCACCGAGCAACGGCGAGCAACTGTCAGCTCCCCAACATACAAACTCCACACAAGCAGGTTTGGCATTGGTTGAAGACAAGTGCACCATCGACGTGCAGTACGCCTTAGTACACAACGTCACCGTGCCCCCACGCGGGCAATGGAGATAAAGTATCTTGCCCAAGGACACAACGCGGTTGCCGCCGGTGGGATTCGAACCGAGGACCTCTCGGCTTGAAGCCTGCACCTCAACCTACTGAGCCACCACGCTCCCAAAAGCGTTTATCTAGCTCATTTTTAGTGATACACGATGTATAGATTATTTCATATTTCTTCTTTTATGCAGGTAACATGCTCCAATTACGTTGATGCGTACAACTGTGCACAGACTGTCAGTTCCTTGCTTTATTGACAATTTAATTATATAAGTGTAAAAATGAACAGTAGGGTTACAGAGGAAGGTTCACCATGCATGCTATGATAATTATGCCTATTGACAGAAGTATGAGTTCCTTACAGTATTCACTGGGAGTATATACACCATCTATCTAATCCAACGTCCAGAGTATACAGATTTCAAACAAGGGTATTCTGCGTTTAATTTCTACGTCGTTTAATCGTTCCTTGGACCGAGTGCTATAACGGAATGTAAAACACTCTAATCATATCAATCAAATAATCCCACTTATCAAACGCAGATGAAATTTCCAAAATATGCAAGGAGCAAGAACAAATGTTTTTTTTACGCGTTGTTTTTTTTTTGGGGGGGGGGGGTGTCTGAGTCAGCTGCTGGGAATGTTCTCTGGTGAGAGGGAAGCCGCGAGAAGCCGAGTTTTCGAAAAGAACCAACGACCTGCAGTTAAAACTAGACGTCCTGTCATGAAATGCGCACAAATAGCACGTCGACCTGCGCGTTAATCTTCGCGTTATGACCATAGTACGGCTATCAAATTCTGTACATATGGCCTGTGCACAAGCAATGTTTCAGCCAATGGACCTCCGGGTAACCCGGAGATCCATTGGCAGAAACATTGCCTGTGTTTGCTATGGGTAACCAGGAGAACCGGCCGTGCTTTGGATGCCATTCGATATGGCAATTGCGCGCAATTCCTACGCACAATTAAACCTAGATAAGCGCACAGTTCGTGACAGGACTTCTAGTTTTAACCGTATGGCCATTTACTATTTTAAATACTAGCCGGATTACCCACTCCGCGGATTAAGAGACATAGGCGACTATTTTTCATATACTTAGAGATCCATTTCTATCCTCGCCCTCAAGATTCGATTTTGTCCAGTCGAACGCACTTTCATCTAGGCGAATCTGTTCTTCTCGACCGCCTGAAAATTAGAACGCAATATACATACCGACATTCTTTCTTTTTGAGAAAAAATATATTGGGTACGAAATTCTTCGAAATATCCTTCGCAACTCCTGACAATTTTAACCTGGCAACAGAAACTGCCTCGGAGGGGTTACGATTACATGCATACAACACACGCCACATTATAGTATTAATTAATTAATGCTGGCATTTGTTTTTTTGTGTTTGGTATATTAAAACACTCGGAAAAACATCCCGAGACGTCATCACGGCACCCATGTTAATAAACCATTTTTAGTTATAATGCAGAATATTTTCCAGAATTTTATTTTCTACTTATAATTATAAATAAGGATAATGAATCATTAGAATTTGAAAACGCGGCAATTTACCAACCTGTGAATCTTCAAGTCTTTCATAACCCAAATGATACATTTTGGCCATTTATAATCTAAGACAGAAACTCTGGAAATACACAGAACAACGCACGAGTGTGAATGTGTTAATCGATATGGCACGAGTGCCAGCGCGGAAGGATAAAACGAGAGGCCACAGGCCTCTGGTTTTATCCTTTCGCGATGACACAAGTGCCATATCGATTAACGCATTCACACGCGTGTGTCGTTTTGTGTTTATTACACGCCTTCACGTCTATAAAAAAATATTAGAAGGACACTCATCAATTGACAACTATCAACACAAAGAACACATTTTATCGCCAATCAAATTTGCGAAGGGAACCCGTGTTACTATTTCGTCTCCTGAGTTCAAATGTGTTCTATGTGCCTACTGGCACATAGAACACATTGGAACTCGGGAACGATTTTCAGCTATCGCTGGTGATTCAAATTGTAATTACGTTGCACGATTTGTAGAAAATTCCAGTGAAATTTCTCTTCAATTTAAAAACAGTCCGTTAACGATTTCTGTTCCGTACATATGTGTGGAACAGATTTTCATTTTCCGCACGGTTTAGTGTTGCTGTAGATGTGGCTTACATAGAACAGGCGTGTAATAAAATACAATTGTTAAAGCTTTATAGTATATAAAGTTACCCGTAACTGCTATAAAGTTTTTACAATTCTATTCTCCAAAATTATATTTCCTGTCATTGACTATGGGGAGTTGAAATGAATCACCAGCGTTTTAAAGAATATGGTACTATACCGGAATGTAGGTGAGTCGGTACCGATGGGTAAATTGCCACGCTTTTTAAAATGCTATTAATTTATTTCAGCTATTCATATTCACTGGCAGAACATACAATTCTGAAAAATACTATGATAAAATGGCTTATAGCATTGGTCCACTGATCTCCAGACAACTGCATTACTGGAACGTCGACGTCGTCCAAGATGGTGTGAAATCAATCAAGCAGTAACTCCTCCTATCGATGACGTTTAATGACGTGAAGCTGTTATCCTGTGACTGCAGTCACAGCATAACGGCTTCCACTTCAGCAAACGTCACTGTGTTTCTAACATCGAAACTAGTCACACAATATGAACTTTCCAATCTTGACCCTTGTTTTCTGTCAATCATAACAAAAATCTTCAAGCTGTATTGTCGCGTAAAATATGCACATCTTCAACCTGTTCATTTTCACGGGTATCTACAGTGCAGTCGCCGTGGATTGGTCGTCATCCACGCGTGGGCAGTGATGTCCACGCATGCGTTCACCAGGTAATAAAAATCATCAGCAGCAAAATTGTAATTGATGAAGCACCGGGTTGTACCCGATGCTTCATTAATTAAATTTTGATGATTATTCCTATAATTGGTGTTTGGAATCTAATATTATTGCGTCCGTGGAAATATTGCCCACCCGTGGAAAGTGACCCGTCCACAGCAGCTGTACTGTAAGTACATTCCTTCATTTTTCATGGACATTAATGTATATTTATTGGTAGACGATCGGCGATTTTTGTGATGAGCATTGTTTATTTAAAGCAACTTCCGACACCCATCGCCCCAAGATGGCAGCGATTGAGAGACTTTTGTATGTGAGATCAATGGGCGTTCCAGCAATCCAGTTGAAGAGATCAGTGTGTTGACCGCAGAACAGATTTGTAGCGGTTCTCTTGTTAACCCATATTAGAAGGGGCGGATTGGGCCGAGAAAAGTTACCGGGAGATACACCAAGCGGGGCCCAGACCCGGAGAAAATTTTGATTTTTGGAACTGCACGAACGTGGCTTCCTTGTTTCTGAACGATCAATGGAAGTCCACAGAGAGGACATTTTTGAATCATCTTCTTCAATTATTCGACAAAAATGTTTCTGGAGGGGGGGGGTGGCTGGAGGGGGGGGGGGGTATGGAGAGGACCCATCGGGAAGACCAGTCCACGTAGCGAACATTTCGATACCGGTAGTCTCTGCATTCAGATCCATTTCGCCTCTCGATCATTTTATCGAAATTTCACGCACCAACAGATGTTGGGTGGCATCAATTTTGGGAGGCCCCAGGGGCAACCCAATAGTGCACCCACCGACAATTTTCCCGATAGTCATACTGCCAGTCTGCCTCTGCATATTAGGATTCACGCGCTTCTCGTTGCTGGGTAAAATCTTTTTGTCCACCCGAATGAAGGATAGTTAAAATTAGTGCACGTTTTGATTACTATTGCGGAGAGCGCAATAAAAAGAGCAAATTATTATTTATTACTTATGAAAGATCGTCAGATGTGTGAGTTGTTTGAAACAGGTACTTTGGTCTTGGGTCCGAACCATCCTCCCCATGAATGTGGCTTCGAGTGAGGCACATTGCACGGCTTCTTCTTTTTGGAGCTGTTTATAATGCTGTCTCACTATGTACTGAACACTTATAATTTAAAAATTTGAATTCCTATGACGATTTATCTAATACGGCCAATTCGGCGAAATTATTATAAACTTTCATAATAATTGTGATTGCAGCTATTTATTTATTTATTGGGGTTTTAACGACATTTTCGACAACCAGGATCACCTCGTGTAGGACAGCTTACTAGAGGAGGAAGCCAGAGTACTCCTAGAGAACCACCGAGCAGCGGCAACCAACTGTGAGACTCCCCAACGTACTAACTCCACACAAGTTGGGTTAACATTGGCTGAAGACAAGTACACCATCGACATGCAGTACGCATTAGTATACAACGCCACCTGTACCCACTGTGATCGCAGCTGTAAAATACATATTTTATACATCAAAATAAAAACGTATCATCAATTTTGCTGTGGGAAACGGATTATGTACACTACAAAGACGTATACAAACAGAATGTCAACTAACATGCTATTTTGCGTTTGATTTCATTGTTTTGTTTATATTATTTATCGAATGAAAATACCCTTCTGTGATCATAAAGGCGGTTTTTCATAAATAAAGCATTGTAAAATCAAGACTACATCCCTGATTTCTATCGCCATGAAGATCGATTTTCGAATAAGTAATCTCTAATTATTCCTTTTATCAAGGTTTTTGTCACTGGAATACGGTTTGGGGATTAAATAATATTTTATCTGATAACCATAGAGTATAACACCCGTTGTATATACTTGAAGTATATACAACGGGTGTTGTATATAATTATAATTTATGCGAACGGCCTTTGACCTCGTTCGATTCCATTTTCATTCATTCATAAACTTCGTAATGCAAGTTTGAATTCTACGTTGAAGGAGCAAGTGAAATTTAATCGAAATATATATGACATATTTTCTATAAGTATAAACGTGTAAATTTTCAGTTTAGTTTGCTGTAATAAAGAAATAATTACAACCTACTTCGTTCAAAACCTTACTAGACTGTCAGTAATGTGTAATGCGCTATTTATAGCTACGTCTACGCCCACGATCAAAGTTCTGCTCCAATTACACGTTCGTCTGCCACGTGAAAAAAACGTTTCGTACGAATTGTAAACAAAAAAAAGAGTGGACCATAATTAATGGAAATTGGAAACTTCTCGATTGAATACACATTATCATCGTCGCCAGGTAGAGCTAAAAAAACATGAATAATAGATCAACTGCAACCAGTGGCTATGACTGTACAGCAACAACCAAAAGATCGCGTTTGCTTTGTCTCATTTTCTACGGAGGCCCGTGGGAATGAGCATAAAAGTGAATATAAGCCTCAACTTGTGAAACTGCTGTTTGTTATCAGATAAAAACAATATACATATAGTATTTTTTATATCTGGTTTATACAACTCGTTGAAATATAGTTAATATTTTCTCGGCAGAGCCTCGAAAATATTAACTATACTTCAACTCGTTGTATAAACCAGATATAAAAAAATACTATATGTATATTGTCTATATATAATAACACAAAACTCGACACACTGAAGTGGCAGAGTAATAAATTCATCATGCGGTGTTTCAGCAGGGTGTATGGGACTGTACTACCCTTCTGTGATTTGTATTTCCTGAGGCTGAAAGCCGAAGGAAATACGAATCTCAGAAGGGTGGTACAGTCCCGCAAACCCTGCTGAATGTTCGTGACTGTACTACCCTTCTGAGATTTGTATTTCCTGAGGCTGAAAGCCGAAGGAAATACGAATCTCAGAAGGGTGGTCCAGTCCCGTTCACCCTGCTGAAACCCCGTGTAACTAATAGTACATCGAATGGATCCGCTGAGCGGACCACTCAGGCATGCCCTTATTAGGGTAATATTTGGAAGGATTGAAGAGTGTAGGTCTCAGGTACTTGCACATGAAAACACGCTTCCAAACTTTTAGACACAATTCATGTGGTGTCTGACTTTATGTCAGACACCACCACCCACCTCACCACCCCCCCCCCCCCCCCATCCCCACCCCCACCCCCCCCCCCAAAAAAAATGTGACGAGTTTTAAACAAGAAACACACCAACGTTTCACGATTTTGTAAAACACCTCACTCTCCTTCTGACCTTTAACAGTGATACAGAAATCAAAACAACTAAAATGGAGCAACATTTAAAAAGCAGGTCATTGGATCAGTTTCCATTAGAGAGTACATCCATTCCTAATGGTGTTGACAACGATACCGTTGGGATATGAAATTACAAAGACGTTTTTTTTCAAATATTCATCAAATTCTCTTTTTATTAGAAGTCAAATTGCAAGATAATCGGAATAGATTTTGAAAAGATCAATGCGGGTCCATTAAACTGGCCAGTAAGTTCTATCGACAAACATGGGTTTGATTGAATCCATAAAGCTTTTTCGTGACACTCTTGGAGCGGAAACGATTTCCTCGTGTGTTAACACGAAGACACCTGAAGTCGACTAACCCTTTGTGTAATACAGAAGATGTTCTGGCACAGAATGTTCGGATAATGGCGGGTATAGAGAGTCCTAAAATCTGAGCTACTCTTTTCAGTCAATTGTCGCTAGAAGGGAGACGAGTTGAAGAATATACTTACCACTTCGTCCCGTGGGCGAAGCATTACATATGGCGCCTTGTCCACTGAAGTAACAACATCTGGCCTGGCATTCTTAAAAATGTGGGCATTGTATATTTTATTTGGTGCTGCTAACCAGGTAGTCTCTGTGAGACGGCTACACTGCCCCTCTCATATTATTTTCTAAGGCTAGGAGGGCTATTTTTCGCCCTCCCCAATTTTTTAAGGCGAGAAGTAGGCGAGCGAATAAATCGCTCTCCTGAAAATGCCAGGCCTGCAACATTATCTAAAACGCGCTAAAGGATGTTAAATGGACCGAGAAACAAAATGCGCTTCTTATAAGGTTCGGACTGCATTCTTTGGCGGAGCGGTTACACCAGAAATAGTCTCCGATTATGTAGCTGCTTTGAAGCATTCAGTAACAAAATTCATTGAAACATCGACTTGAATCTCATCAAATAATGCCAATGCATGAAAGCGTGGACATTTCGTTCCTTCTCTCCCGAGACATTGTCAACCCTTATCCTGCGGTGCTTGCAATGGCAACAATATAAATGTGTGCACCTGGTAATACTTGCGGAATATTATTGAAAGGTCGTGTTTTACCGTAAAGTATAAATTCATTGGTCGGAGAAAGGAGTCTAGGTCATTGTGCCGTCTGTCCATTGAAAGTCAGTCCGTAGTGGCATAGTGTCAGTCCAAGTTACTACATTTGAATTGAATGATTTAGATGGTTTTGAACGAGAGTCCCAACGTTTGAACAGCACGAAAGAACAAATTACTGTACAGGTTGGTTAGTGTTAGCGATTTTAGTTCGCATCCTGTATGCTTATACGTCAGCGAACCAATGGTGCAAATTTAGGAGGGCGAAGAGGCGCGTGCTCCCCGACCAAAGATTTTGAATAAAATTTAAAAGTATATCCAAATTTGTCCTTGTTACACGGTGGTACAATCACTCTAAGGGTTACTGTCAATTCATCCTTTTAGTGGATCAAGGTACAATCTGCAATGCTTGAGCATTGCAGATGGCATATTGTTGCTCTCGAAGGACTGCATTTAGTTGAAACTAGAAGTCCCCTCACAATTAGTGCGGAAAATGCTCATTAGTTAATGCGTTCCTTACTGCAAAAGAATGAAATAGTCTGAAAATACACAAGAGCATTTGCGCTGTGCAATGCAAAATGTAATGCTCCATTTGCGAGGTTGGTATTGAAATCATGAACTGAACCGATCAAACATAAAGCAAATATTGAGACCATAGAACATAGGTTACGAGCTCGTTCCAAAGAGGGGTCATAACCTATGTTTTTGAGACAAAAAAATGAACAAATAATGAAAGTTTATTGGCGATTTTGTGAATAGCGCTGGCCGTTTTGGCCGGCCAGCGCTATTCTCAAAAATCGCCAATTAATTTTCATTATTTTTTTCATTTTTTGTCTAAAAACGTAGGTTATGACTCCCCGTTGGAACGAGCTCGTCGAGCTCGTTCCAACGAGGGGTCATAACCTATGTTTTTGAGACAAAAATGAAAAAAATTCGTTATTCAAGAATTATTTTTGCAAGTGTCGTCTGCTTTTCAGGTTAGGTAAAGGGGAGGGCAGTGGATTCGGCATTGGACTTCAAACCGATACGTACTGCGTCCTTGGAAGAGGCACTTCATCCCAATTGCCCATGTGGGGGCACGGTAATGCTGTGTACTGATGCGTACTGCACGTCGATGGTGCACTTGTCTTCAACTAATGTTAACCCTGCATATGTGGAGTTAGTACGTTGGGGAGTCTGACAGTTGCTTGCTGTATCTCCGGATACTCCAGCTTCCTCCACCCGTAAATCTGTCCGAGGTAACCCTGGCTGTCGAAACTCTCGTTAACCCCCAATAAATAAATTAATCTGAATCCATTACGAGCATCAAGGTTGGACTTCATCTAATTAGTGTCAGTTGTCTCCCTTCTCAATAAATTTCAATAACAGCATCATTTAGTGTCAAACATTATAAGCCAGCTCCGTCAGTTGCATGCTGTGTATGTAGAAAGAATATGCTAATTGTATGCTAATTGTATGTGAGAATTGGATTTGATGGAATAAACCTGTATGTAAAAATATATGTATTCGCCGTGTTATTCAACGTAAGAAATTGAATTGCTAACACTTTCCGCCCTGTTTATGCCTTGTTTACGGGCAAGCACGTGCTGAGTAGTTTGGGAACTCCCATTACGCCTACAAGGAAACGGATCTGTGTGTTGACGTGTACTAGCAGGTACGCGTGTACGGTTACGGATCAAGTCATTTACGCACAGAGGCGACGAGAGCGCTGCGATAAAGTAATGAATAACTTAACTCTTTACCTAACGAATAGTCTACATCCGCTCTCGTAATTTACAAACTGAGTAGTTGAAAAAATATTATTTATCAATAAAATTCAACAAAACCATATTATGTTACCCTTATTGGAATGAGCTCGATGAGTTACATGCTTTGGTTTTTGAGGAAATTGTTTGAAAAATTTGAACACATAATACTTAAAATAACAAATTTTGATGTATTGTACGTTGGGTAAATATACATTATCATGACCAAATGCATGTCCTGTAATTTGTATCAGATTCTCGGTCGTGTTTACAATCAGATCGCAACGAGCCCGTTAGGGCGAGTTGTGATCCGATTGTAAACACGACCGAGAATCTGATACAAATTACAGGACATGCATTTGGTCGTGATAATACATTTACCTAACAACCCCATTACATGAAGTCTGTTTTTCCGTTTTTCAGTTTAAATTGGGTTGGAATTGGTCAAATGTTGAATTTCATATTTTAATGCGTAATAACAATGCATTTAAAGATATTATTTGTCATAGCGCGGTGTTTACCGGAAGTTGAATCTATATGATACGGAACCAGAATGAGTCGTCTATATGATACGGAATCGGAACACATTATGTGATACGTACCGTAAGTCCGTTTCTCGTGGTTTTCAGGCCATAATCTATATGATTGTTAGATAAAATGCCTGCCCCTTCTGAGGAAAGGTACATACAGTGTGCAGACTAAAGATCCCCTTATAGCATTCGAGAAGGGCGAGGCCACGAAGTTGCCGCTACGAAGGTCACCCCACAGTCTATGCTATTGGCCCACAAGCTGTTAATATAAGTTGTGTAACTTGCTCGCCAGTGCTGTAAAATTAATAAGCTGTGGTAATGTGTAGTCACTGAATTTAATCCTGACGCAAAGAGTCATTATCTCAACGGTATATTCAGTTATTTGAAGAGCTGGGAGATTTTTATTAGTCAGATTTGATTCCGTTTTAGGTTCATTTTTACAGGGAAAAACCTCAGTTTCAGTTGAGTTTTTCTATATGGTAAGAACATACAGTAAGTAACCCTTCAGGCTCCTCAACATGGAAAATATCGGAAATAGTTTGTACGAAATCACTCACCACAAAATCTCTTTATTCAAGTAAATCTGTTGGGTTCAGCCTAATTTCCCTTGACAATTCTTATGGGTTCTTTAGGATCAGTTGCTGAGCCCATTGAATCAGAAAAAAAACATAAATACACAGAACGACACGCATGTGTGAATGGGTTAATTGATATGGCACGAGTGCCAGCGCGGAAGGATAGAACGAGAGGCCATAGACCTCGTGTTTTATCCATCCGCGATGGCACAAGTGCCATATCGATTAACCCATTCACAAGCGCGTGCCGTTCCGTTTTTATTGCACGCCTTCACGTCAAAAAAACCCCCAGTTATAAGGACACTCAGTAATTTATTTGACAACTATCAACAAAAAGAACACATTTTATAGGAAACCAAATTTGCGAGGGGAACCCGTGTTACTATTTCGTCTCCTGAGTTCCAATGTGTTCTATGTGCCTACTGGCACATAGAACACACTGGAACTCAGGGAACGATTTTTAGCTATCGCTAGCCATTCAAATTGGAGTTGCGTGGCACGATTTGTAGAAAATTCCAGTGAACTTTCGCTTCTATTTAAAAATAGTCCGTCAACGATTTCCGTTCCGCACATATGTGCGGAACAGATGTTTATTTTCCGCATGGTTTAGTGTTGTTGTAGACGGCGATTACATTGAACAGGCGTGTAATAAATGAATAAACTTCATCTATTCTATGTTCTGTTCTCATTGTCACATTTTTCTCTCTAATTCACTCGTCCGGTGGCAATGAGAACACAACGTAGTCGCCCGCTCGCCGTCTAGGTTAAGTGATGAGATTTCACAGGGACCACTAGTCCAGTTCCCTCACAGAGAGGGAATTTGATCACGTTATGCACAAAAACAGTAAGACCGTTCTGTCGGTTTTTTGCTGGGTCTTGCAGTTCGGTTTTCTGGTTTGCCGCAAAGACCGGAACCAAACCGGAAAATCGAAAACCGCCCAGCTCAGTTAATTGAAACGTCAACCAGCACATTGGTCTTATTGTAGTTATTATGTGCGTTTGTGGAACAGTGGGTAAAAACAGTAAAAACAGTAACGTGGTCTATAAATTTGGCATTTATTACTTTATTGAAACGCTCATATCATTAGTGTGCAAATGTTCATTTTTTATTGGGCTTTAACGACACTTTCGACATCCAGGGTCACCTCGTGTCGGGCAGTTTCACGGGTGGAGGAAGCTGGAATACCCGGAGAGTACCACCGAGCAACGGCGAGCAACTGTCAGTCTTCCCAACGTACTAACACCACACAAGCAGGGTTATCATTTGTTGAAGACAAGTGCACCATCGACGTTCATTACGCCTTAGTACACAACGCCATCGTGACCCAACGTGGGCAGTCGGGATTAAGTGTCTTGCCCAAGGACACAACGCGGTTGCTGCAGGTGGAATTCGAACCGAGGACCTCTCGGCCTGCAGCCTGCATCTCTACCTACCGAGGCAGCGCGTTCCCGTGTGCAAATGCTTTTAAGGAAGTTTCGTTATTACGCACAAAAGGTAGCTTATGGCCGCGGGTTTCTTTTGCAGAACTTTCGGATTTCAGGACTATTGTCTTTTCTGCTTGTACAGCGCATTGCATCTACAGGAATATTGGCCTGACACTCGGCGCTGGCATCATACATTGTTAATAATAAGGATTTCTGTTGAAGTTCACTGTATGTACAGTATGGCGGCCGTGGACTGGTCACTTTCCACGGGTGGCCAATATTTCTAGGGATGCCATACTAGATTACAAACACTAATTACAGGAATAATCATCAAAAATTTAATTAATGAAGCACCGAGTAAAACCCGGTGCTTCATTAATTAACATTTTGTTGATGATGCTTTTTATAACCTGCTAAAGGATATCACTACCACGCGTGGATTATGACCTGTTCGTGGCGACCGTACTGTAGCATCCAATATGTTTCTTGACGAACGCTCTGTTGTTTCGCTGGTTTGCTTGTTTTATAACCGTCAGGAGACTCAGGTAAAACAAATAAGTGTTAACCTGAAAGTGTGGCCTTGTATTACTAAAACGAAAACGAAAGGGACCAAAATTAAGGATAAGATCATATGGGATATTTCTAACATTCACACGACAAACGTCAACATTTTCTCTGATATAATATTAAAAAAATCGCAACAGTTTGTTTTTTCTCGAATATTCATAAAATACATTTCAGAAACTTGTTCCAATGCAGACAGCGTACAAAAATAAAACAAGGAGTTATCTTGTGGCAGATTTAAAGACTTTTCTTCCTTCTCTATTGTGTTCAGCTCTTTACCTTACCAGAATAGCAGACGGCACTTACGAAAAAAAGAAACTTTGAACTCCTAAAAATTTGTGTTTATTGGCTCAAAAACATAGCTTGTGGCCCCTGTTTGGAACGAGCGCCACGAGGTCGATCCAAGGAGGGGTCACAAGCTATGTATTTAAACGAAAAATTAAAATGTGATAAACTTCGAATGGTGTTTTTGTGAATAGCGCGTGCTGGTTATATGCGTTACATGAGGTAGAGAGTTGAGTGTGTCATAAATTCGCTAAAACGTACTGAATACATTTAATTATACATAGACCAAGAGAGATATACCTTAAGTTCAGCATTTTGCATAAACTTTCCTATCTTCATATTGTACTTGTATATCCACCACCTGTTTCTACAAGTAAAAACATAAAAGTCTGACAAGATGGCTTTCCAATATCTAGAAACCTAATCCAAAATATAGCATGGGATTTAGTTGCGAAATAGATCGTTAAATATTTTTGACACTCGTGTGGCTTCCAGATCGAAGTCAGACAGAATCCATTTAGGTAAAAAAAAGTATGTATTTTTTTTGTAATTCATAACTTATAAACCCTTTTGTCGAAGCTAGCGGCCAAATCTGTCGGCGACTATGTACAAACATGGCTCCCACCGAGAACCCAGAGAGGTATAGCAGTACTTGTTCACAATGGTGGGGTGTGCTCCACTGGTATAATTTTACATTGTTCTCAGCGCATTTGACTCGAGCCTTCTGAATTAGGCAACTTAATTGTGGATGACTGAATTTTACTGAATACACGTGTGGTGTTGACGCTGCCTACTGCAATTGTTGAAATGATCACACAACCGTAAACGATGATGCAGACGACATGGGTTGATGATGCAGAAAAGATATTTGTCAGTGGGGATTATAGTTAAAAACCTCCGAGAATTTGTTTCTGGATCAATACATAAATAGTCGTGATGCACGGACTTGCCAACTTCTTATATAATTAGCACGTGCCGAACTCAAAATTGTCATGCTGTTACCCCAATATCCATCTGCAGTCACAAAAGTTCAATAAACAAATTCAGTCCCGTAAGAAAGTACATAATTACCGAAAACAGCAACTCGATATCTAAGACTCCTGACCGGATGAAAATGTCCAACTGGAAAATTATTGGCTGGTGGTGTCACAACCCACTACACCCCCTCTCCCCACCCCACATAGTTATGCCCTGGTTGTCTTGTATAATACTGTCTTATTTGAATGAGGGAACTCATTTTACAATTCTAGGTAAGTGGAATAATAATTCCATCCGACAGCAATCTACAAGACTTTGTGAAACGGTAGTGTTGCAGTAACCGGTTCTCGTCAGATCACCGAAGTTAAGCAACGTCGAGACCGGAGCGATCGATTGGGACTCTCGCGTTGTGTCCTTGGGCAAAGCACTTAACCCCGATTGTCCACATGAGGGCACGATGACGCCGTGTACTAAGACGTACTGCACGTCGATGATGCACATGTCTTCAACCAATCTACCCAGTCCGGAGTTATTATGTTGGTGAGCTGGCAGCTGTTCGTCGTTGCTCGGTGGTCTCTCCAGGTAATCCGGCTTCCTCCACCCGTGAAACTGTCACCGACGCGATATGACCTTGGCTGTTAAAGTGTCGGTAAACCTTAATAAATAAAGAAATAAATATGCAAAATATTGAGAATACCAAAAGACTAAAGAAAATTAATCTGTTGGTTCTCCGGCACCGGCGCATTCGTTTTTTCGGCCCGCGTTCGTCATATTTATTTTGGAAGCAAAATTCAAAATGTATAAATCTATCGTGGGTGCGATTTTAGCGGTATCACATCGCGATTTGCGATGCAATATGTCGTATACATTGATACAGTATTGTTATTCTCTTCGCGAAATGCGACACGATTCTTATATGTATGTACAAAATAAATATTTATTCAACTGGCTGAGAGCTAGATTGGTTTTAGTGTTCTAAATTTGTTCATCAAAAATTGTTTTATTACAAATTATTGGAGAGTGCCGACAGGCACTCTCCAATAATTTGTAATAGAACAAATTTGTATAAACAAACTATTATTTACGTTTGACTGAATACGAAACATGGGTAAGGAAAATGTAGGCTTTTACACTGGTACCCTCATTTTTTTTTTTGAAAGGTCTGATTCTGGCTTCTAGCACTCAACCAGTTAAAAAACTCCTTATTATTTTTTATCTCCATTTTAGTTGTTCTATATTGATTTTGTGTTGTATGATCACTGTTACAAAAAAAACTATCAGTGAAATCAACATGGAAGCTCTAGTATTTAATTTTAGGCTCTCACAACTGGACTTTTGGCATCGGCGACCATTCCATCAGGGATAAAAAATAAAAAACCGCCCTCCCTCATTCGTTTAAAAAAAATTGCATGAGAATCAATTATTTAATTTTGTTTGGCCTAATTAAAAGAGAATGATCTAATAGGAATCTCGCTGTTGGCATTCAGTGCAGCAAGCCTTACGATTGTTATGTGGCCCTTGGCCCAATGAGGCGTCACATGATATTTGTTGAAATTTTTTGAAATAAATTGGAAAAGTAACAAAAGTTATTGCTGAAGACATTATATCCCCACCGCAGTGCTGGGCCGATGAAGTATAAATGGATTAAAAAAAGGAAAGGACCGTAACTATGTTGAAATAATTGGGGAAACTTTTTATAACATGTGCAGGGTCGGCTTGTCATAATGATCTCTCATACCCAAATTTCAGTGAAATCCATCCACTCACTGTTGAGATATCGCTGCGCACGCACGGATGGATGTACGGACGCATGTTCGCGCGGACGGACGCACGGTCGGACGCACGGACGGACGAACGGACGCGTGTAATCCAGTATACCCTCATTTTCTTCGAGTGTGCGGGTATAATGACAAAACAGATGTGTGAAAGGAGTCCATGATGTGAGGAGATTAACTTATTTATATTCGGTAGGAAAAGATGGACCTTCTGGTACGTCGACTCCAAATGACAGTGTTTCAGATAATACCTACAATGAAGATGCGTTAAGCTGTACTTGATGGAATTACTAATTTCAAGATAGCCGCCATTTGACCCTTTACCTAACACGAAAAGCAGACGACACCTGCAAACAAAATTCTTGAATACTAAATATTTTCATTTTTGTCTCAAAGACATAGCTTATGACCCCCTCCTTGGAACGAGCTCATTGAGCTCGTTCCAGTGAGGGGTCATATGCTATGTTTTTGAGACAAAAAAATTAAAAAAATAATGAAAATTGAATGGTGTTTTTTTTAAAAAGCGCTGGCCGGTTTTTTACCGTTACGTTGGGTAAAGGATTAATGTATGCGTGGAAGCGAAATCTTTAGGTTCCTGCATTCGAAGGTACCACCTGAAATAGAGAAATCGTGTCTCGTCTTTCGGCATCAAGAACATACGTATGCAACGCAATCGTAAAGCAGTTAATTTGCCAGCATTTCCCATATAATGTGATCTTGTTTGATATACACAGTCAAATCTCTCGGATTTTTGTTGTTTTTGTAAAGAAAAATTCTAAGTGGTGTTAACAAATTAGTGGTAGTTTTATTCATTTAATCTGAGGTAAATTAATCAACTGATACCAAAGATTATATTAAGAAACCTTTCAAAGAGCACAGCAGGATTAAGATATCTGAGGTGGTATTATAATGTAGCTTAATTGGTATCACGGAACTAAATATTTTTCCATAGGCGACCATTATAACGTTCAAGCGAAAAAAATATTATGGCATCACTTTAATTTTGGCATTCAATTATCATTGTCAAGTATAGACCTTCAGACAACTTTTTCTGACCCGAAAACAGGGAGTCATGCAACAAATAAGTGAGAAAAAATCGACAGCAAGGGAAGTACCGGTCCCGTGCACAAATATTTTAGGGAATTACCCACAAAAACACACCAAATGTAAATTGTATTTTTTAGGTCCAAACGTCATCAAATCACTCTCTTTTTTATCTGGAATATTCAACAACAATGCAAGATGTCAATAGAATGTTTCAAACGTTGATTGAAACAATATATTTTCACAAGGTTGTTTATTTTTGGTGATTGCATCACTTCTGATTGCAACATTTCAAGGCAGGTAACTCTAATTCAAATATTTAGTTCAGTGATACCAATTGAAAACGATTTGCAATACACAGTTGGAAGAATGGACTTCCCATAAAATAATCGTGGAGTGCTGCTTCAATCCGGATAATATCTCACAAACCCATAAAATGTATTGGAATCACAGACAGAGGTTCAGTTAATGGACTTTCGGGTTGAAGCCAGAAATTCAGCAGATGACACTTTACTTGAGCCTCCAATGATTCGATTGAGTATCCCGATGTGAACGCCACTCTGTATGCGCTGGACATGTAATCTTCTTTTTGTAAACATACCAAAATTTCAAGTAGCTATTTTTCCCACACTGCCGCTAGAAATTTAACCAATTCAGTTTTTTTACCTAGCTTATCAGGACACTCATACAAAATTGAATTGGGTACACTCTAAAATCAGTTGGGTTAAACATTAACCCAAGTCAATTGGGTGGAGTAAATATGAACCCATTTGGTTTCATATTCACTCAACCCAGTTAATTTGGTCTAACCAATTTAGTTTTTTGACAGAGCTCACTGAGCACTCTCCAACAAGAATGAGTTGTGTCCACTCTAAAATCAGTTGGGTTAAAAATTAACCCAAGTCAACAGGACTGAGTAAAACCCAAATGGGTTCATATTCACTCAACCCAATTGATTTGGGCTGACTTTTAATCCAATTGATTTTAGAATGTATAAACGGTAGGAAATGTCGGTGCTTTTACATAAGTGTGTAGTAGGTTAACCCTTTGAACACTGGTGGTATATTCCATGCCAGTTCAATGGCAGCAATTAGAAGAGTCCATATTCATTATTTGTGGTTAACTAATCATGGTGGAGTGGTTTGAAGCAGAGTTTTGTATGATGAGGAATTAATGATAGCAATAGGTAATGATTAGATGGATGAAGAGGAGCAACGGGAGAGTTGTACAGAAAATTCATCGCAAATTATCATTCAGAGTCGTTAGTGGTGATTCGTCGAAGTGGGAAAAAAGGTAGTTATGCTATCCGGACGTCGCGACTTCGCTACTGGGAAAGCCGAGACGTTCGGGTAGCTGAACTAAAAGTAGCAGAAGAGAGAAACTCGGACTTGTGTTGGTTTAGTAAATAAAGAGATGTCAGTTCTAGGTAAAGTCGCAACAGCCATCAACCTTCGGTCTCATGCTGATATGAAGTTACCTCGAGCTAATATCTCGGCCGATATGAAACTACCCAAGTAATAACCTCGAAATATATCTTTGGAGAATTTACCTTCCACCGTCATGTGTTTTTCCATGAGAACCGGCATTTCTTAACCTTTGAACTCTAGTGGTATCTTCCACGCCAGTTCAATGGCAGCAATTAGAAGAGTCCACATTCATTATTTGGGGTCGACCAATCAATATTTTCAACGAGCAGCATCGGGGCTGCACGTTGAAAATATTGATTGGTCTACCCCACACATTTACTGAACAGCCATCCTATTTAATGACGATATAAAGTATCATGTTCGTGGCCGGAAAACGGCCGCCAGGGTTCAAAGGGTTAATAATTACATAAACAAAATAACCTTCCGCATAGATGATTGTATTGAACACCTATTAGGATATCCATTATTTATTTGATTAGGGAACGCGGTGGCTCTGTGGTAGACTGTTGGACTTCTATGCTAGAGGTCCCGAGTTCGATTCCCGTCTGGGTCGACCCGCGTTGTGTCCTTGGGCAAGGCACTTTAGTTGCCTACATTGGGGCACGATGAAGCCGTGTACTAAGGCGTACTACACGTCGATGGTGCACATGTCTTCAACCACTGTAACCTTGTTTGAGCGGAGCTTGAACAGAGTTAGAATGTCGAGGAGCTGACAGTGGCTTGTCGATGCTCGGTGGTTCTCTCCGGGCACTCCGGCTTCCTCCACCCGTAAAACTTCACGGTCATGATTAGCCATTGTGCATAAGTATGTGCCCTTAAATACCAATAAATAAATAAATAAATAAATTTATTTGATTGTGAGTAACGTTTCAGAATTCTAATTGAGTTTTGCATGAGACAAATACAGTTGTACAAGAAAGTTTACATGTGACATAAGAACACCTACGCTGCGTCACAGGGCGATTACGATCATTCCCATTGGCGTCCTGCGGAAATTTCCAATAGCTTTTCTAAAGACACAACGCTTCCTTATTGTAAGCGTGAACGTATTTCAGTGTGGAGGTAACGTCCTATGTTTTCAGCAACAATTAACTCTCGCATTCCAAGAGTGCTGTGTGATAAAACGTATTACTCATCTGTTATTCACAGTGTCGTCAGGTCATCGTCCGTCACATTTACTATAACCCTGGTGTATCCGTCCTCAAGCTTTCATAGCACAAGTCAAGTTCTGTAGGGAATCCGACGCTGTTCTCATCTGTTCGTTTACCCCTGCACCTTTTCGTGGAGTTTGCGCGCAAAATACCGTTGATCTATTGTGATGTCCTTTATTCACAGAAATATGAGGATATTTTTTCGTGCTCCAGTCATATGAATGCCAACCAAAAAGTATTTAATTTACCTTGAAAATATCAAGAGTGGAACTGCGCGTTGTAATCGTAAAAAACATGTTGAATGGAATTGGTAAGGTCGTTAACCCTTTACCTAACATGAAAAGCAGATGACACTTGCAAAAAAATATTTTGAATAACAAATGTTTTTCATTTTTTATCTCAAAAACATAGGTTATGAACCCTCATTGGAACGAGCTCGTTCCAATGAGGGCTCATAACCTATGTTTTTGAGACAAAAAATGAAAAAAAATAATGAAAATTAATTGGCGATCTTTGAGAATAGCGCTGGTCGATTTTGACGGTTATGTTGGATAAAGGCTTAAAGATTCGGCCAATTCCAGTCTTGATTGAGAAATAATTGTTGCGTTTTAAAAAAAAATGAATGTTTATGATATTTTTTAGATTCAGCCTGATGGAATATTTCAGTTGGTCGAAAAAGCGAACCGTATTCCGGAGATGGGTAATTTAACAGCTGGACTGGTTCCAGGTTGTAACCGAGTCGAGTTCCATATAGAATTCGACTGGTGTCTTGAGAGCTCGATCCATCATATGAATCGAAAGGGTCAATTCACAAGCGCCATGTCTGTCTTAATGATGTATCAAACTCTCAATGAGACAAAACTCGCAGTAGAGCCGTATTGGCGGTGTTACCTTTCCTCTAATATAGATGACTCACCGAATTCAGATTACATTATTTATTCTATACATAAGATTTATATAATCTGACAGATTTACCATTTAATTAAGTCAACAATGCCTTGTAATATTATGAACAAACATTAAGAAAAAATGCACATCGTGCGTATGTAAATGGATATGACAAAAATATCTTTGTTTGTGGAGTCATGTATGTAGAAAATAGTAAATTTTTCTGAGATCTCGGTCATTTAGTTCATGCTCAGAAGTCACTTTCTGGCCCTAACTGGTTCTTGCTACAATGGGTGTTGTTTGAACACACGTGTGCATATTATAATATATTTATAGGCTTTACATGGGTGTGCGTACACATCCCGAAATGGTTTAAATTATATTTATACGACACTCGCCTATGTTGCTACCTGTTAAAACCCTTATGTTAATTTTTAGCTGTTAACCCTTTACCTAACGAATCACCCGCATCCGACCGCGTAATATGCAAATTGAGCAGTTGAAAAAATTAATTTTTTCAAAATATTTCAACAAAAAACCATATCATGTGACCCCTCATTGGAACGAGCTCCATTGAGCTCGTTCCAATGAGGGGTCTCATGATATGGTTTTGTTGAAATTTTTGGAAAAATTTTTAAAAAAATGATATTTAAAATAATAAATTTTGATATCGTCTGCGTTGGGTAAAGGGTTAACCCCACTATCAATGTGAAGCATTCACTGCGGTTAAAAAAATTTACACCAAGAGTCAGAAGTTTATCCAACTTGACCTTTGGCATGACGCTATTTGCCAACTTCGATACATTCACACTTCGCGATGTTTCATTCAGGGCCATATTATTCATAAGGCTGAATAGGCTGAAGCCTTGGGGCTTGCAGAGACAGAGGGCCCGCCAAATTTGTTTTGCTGCAGCACTGCTACCAGCGCCTTAATCCCCAATGGTTAAAGGCACTTTGCACTCTGCGCCGTAGCGATATATGTACATATGTATTTATCCATATATATAATCTCATAAGTATACTATATATATATTTATATACAGTACATTATTTTAATGCTTATTTAAATAATATGTCAAGTTGTGAGTAGAATTCTTCAGGAGACCCGCAAAATGGATATAGGGCTATGTACTGCGCCACAGTGCCTAACGTACCAGGGTCAGGCTGTCAGCTGTAGTGCGGTGAAAGACTGAAGTGCCGGAACGAGTCCCGAAGTACCTTAAAACATAGGGGCTCGGCCGTGGGTTAATACGGCACTGGTTTCTTTCAAACATTCGACAATTTGCTGTACTATCTACTACGCGTAAATAACTTATTAAGTTAAAAATACATACACATTAAATATTTAAAATAAAATTTAAGAATTGTTAATAATAATTTGACTGAAAAACAAGGAAATTCAATCAACTTTGGCGATGTGCCTTGCTGTCAATCAAGCATTCGCGTACAACCGGAAGTACTGCCCACCGGCGCAGATGTAAACAAATCCGTGTGTTTGCGATAGAAAGTGTCATTTTTCTCCATTTTAAGTGACAAAGTCGATTATTTATTAAGAGCATGGTATAAACAGAACAAATAGGTACTAGGGCCGGTAATCAGATTTAAACCACTCGTTGCATAAGGGTTTTAACCACTCGGCAAGCGGGTTTGATATGTCAGTATGAAGACTTTCAGATGCGACGATTTTGTTAAATTTGGAGTTGAAAAGCAGTTGTACTATTGTTATAAATGTCAACGGCTGTTTAGGATGTACTTGTTGTACAGTAATAAAAGTTCTTGCAATTATTGTCCCCTGAGCGAAACAAGGCGCTATCTGCAATGCTAAAGCATTGCAGATGGCGCCTTGTTTGACTCCAGGGACGTTATTATTTACCTTCTGCCTCAGAGTTAAAAAAAAATACAATTTGTAGTTTTTGCACGTAACCTTTTCAGTGATTTCATTCCTCGTAACAGAACAGGCGAAATCCAATATGGTGGATTATGATGCAAAATATTTGAAATGCCAGTTGACCATGATAATGATTTAGTCGATGCGAGGCGTTCTACTGCAATGGGGTATTTATTTATTTATTTAATTATTAGGATTTAACAACACTTTCGACAGCCAGGATCACCTCGTGTCGGACAGTTGTACGGGTTGAGGACGCCAGAGTACACGGAGAGAACCACTGAGCAACGGCGAGCAACCGCCAGACTCTCCAAACGTACTAACTCCACGCAAGCAGGGTTAGCATTGGTTGAAGACAAGTGCACCATCGACGTGCAGTACGCCTTAGTACACAACGCCACCGTGCCCCCACTGGGCAGTTGGAATTAAGTGCCTTGCCCAAGGTCACCCCGCGGTTGTCGCATGGGGGGGGGGGGGATTCGAACCGAGGACCTGTCGGCTTGCAGCCTGTATCTCTACCTACTGAGCCACCGCGCTTCCCTACAATGGGTTGACATACGACACCATTAACACATGGAACCAGAATGAACAACCGAAAACTTCTGTCGTCTTTCTTGTATTTCAAATCCGAAATTCCATGAACAACCCGTTAACGGAAACGCTCATTTATTTAGAGCATACTAACTTAAGGGATTCCGAAGGTCGTTGAATTCCAAAGGTCATGTCTCCTCTTAGTAATGGCAAAGTGATGAATGAGTGCGTCTTTTGCCATGTGACATGCAATTTATCCTCGAATGGCTGTATTTCGAACGTGAACTGCATTCCAGTCTAACATGAATTGTTCCCCCTCGTCTTTCTGTTATAGATTTTTGGTGTCACTTAACAGACATTCAAATGGCAATGCATGGAACGTAAACATTCGAGTTACAATTTATACGGACTGTACGCTGTGAAAGATCATTTCTCGTTGCATTACACAGTTTAGAGCGACCTTCCAAAACAGCCCGCATATTAAATGTCTACACAGCGTGACGTCCTGAATCTTTGATAATCATTTTAACAATGATACCGCCCTTCAGAATAATCCTACAACTCAGTTGGCTGTAGGGTTAAATTATAGGTCCCTGCGAAGCTTGGAAATTCAGTTAAATTCCAAATTATTTCGATGATTCGATTCGAGTCGCGATGCTTTGAAAATGTTCGGATAAAAACTGATTTCTCGAGTGTGACAGGGGGGAGTTACTGGTTTTTTTTAGCAGAAGTGTTTAAGTGTGACAAGACTGAAATGGTAGTGTTAATAACCCCAATAGCTCAACAGCAGCTACAGTAATAAAACAACTACATTGGGTCAACGAAAAGAAGTGCCTTTTGTCTTTGATATGCCAGCATGGGGGCGCGGTGGCGTTGCGGTAAACGGTTCTCGTCTGATCACCGAAGTTAAGCAACGCAGAGCCAGGTTAATCCGTGGATGGGTGACCGTCTGGACGAACGATTCGAACTCCCACGTTGTGTCCTTGGGCAAGGCACTTCACCCCGATTGTCCAGATGGGGGCACGATGACGCCGTGTACTACGGCGTACTGCACGTCGATGGTGCGCATGTCTTCAACCAATCTAACCCTGCCTGTGCTGCAGTGCGGAGTTACGATGTTGGGGAGCTGACAGCTGCTCGTCGTTGCTCGGTGGTTCTCTCCGGGTACTCCGGCTTCCTCCACCTGGAAAACTGTCACCGACACGATATGACCCTAGCTGTTAATCTGTTATAAATAAATAAATAAATATTTATGTCAGTATAAAGATTTTCAGATGCGAAGATTTTGGAAATTTGGAGATGAAAAGCAGTTGTACTATTGTTATAAATTTGAACGGTTGTTTAGGATGTATTTGTTGTACAGTAATAAAAGTACTCGCAATTATCGTCCCCTGGGTGAAACAAGGCGCCATCTGAAATGCTAAAGCCCCGGGTCGACCATGGTTCCATCCGGCATGTAACAATTTTAAAATTTGCCATTAAAAGGAGCAATTTCCTCTCTTTGTCCCATGGAAAGCCTCTGTTTGTGAGAGCATTTCTCCTACTTTCAATTACCAGTAACCACTCATCACTTGAAATTTAACCTGTTATTGAAAACAGATAATCTCTTCTGTTAATTAGTTTCGTATTGTCATAGTTGTGTATAATCTGTGTGTTGAATAAACACCTCAAATATAACAATAGAGACTCAGTCATGGGATAATATTCAATGTAATTACAGGTGTGAATTAACAACTCTGAGTTAATCCACTGGAAGATAACATGGATGAAAATGGTGAAAATTGAAAAACAGTGTCTGAAAATTTTCTATTGGGGGGGGGGGGGGGACCGCTCCCCCCCCCCCCCGGTTTGTAGGCCAGCCTTACGATTTTTGCAGTTCGTTGTCTTGTCTCTGTTGACCGGCGGATTTAATTTTGCGCACCGTGTTGAAATGGTTAATGATGTTCGGGCTGACTCTTATCCACGGTTGGTGCAGCTGAAGGTTGGGCGCACCCTTAAACAACTCGATTAATACGGCGCTTGACGTATGTCGCGAATTCATATGTAGCGGCCTGCTTAAGTATTATTGTTTATCCTCTGAGAGTCAAAGTACAATCGCCCAATAGCAGAAACAAAATTCCTCTATTAAAACTTTGTAACAGCGCCTATGTCATATGGTCATTTTATTTTTTTCCATTTCTTCTTTATTACTTCGATTGCCAAACGAAACAGCGGGATATCCAACAATGGTTAATATTAATACGTGGGAATGCAATGGGACGTATCGAAACAGATTGTGAAGGATAGTTTTTTTCAATTCATTGCAAAAAAAAAAAACAGGGAGGAGGCACAAATGCTATGAAGATAGCTTCACTGTGTGATCTGAAAACTGGAAAGATCGTACATTCAAAACAAGTAGAACAACAGGCGCATTGATCCTAGCTTTTTAAATAAATCTTTACTGACCCACCCTACAAATGCATCATCGACTCACCCATTTCAGTGTGTACCGTGGTGTATAAGACGATTCCGTTCCGGCTGACAGGGCTGGAGGTTCTAATGCACAATCCCTTTTGAAATGATGTTGAACACAAGTCATCACTTGTTAATTGGTAGGTCTTTCAGCATAGATAGCACCTTAGTGTTACTTGACATGAGAGAGAGGGAGAGGGGGGGGGGGAAGCGAGAGAACAACCGTCGACACTCCTATAATCTTCACATCAGGACCCCCTTTTGCGGAAGCAGTTGGTTCAGTGTCCTCCGATATGACACGTCTCCTCGAGAAATTAGTCAAAATGCGCAGTCAGCTGAATTCTTCCGTGCACACCCTGCTTTAATAGCTTGCTCCAAATTATGGTCAGTCGCCGCGATTCAGATCGAATCGTGTAGTTATTCTGTTCCTACAAAGACTGGAAGGAATGCGGATACCACTAATTTAATTTCACATTTATATTGAACATTGAACATTTCATGTAAATGCTTAGAGTATTTCCTTTATTAGTCTATGCAGATTCTCGAACTAAACAATTTCCAGCGTATATGCTCGTGGGAAATTAACGAGGTATAAATTAATTTACTCAACATTGGAGAACAAGTTATGAAGGAAATTGACAATTTGTAACACATATAAGACTGCATTCAACTGGGAAGTAAAAAAACAAAATCAGTCTCTCTGATTCAAGACTGTCTCTTGAATATTTTATATAATAACAACATAGGCGTGTTCAAGTAAGTCATTGAGGGGAATGTAAAGAAAAATAATTTGGAAAAAAATCGCCGTGTGCAATTTTTTGTTATTGTTGTTGTTCGTAGTGTATGATGCAATCTTGCTGCAGCTGCATTCTTTTCCATAAATAGGTTATGTTGAGACCTCTAAAAACTTATTTTATAATTTAAATGTTTTATAATCTCACATTTGAACAACGTTTTTCTCGGCAGTTAAACTCATTCTGGTGTAATCCAACCTCTTTGTTAAATCTGTACTCACAGTTACAGTAATTTGAGAGTGTGTTATTACTAAATCACTCGTGGATGGTATCTCCATTTGGATAAAAACTCCTTGTCCGGGAAAAACCCGGAGGTCCCTTGACTAAAACTGTACTTGTCCTTCTCGTGCATTTCTACTGGAATCGACTGTTATTGTCGGGGTGGAATCTCCACTCCATGAGTGTTTTAGCAGTAATTCATTCTCCACGTACTGTATTTCTTTTTGTACCGTATATGAGCTGAGGCTTCGAATTTGGTATATATAGCGAGTAATCGCCTGACTGGACTGGTTACGTGAAATAATTCATGATAGGTGAAGGACGTTGTACAAACACGAGTGCGCGAATGCGCACGAGTGTTTTACAATATAGTCTCTCGCCTCGAATGAATTTTTTCACGTAACCAGTCCAGTCAAGCGATTACTCTGTTTATTACTTTTCATTATTAACGATTATTATATTATTAAACCCTTTACCTAACGTAACGGCCAAAACCGGCCAGCGCTATTCTAAAAAATCACCAGTTAATATTCATTATTTTTTTCAGTTTTGTCTCTAAAACATAGGGTATGACCCCTCATTGGAACGAGTTCGTCGAGCTCGTTCAATGAGGGACCATAACCTATGTTTTTGAGACAAAAAATGAAAATAATAGTTATTCAAGAATTTATTTTTGCAAGTGTCGTCTGCTTTTCATGTTAGGTAAATTGTTAAAAAAACAAAAAACAATGTCCCCATTACACCTACGGCAAAGCGTCTTCGTTTGCGCGCACGGATACATGACACAATTGTTGATTGCATAATTCACTTGTGAAGTTATCATTTTTAATCAAACCCGGAAATCCCAGTAAATCACACTTTGGAAAGTAATAATGTGTCATAATAAAAGAAATCCGAGTAAAATATCTGTAAATATGTTAATGAAGTTAATGTAAACAAACAAAAACAGCCATCTTGTATGTACTCTCGAGTGTGTTTGTCCCGGATACGTACAGAACCTGCTTCTGTAAAAGATTGAGTGTCATGGATTACCGACTCTCTATTGTAGAGAAACCTCAGTAACTGTTTTCAGACATTTTTCCTGACTGGGTGTGATGCAACTGAAACAGTTATGATTACAGCAGGAAAGAAAGTGGCAGATACAGTTCTTCGAGTTTTACACTGGAGATTAAACATATTAAAATATTTAGTTATCAGGGCATAAATTGTGGGTGGCGATGACAGCCCCCCCCCCCCCCTCCCCACGTCCCCAACAAAAGAAAATCTCCTGTCAGGGGTCTCGTCTGGCAGCTACATAAACGTATACAACTTTCTCCCTCTGATCACTGAAAGACAATCTCTCTCGCCAATGGTGGCACTTACTGTGAGCCCAGCATTTGATCACCAGCTTTTACGCGGAGTATTGTCAAACCTGTTTGAAATCAAGAATAATGTGCTCAAATGGATCTCGTCTTACATTGACGATAGATATGCGGTTTTGGGCATTCGACCTCACAATGTTTTATCTCAATAAATTGTGTCGTTGGACAAAAAAGAGCTAAACTGTGTGATTATATTTAACCTAATACCACAGCAGATAACACTTGCGCAAAGATTCTTGAATAACTAAAAAAATAATTTTTTGCCTCAAAAACATAGCTTATGCCCCCTCGTTGGAACGAGCTCAACGAGCTCGTTCCAATGAGGTGTCATAAGCTATTATTGGTGGCTAAAATTGAGACACTATTAAAATTTCATTACGATTTTTATGAATAGCACAGGTCTGATTTGGCAGCTTAACATCCAGGAGCGAAAGAATGAAAGGTTTAAGAAGCACATGAAAAATGCTTTTGGAAACATTGACAGTTTATACCACGTGGCCTTGATTTATTTCGAGGCAAGTCTTGGCTGCTGCCTAAATTAGCAGCCACGACTTATCCGAACTGCGAAGGCACTCATAATGAAACTTCGACTTTATCCAGACACTCAATGTTGGACCACCAGTTCAGTTGTAGTAAAATTGATGTAAGTTGGAAATAGGCTACTAAATGTGAACAGATATTCTGACGCACCAACAGGACCGTGAGAAGTCAAACAATGGTATTTCAGCTTAAAATTACCAAAGGTGTCTTGAATGGGCTGTACAGCAACTGCCTTGACAAGTTTGCGATGTCCCTAATTTAAAATAATCTAAAGGTGTGTCTTGCTGGGTGGTCACACAGCTAAATGGGATAAGTTTGATATAAAGGACTTACATGTAGAGTAATGTTCCAAAAAGACTAAAATCCTCACCCTCTGATTGGACGAGAGCTCGCGTAGTTTTTTTTCTATGTTTACGGCCCCAGTAGCATATTTTACCGTTTGACGTCACCACGCGAAATATTTAAAACGAGGTTGCCCGTTTTCCATTATTTCATAATTGGGGTGACTTGAAAACGGCTTCATGTTTCTAGATTTTTCATACTTGCAGCTGACGATGTTCCCAATGAAGTGTTGTTTAAATTGCAAATCAGTTTACCATTGAAATATGATGAAGTGACCTCGACCTTTATATGATTTATTAATTAGTTGCCCAGTGAAGTCTTTGGGGTACACGAGAGGTTTATTTACTAAACTTCTTATCGTTAAAAAGCTGACTTGTCCATATCACGATGTGAGTTTTGGGCTATGGGTACTGTCTTACGGGAACATATACGTTATTGTGATGAATTGATGGTAACATGCTCTGAGGTTTGCTGCTCGGAGCGTATGTTCAGCCTCGCGCTCCATGTCTCGATTAAACATAAACTCCGAGCAGCAAACCCAGACCATGTTACCGCCAATTCATCACAACAACTTATAATATGCTTCGAACGCACATGTTTTGGAGATTCACCTAGATAAATCGAATTGTATGAAAGGCATAAAGAAAATCAATGAAACGTTCAGGATGTGGACCGTCTGGTTAAACATGGAGGTCAATCAGCTGAAACTCTGCTCGTACTTTTTAAAATAATTTTATAGAGTTATTCATTCACATATACTCTCTACAGTCTCTTGGTACAGTAAATGTTGGGGGTTTCAGAAAAGACACCAATTACAATTTATTTATTTATTGATGTTTTAAGGTCACATATTTATGCACAATGGCTAATCATGACCGTGACAGTTTTACGGGTGGAGGAAGCCGGAGTACCCGGAGAGAACCACCGAGCAACGACGAGCAGCTGCCAGCTCCCCAACATCGTAACTCCGCACTGCAGCACAGGCAGGGTTAGATTGGTTGAAGACATGCATACCATCGACGTGCAGTACACCTTAGTACACGGCGTCATCGTGCCCCTACGCGGGCAATGGAGATGAAGTGTCTTGCCCAAGGACACAACGCGGTTGCCGCAGGTGGGATTCGAACCGAGGACCTCTCGGCTTGCAGCCTGCACCTCTACCAACTGAGCCACCGCGCTCCCCACCAATTACAATAAAAGAAATAAAAAATATATATATACACAGAACGACACACGCATGTGAATGAGTTAATCGATATGGCACGAGTGCCAGTGCGGAAAAATAGAACGAGAGGCCGCAGGCCTCAAGTTTTGTCCTTCCGCGATGACACAAGTGCCATATTGATTAACCCATTCACACGCGAGGGGAATCCATGTTACTATTCCGTCCCCTGTGTTCCAAAATGTTCTATGTGCCTCTGGCACATAGAACATATTGGAAATCAGGGCACGATTTTTAGCAATCGTTTGCGATTCATATTGTAATTGAGGTGCTCGATTTGTACAAAAATTCCAGTGAAATTTCGCTTCTTTATAAAAAATAGTCTCTCAACGATTTCCATTCCGCACATATGTGCGGAACAAGATTTTTATTTGGTTTAGCGATGCTGTTGATGGGAATTTCATAGAACAGAAGTGTAATAAATACATATTCTTGCAGACCTTACTATTGACTCTTGCATGAACGAGCCCGATGGGAGCTTCCCAACTAGGGTTCATCAATCGGGTACATATACATCATTGTGAATCTTATTGTTTTAGTGGGTAGTCTTTGAATTAGTTATAGATTCGCTGTACTCATTTAAAAACGGACATTAACATTTGAGTTACCAGTAGGTTCTATTACAAATATCTTCTCTCGATTTTCTCACAGGAATATGTCAGGGCTCCCACACAATATCATTCCCACCTGATACGGCCGAACATATAGCATACTGCTGACGATCCTATGTTTAACTCTTAACCTGTAATTTAAAATACTTTCATCCAGTGGCGTAGCCAGCCCAACGCATGTGTGTGTGTGTGGGGAGGGGGGACAAACTCGCAGAGCCTGGCTTAGGGCCATTTTAATGGGGGGGGGGGGGGGGGGGGGTGAGTGTGTTGTGTGCGAGAAAAGCTTTCCAAGCCTTCACATTTCAGAATTTTGCGTCCCTAAAGTTTGAGCTAGGTAATCAAGGTAACAATAATCAGGATTTAGAGAGGGAAATAAATGTGTTCGATATGGGGCGACCAAGGGTCGTCTGTACCATGGGCTGACCATGGTTCGGCCCGTGTTAGAAAAAATTTGAATACCAGGTTTAAAAAAAAACCCATCTCCTTGCATCTGAGCGGATATTTTGAGGTTTTTCATGTACTGATTACTGTCTACGTTTTCACCGACACAGATATTAGGACAAGCACTCTACAAATCTACAAACTAACCCCCATGGACCTAACGCCCCTACGATTTTTATGCCATTTTTGGACAAATTTCGAGGACCAACTTTGCGGGAAAGTGGGGAGGACGCGTCCCCCCAATCCTCCCCCACCCCATGGCCACGCCACTGCTTTCATCAACTCTAGTCATGACTGCTTCCTGGATTTGATGAAAAATTCATGCAAATGTGACACAAAAAAATACTGGTTAAAAAGTCGATACAACTCACAAGGAAAAATTGGTTAAATGTCCTCAAATTTGTTTGATTTTAATGGCAGGAGATTTTCTGTCTGGGACATGAATATCCGCCAGTAGTATGCAAGGAGTTAACAAATTATATGGGCATTCGCATAAAGAAATATTTTGCAAGCGACGTCCCTCACACGACAAATCTCGGAATCAGCATTGACTACGTTAATCAGACTAGAGTGGAATAGTGGCAGGAGTCCTGCAATAATGCCCACATCTGCAATGATGAGCAATGGTAGTGCCCCAATTCTCACATTTTCAGAGGGGATTCCTTTTATGTGGAAATGACTACACTGACTGCACGAATAAAACGCAAGTGAGTGGTTCCACATTCGCAACCGATAGTATTGGGCCTTTCCTAACACAACATCAGCGGCGAAAAGCAGTTAATTTGACAAATTATGCTGTTAACACACATCGTCATTTCTCATTTGATAGGAAAATGATGCCACTTATTACATAAACACACGAAAGTATAATCTTTACCCTTTACCTAACATGAAAAGCAGACGACACTTGCAAAAAAAATTATTGAATAACTATTTTTTTTTCATTTTTTGTCTCAAAAACATAGGTTATGACCCCTCTTTGGAACGAGCTCGACGAGCTCGTTCCAATGAGGGGTCATAACCTATGTTTTTGAGACAAAAAAAAGGAAAAAAAATGAAAATTAATTGGAGACTTTATACAAATGTCAGAAATCGCTGTGACTAATTATGATTTTCTTCTTGTTCCTTGTTTATCGACATAAGCGAGGTGTGATGTACTGAACCTATTAATGCTTTCCTTTGATGGCACAGTGCTCTTGTAGGGTTGCTATTGCATCGGATATCATTTGGACATCATTGCTTACCTAAGCACCATGATGAGAGCATATAGAACCCCCAAACGGACGGTGTAACTCAGTTACAGTTCTGAATCTACACAAACCATCGTAGGTGAGTGAAACACTTCGGCTGGAGTTTGAAATGTTGTGGAATCGTTCCATTTAATCTTTCGCAAAACAGGTCGAACTTTAGTTGAAGAGTTTAATTAAATGACGAGGGGTTGGCACTTGATAAAAGTCGCCACAAGTTACCAGTAACTGTAGATGTTCAGTGCACTTTTTATATGCAAGCAAAAGGTTTACGAAAATGACCGACAATTTTTCCTTTTTGTGGAGGAGGGGTAGAGTGAAACTTATTTGTCCCGACTGTGATGGCCCAAGTCCCGACTGCTAAATTAAGTAAGTATAGCTTTAGTAACGTGGCATGTGTTATAACTTTTTTATGTAATTAACTCGTACCGTACTACAAACTGATCATGCTGGGCTGCAACTATCCGAATCCGGTAAAACATCCGTCCTGTTGTATTGCCGACTGTGTGTGTGGGCATGAGTCCCAATAGCAAATCTAGTCTCGAAATTTATTTATTTATTTATTGGTGTTTAAGGTCACATATTTCTGCACAATGGCTAACCATGACCGTGACAGTTTTACGGGTGGAGGAAGACGGAGTACCCGGAGAGAACCACCGAGCAACGGCGAGCAGCTGTCAGCTCCCCAACATACCAACTCCACACATGCATTGGTTGAAGACAGGTGCACCATCGACGTGCAGTACGCCTTAGTACACAGCGTCACCGTGCCCCCACGTGGGCAATGGGGGTGAAGTGTCTTGCCCAAGGACACAACGCGGTTGCCGCAGGTGGGATTCGAACCGAGGACCTCTCGGCTTGCAGCCTGCACCTCTACCAACTGAGCCACCGCGCCCCCTAGTCTCGAAAGAAATGGATAATTAACAGCAAGAGAGAATCGACATTTAATATTGCAATCAACACAAAACCATCCGGCTGGAAAACCTTTTGGTGAGAATCACCCCAGGCCCCACTTCGCGACGCGCATACACACGTGGATTACTTTAAATATTATTTCAGTGAATAAACACTTGCCCCGAGCCAGTAAAGTCTTCTGCTATTTTAATATTGTCTAATTCCGAGGTGAAGACGTATACCACCCCCCCCCCCCCCGCCTCCCCCCCCCCCTCTTCCCATTGTGTAAATGGAGTATATGTTCCCTGCATGGACTCTACAAATAAAGATTTCTACTATGATAAACCATTTCTTGTCCTACAGTTAAAACTAGAAGTCCTGTTACGAACTGTGCGCTTACCTAGGCTTAATTGCACGTGGGAATTGCGCCCAGTTGCCATATCGAATGGCACCCAAAGCATGACAGGTTATCCTGGTTACTCAAAGCAAACACAGGCAATGTTTCTGCCAATGGACCTCCGGGTTACCCGGAGGGAGGTCCATTGGCTGAAACATTACTTGTGCACAGGCCATATGTACAGAATTTGATAGCCTTACTATGGTCATAATGCGTAGATTAACGCGTAGATCGACGTGCTATTTGTGCGCATTTCATGACAGGAGCACCTTAAATAATATATACAGCAAAAACGATTCTAGCTTTTGCCCTTTATTGTAAGTGTGTAATTGTAAAACGATCTTCTTACACAAGGAAATGATGCCGGGCAAATTTTATCGTGCAGTGCTTATGTCCTCGACATTCTCATCCCGATCAGTAACAGAAATGACGAGTTAGACTGGTAAGACTATGAACTCTGAAGCAGAGAGTGCGATTCTTCAACGATTTTAAATGTACGTAATGTAATTATCAAAAAGTTCGAAGTCATTTTAGATCTAATTAGCAATTAACTTTTCACTCTTAAAGGAAATAATTATATAACTAGCTTCCTCTATAATTGGTCTTGAGTCTGGGTAAGAAACCATCTAAGTAATACGGTCGAAAAGAGAAGTCGTTGCCCAGAAATGAATAAAAAATGTCATTATGTGTCTACGAGGAGTGTGAGTTTAGTGGTGGGGGGGGGGAGGGGATTTTAAATCCTTTATAATTGTATTTCCACAATAGTAATTTGTATGTACGACTATAAGTGGTTGAAATGAAACATTGGCATTTGAAAAGACGTTGCAATTTACCGGTACGTATTTGCCACGTCGTTTAGAATACCATTGTTTCATTCAGATATGTCATGGTCCCAGATAGAAAAAAACAATTATGAAAACACAATTGCACACATTTTATGTTATTGGCCAAAAAGTCCTACACATGACATTTGAAGTCTTTCGTACTAAAACCGGCTGCTCCTTGTTGTTGTTGTTCGTGTGAGCTCATTTTGTTCGATTAGAGCTGAAACGGTTAAAGGCTTTTCTTGATCGATTAATCACATGGATTAACCTTGGTTAACCGATTAATCACTTGCCCTTATAGGTAGCCGAATAATTGCCGCACCGTTGATGATTTATAGCATTAACTCTTTTACCAATGTAACGGACAAAGTCGGCCAGCTCGACATACAAAAATCTCCATTCAGATTTTATTATAGTTTCAATTTTTGTCTCAAAAACAAAGCTTATGATCCCTCATTGGAACGAGCTCATTGAAACGAGCTCGTTCCAATGAGGGATCATAAGTTATGTTTTTGAGTCAAAAATTGAAATTTTTTAGGAATTCAAGAATCTATTTTGCAAGTGTCGTCTGCTACCCGCAATTGGTAAAGGTTAACTTAAGAATGACCAGTTCCAGCTACTGATACAGTATAATGATCATGCAAGTGAACAAGTATGTCAGCACGTAACGTGTATGCCTTACTCTGTCTCATATAATTGATGTGAGTCAGTGTGACAGTGTTTGCATATTTTTGGAACAAGTTTGTTCCTTTGTTAACCCAGAAAATACAGTAGTTCAAAAGTAACGATTAATCGATCAATTACTTTTTTAATCGATCAAGACGTTGATCATTGATTAATCGATTAATTGGTTAACCGTTTCAACTCTGTGTCCGACCCATGTGTGTTCTTTTAACAGAAGCGTTGAAGTGTACTGAGGCTTAAAATTGAAGTATTAATTAAGTCGCTCAACAGAAGCAATAGCAGCAACCATTTTCAGCAACAGCAACAAATCAACTACATTGGATCAGCGAAACGTTCTGTCCTTAGGCAAAGCACTTTATCCCGGTTGCCAACATGGGGGCACGATGACGCCGTGTATTAAGGCGTACAGCACGTCGATGGAGCACATGCCTTCAGCCACTGTACCCCTGCTTGAGCGGAGCTTGAACAGAGTTAGAATGTTGCTCGTCCTTGCTCGGAAGTTCTCTCCGGGTTTTCCGGCTTCCTCCACCCGTTAAACTGTCACGGCCACGATTAGCCATTCTGCATAAGTATGTGACCTTAAACTCCAATGAATAAATAACTAAATAAATCAGCGAAAAGAAGTGTATTGTGCCCCAAACATGTCAGTATAAACATTTCAGACGCGAAGATTTTGTAAATTTGGAGATGAAAAGGAGTTCTGACACTGTTATAAATTGCAAAGGTTTTTCATGGTATACTTGTTGCGCTACAATAAAAGTGCTCGCAATTATCGTTCCCTGCGCTATAGTAACAACTTTGGTAACAGCAACAAAAAAACCTACATTGGATCAGCGAAAAGAAGAACCTTTTGCCCCAGACATGTCAGTATAAACCTTTCAGATGCGACGATTTTGTAAATTTGGAGACGAAAAGGAGTTCTAACATTGTTATAAATTTACCGATTTTTAGGATGTTCTTGTTGTGCAACAATAAAAATGCTCACAGTTATCGTCCCCTGATCAATAGCAACACCTCCAGCAACAGCAACAAAATACCCACATTGGGCCATCCAAAAGAATTGTCTTTTTCCTCTGACTTCTTCAGTATAAACATTTCATACGCGAAGATTTTGTAAATTTGGAGATGAAAAGGAGTTCTAACATTGTTATAAATTTAAACGACTTTTTTAGGATGTTCTTGTTGTGCAAAATAAAAATGCTCACAGTTATCGTCCCTTGAGCAATAGCGACACCTTTATCAACAGCAACAAAACACCTACATTGGGCCATCGAAAAGAAGTGTCTTTTTTCCCTGACATGTCATTATAAACATTTCAGACGTGAAGATTTTGCAAATTTGAAAATGAAAAGTTGTTCTAATATTGTTATAAATTTAAACGGTTTTTAGGATGTTCTTGTTGTACAACAATGAAAGTGCTCGCAATTATCGTCCCTTGATTGAAACAAGGCACCATCTGCAATGCTAAAGCATTGCAGATGGCGCCTTGGTTCACTAAAGAGACGTTATTATTTACCTTCCGCCTCAGAGTTAAGAAGAAATACATTATTTTTCCCCATTCCATCATTTAAGGTGGGTGACAATAAAACAGCCAGATGGCTTTGTCACCCCCCCCCCCCCCCCCCCCCCGCAGAAAACAGAGGTTGCAAAATCTGTAATCACTGGATCTACAAGCCAGCGTATTCTTTTTAATGTTGCTTAATATATTCTTCTACTATATTGTTTTTTTTGCAAAATTCCTTCCTTCCTTCCTTCCTTCCTTCCTTCCTCTGCTGGCTCCCAGTAGAAAAGAGAATTCAGTTCAAAATCATTCTACTCACATTCAAATGTCTGAATGCAATGGCACCATCCTATCTGTCTGAACTTGTAAGTGCAGACAAACCTGGAATACCGCTCCGTTCTCAAGATATTCATAATCTCGTCCATCCGAGGTCTAAATTGGTTACAGCAGGCGATAGAGCTTTTTCGGTCATTGCCCCAAAATTGTGGAATGCTCTACTACCCCACTTAAAAACACCACAAACACTTGACAAATTCAAAAAAGCTCGAAGACACACATACACCAATTAATTTTCATCGATCAAAAAGATTAGAAACTTGATGACAAGGGCGCTATAACCTTTCGCTCTCTACCTTTCAATCTGTACAACCTTAGAGCACTTCCTGTGGATATCAGGCTTATAAAATTAATCTTAATCTTAATTAATCTTAGGTGTGGAAATTGGATTGCCACTAAACACTCCTGGGGTGAAGTTTCTATCCGGCAATAACATGAATTCTATCCAAAAAAAACCCAACTCCATATAGTACTGTGATTCCAAACACAAATTCTTTCGCAATCTGATTGCCATTTGATTGCAATCTGGTTCTTACAAACGGGGAAATCGATATTTCATTAATAAAATATTGAAAAAACAAGATTAGAAAATACGACTGAAAATAACATTCAAGACACAATGCTTCCGCGTTTCTCTTTCGATTGATGAAATTCAAGAGAGTTATGAGTTAAGATTCCTGTATTTAAATGTTGGGACCGTAGACCAATATAGTAGTAATCCGTTCCAGTTTGCATCGAATATTAAGGCAAACTATCCACGGGAAAATCTCATAATATATACAGTTAAAACTGGAAGTCCGGTCATGAAATGCACACAATTAGCACGTTGATCTGCGCGTTAATCTACGCGTTATGACCATAGTAAGGCTATCAAATTCTGTACATATGGCCTGTGTACAAGCAATGTTTCAGCCAATGGACCTCCCGGTAACCGGGAGGTCCATTGGCAGAAACATTGCTTGTGTTTGCTCTGAATAACCAGGAGAACCTGCTATGCTTTGGATGCAATTCGATATGGCAATTGTGCACAATTCCTACGCGCAATTAAGCATAGATAAGCGCACAGTGCGTGATAGGACTTCTAGTTTTAACTGTACAGTAGCTATGTAGACAATTACGAATCGCCACTAAAACAATTCCCCCAAAACAGTAATTGTCAGTTCTCGAATACCGGTCGAGGACGGTTTGTTAGTGTGAACAAACATATTGGTAACCTCTCATTTTGGTGGGGGTGGATGGTATAGTGGCAGAACTTTTATGGCTAGGTGATTGGGTGCCGTGGACGCGTTATCGACTTCCAACTGTGTGAACTTCAGAAAATTTTATATCTTTCAGTTCAGTGTCTCGGACTAAGCACAATGGCTGGTAATTCCTACTTAATATGGCCGATACAAAACTATAAAGTTGCATCTTCACATATTTTCCATTAATTGAGATTCCTGTGTTTAAAACATGAACCATAGACCAATATAACCATAATCTGGAGCCACAACTGTATTTTCTAGAATTGTATTTTCTACCTATTAATATAAGTGACTAAAATGAATCATTAGAATTGTAAAGGACAACTGGCAAATAGCCAGATCTTTGAAAATGTTAATGGTTCAATCTATCCGGCTTAAAGTCATAATTAGAAAATACAATTCTCTAAAATACAGTTGAAAAGGATTTTAGTATTGGTCCCTGTTCCGATTGCATCAGATGTTAGAGCAAACGATTCACTGGTAAATCTCACAATAAAAGCAGGGGGTTTGCAAATAATTGCGAATCACCGCTCAAACATTCTTAAAAAAATACCACTACTTGTCAATTTTCGAATATCGGTCTGGGTGGGTTGTAAATGAGAACTAATATACTGGCTGAGGTAACTGCAACACTTTTGGGGTTGCCGTTAGCTCAGATGGTATGGTGGATTTATATATTAGTGGTATTAAGGGTTAACCCTTTACCCAACGAAACGGCCAAAACCGGCCATCGTTATTCACAAAAATCGCTTATTAATTTTCATTATTTTTTTCATTTTTTGTCTCAAAAACATAGGTTATGACCCCTCTTTGGAACGAGCTCGACGAGCTCGTTCCAACGAGGGGTCATAACCTATGTTTTTGAGACAAACATGAAAAAAAATAGTTATTCAATAATTTTGTTTGCAAGTGTCGTCTGCTTTTCATGTTAGGTAAAGGGTTAACAGTTATTTGATGCAAGTGAAAAACAGTAATATCTTACAAAACCTGTTGATTTCTATGACGAAAATGGTGAGGTATTTTTTTATGACAAAAGCCGATTTTTATTACAAAACTGGTAACCTCAATTTATGACAAAACCTGACGATTTTATTACAAAAGTGGTAAGCTTTGACGAAACCTGGCGATCCGTTTTGATGTGGGGTGTGACATCACAGCACTGAGTATGTCTGTTAAATGCTCTCTTTTCTCCCGCCACCTATTTATTGAGATATGCGTGCTCCGGGTGAGATACCTGGGTGATATAGATAGATGATACTTTATTTTACGACATGAGCATTGAATACAAAATAGACATTTCTGAGTACAAAGTTTTAATAACAGAATTCTTTCTGCACATATCGTAGGGAGATGACATAGCCAGATTGGCTGTCTACCTGTCATCCCCCACAAAAAAACATATGTTCCTGCTTCAACACTGCGAATGGACTAAGGACCAGGGACATTGCAGCCCAGCGTCTGAGAACACACCAGGTGATGTCGCTCACCCATGGACTTGGTGGTTCATCACGGTGGATTTACTTGAAGTCGAGATAACCAGGTATTATCCAATAGTCTAATAGTCAGATAATCTACTGATCAAACGGACTAATCAACCAACTACTGAAACAGCCAACCAATCTTTCAATTATTTTATTTGTTAATTCATTTAGTTACCCATTTGGTTTTTAAGTTTTTATTCAATTATTTATTGTGTGTTTAAGTCACTTTCAGCATTTATTGGCATGTCCTGCGATTAATACGTACGTATAAAGTCTTAGATCTGCGTTTATTCCAATATTGTCCGAGCGCTAATAAAATAACACCCGGGCAACACCAGCATAATCAGAAGAATGCGACTCCTCACTCCTGTTGAACTGAAGTGTCTTTTTAATAAAATTATAGAACCGATAGTTTTATACGGTAGTGAAATTTGGGGGGTTGAAAATGTAGGAATGTTTCGAAAATTGCAACTCAAATATTTGAAGTTAGTTCTCGGCCTAAAAAATAGCACTCCATCATTTATGGTGTATGGAGAAGTAGGTGTTTGTCCTATAGAAATCTCGATTAAGTTGAGAATGGTTGCATTCTGGGCTCGATTGATCAGCAATAGCACAGCTAAAATTTCCCTGGGTCTTTATAGGTATGCATATAAGCAGCATATGTCAGGCATTATCAGATATTCGTGGATGGATCACTTGAGTAGCATTTTAAACTCGTGTGGTCTGTGCTATGTTTGGGATAACCAGTACTGTCCTAACCCCGAATGGTTAATATCGTGTGTCAAAGTAACTCTTATTGATCAGTTTACCCAGTCGTGGAACACGGAGGTAATTAATTCGCCTATTGGCTGGATCTATCGCACTTTTAAGACAATATTCGAATTTGAGGATTATTTGAATAAACTCCCCACTGGCCTGGCAAGGGTATTTTTGAAGTTCAGAACTTCAAACCACCAGCTTCCTATAGAAACCGGTCGCTGGACTAGAACACCCAGAGAAGAGCGACTTTGTACTTTTTGCGATGCGCAATCATTAGGTGACGAATATCATTATATTTTAGAATGCCCGAGTGTTGTTGCCCATCGAAAGAAATATATACACAAATCACTCTGTACTCAACCGAATATAATAAAGTTTGCTGCACTTATGTCCAGCTCCAACAAAAAGGAATTGATCAATATATCAAAATTGGTTAAAATTATTAACAGAAAAATAATTAACAAGTAGATAATTATCATTTAGCATAATTTTTGACAAGGGATAGTTCCCCGGTTTCCTCCTGTGGATCTTTCTCATATGCTTTTGCTTTACGCCCATTAAAATCACTCTCTTTTAGTTTGAAGTACATCTTAACAACCATTAGCGAGTGATTCTGTATTTGTTGGCACGGTCTTGCTTTGGTTGGGGTGGGCGTGTATTCTGCGGCTCAACATTAATTTCTTGCTGAAATCACTGAATCAGAAAGCTGGAGTCGTGCGATTCACGCCTACCTGTAGTGCCAGATCGCACATGCGTTGGACAGCCGAGAGAAGACCATTGACTTACGATGCCTCATATGTGCTGAACAGGACAAAGGTTTAGTCCTATCATTTCCTAGAGCCCAATTTCTTGACTTTCGTCGCCTGGCAGTCGGATATATTGAACGCAGATCCGGTCATGATGGGCGAACTTTCGTTTTCAAACAAGATTGGGTGACTGGGAAAATGCTATGCTATCATTTTCGATTTGAATATACTTGAGTAGAAACTATGCCGTTGTATCCCTTATTCATATTGAACCTCCCCCCCCCCCCCCCTTCGTCCTCTCCAACACTGTTGGCAACCTGACAAGTGGTCGTGACATTTACTAAAAGGCTGTCCTCATACAGAATCAGTTCGCCCCCTGGATGCACCTGGACGACATCTGGAAGTCTGAGACTGCTGGTAGCGCCTTGGTGCGCTCAAGGGACGAATTGCTACACGGAATTCACACCAGGTTCATGGAATATAGGTTTGTAAAATTCTGACCGCACCCCATACCCACCTCACTATAATTCACCTACCAACAATACCATTAATATAGGGACACCCCTTTATTTACATTGTGTCCCTCTACACTCTACCTGCTCCATTGTCCTCATTCTAATTGTTTGATGATATTTTATTTGCTGTACCTCATGTACCATAAATATGGTTTGAGCGTAATAAAGTAAAGTTGAAAGTTTGTAGGAAAGTTGATACTCTTCTCGAGTTCGCCTGGTTGATAAAGGTCATAATTAATGTGTAAAGGTGCGAACTTATTCATAGATTTACGTGCGTTGTGTTTAGACACAGCAGTCTGGACAATACGGGTTACTACATTGGGTACTGTCAGCATATGGAGACAAAAGTTTTATTGTTAGATTCTTTTTGAACTTGATTCTATTATTTAGATTTTGTAGATCCATGTCCAAATTGTTCCATATTTTAGGGAATGCAAATATAGGTAACTTATCTAGGGATTTTGTGCGAGTTCTGTATACACGCATTTGTCCCACTTGCCTCGTGTTCATACGAGATATATTTTCTAAAATACTAAAATAGTCATCAAATGACTTTGGGAGATTGCCATGTTTCCAATCAAATATGAAAAGTCAAGATCTATCTCACCCACCCATGTGACTATACTCGTTCGAATATTTGATGGTCGCCTGACAATTTCACCAACGCCTGTATTTTGGAAACAAACACGTCTACCCGCTTCGCTTCTAATAAAACAGTTACCCATCCTACACCTACACAACTTGAGGGTGATCTTTCTCCCAGCACACGTCATCTGACGTCATTGATATCCAAAATTTAAAAAAGTTATTTAATATAACAATAACATGATTTTGAAGGGCTTTACAGTGTATTAACGGCTCAACAGAAATGGTTAACAGCCCAAGAGTTTATTAGCGGCCCGCGACGAAGTCGAGGGCCGCTAATAAGCTCAAGGGCTGGTAACCATTTCTGTTGAGCCGTTGATACTCTGTAATGCCCGACAAAGTCATGTTATTTCTATTATTGCCACTTCCGTACATCGGGGACATTACAATTAAATTATATGGGAAATAAGATAAATAAATGAAGTTTGACGTTTTAGAATTAAAAAAACAGCGACACCATCGTCTGATTTATTGACAAACAAACCGAGTAACATGACTATCGTCTGATCAGTCTACGGCGAAATTCGGGAAGTTAGATGATGAAATATATCTTCGAAATGCGAACTTTAGGCAAGGAGTTTATTCATCAAAGATGTCATCACTTACTTTGCGTGTATCGCTTCCTATATTTGATACATTATCTATCCCTGGCACAAAGGGAAACACTTGAAACAAATGTGTTAATTGTGTTTACAAATTAAAAAAATCCGAATTGAATTTCGGTCCAAATGAAAATCTGGGGAAAATATTGTTGATCGGCTGAGAGATGTGACGTCATTGTCTATATTTAGACGTGTCGGGCTGTTTTTTGACGTGTTGGGCTGTTATACTCAATAACGGCCCAACACGTCACACGACTTGTACTTGTTGAGCATTATGCGGTTTCAACGCCCGACAAAACATCGTTAATGTGCTTGGAAAGCCCGCAAAAGTGGTGATAATCTTATTTAATCTTGTTTTACAAGGATTGGCGAACAAGTTATGCAACTTATATTAACGCTTCTCCTTGGCCGAATGGCACAGGTGTGTGGGATGACGTTCGTAGCGGCAACTTCGTGACCTTGCTCTTCTCAAATACTACGAAAGGATCTTTAGCCTGCACGGAGTGTGTCTCTCTCCGCACAGAGGGCAGTCGTTTTACGTCCCCACCCGATATGACGGCACTGAGACAGCATCAGCCCCCACAATTGATGCTGACAAAATTTAGAAAGTGACTACCCGGTATGTCAGTTGTTTCAGCTCGCTTCAGAATGTTAACCCATCGCTGATATGAGCTAACGCTCGTTTTCGTAGTATGAACCGTTGGTATATACGGAAATTTCCGATGCACTTTACGAAACAGGCAATTCATTTTGCACTACGATTAATCGGACGAGCAGTGAATTTTCATCACACTAGCGATGGTTTGATTTCGATGACGTAATGTTAGGCGTGGTGGGAGTCGAATCGTCCTCGGGTGGTGGTGGTGGGGGGGGGGGGGGAATGAGGAATTCTGACTCGAGTGGAAAGACATTTGACCCTGACACTCGGCTTGTCAATTTTCCGTTAGTAACATTTAACCCTTTACCCAACATGAAAAAGCAGACGACACTTGCAAACAAAATTCTTGAATAACTAATTGTTTTCATTTTTTGTCTCAAAAGCATAGGTTATGACCCCTCATTGGAACGAGCTCAACGAGCTCGTTCCAAAGAGGGGTCATAACCTATTTTTTTTAGACAAAAAATGAAAAAAATAATAAAAATTAATTGGTGATTTGTGTGAATAGCACTGGCCGGTTTGGGCCGATACGTTGGATAAAGGGTTAACAAACGAAAACAACAGACAGCTTCCGAGTGTCTTGGTCAAATAACTCTCCCCACCCCTGGGAGGTTTCGCCATTCCAACATCACACCACTCGAAGATAATAATATTCAAGAATTGGGAGAAAACTTCTCCCATTTTAGCTGTATGGTTAATCAAAAATCCGAATCGGTTAGGTTTTGTTTAAAGAGACCTTCGGAAGATGACAATGTAATCACAATTTTCGATTTCTCCATGTAAAACCAACAAGATCCAAAACTGACTAGCGGTTAAAAATATCTCTAGTTTCATCTCACGGCACTGCTGAGAAATGGAGTGTCGTCTTTTCACATGATCAGATACTTTTTCCGACCATTAATCTCATATTGTAAATGTTGTAAAGCTTAAAAATAACATAATAATCCGGAAGTAATCCGGAAGTAATTAAGATGAACGAAGTTGCTTCAGATATTGTTCCAGATGGAATTCTAATTGCCCCATTAAACGTAGAGCCAAGCATAAAATATACACTCGAATCAATTGAACGTATCATACTAGCAACTTCATTCGAGGCCTTGTGGGCAGCACCATTTGTGTCTCGATCCATTTCAGCATATATTTCGTGTATGTGTGTGTGTGCGGGGGGGGGGGGGGGGGGGGTCGTGCAATGAATACAATCTTCAGTTCATCTCGTCCCCAGTTTATGAATGATAGCAAACTCTATGGCGTCCAGTATAATTATGAATGAAATGCGATGCTGTTATGGGTTGGAGCCAGTCTTGCAACACCATACCACAGAAAATATTTACTATCCCATTCTGAAACATTTTTAAAAGAAAAAAATGTGTCGGCAGATATTATTGCTCCAGTGGTTAAATAAGAATTGAATTATTGGAAAAATGTGTGTAATAGACGCGTTTTTTGACATGATAATTGACGAGTGAGACTAATTCGTTAAGGAAATTTTTACATTGAACGAAATGAATAGAGTCACCTCAGGTGCCTGGTGGTTCCACTCAACAGATAATTATTATTGGGTCAATTTACGCATCTTTTCTAATTTTTATCGATACGTGGAGAGGTTTTGGTAAATCTATTTACTTTCACTGGCTGTCAGAGGAACAATGCGTCATGGGAGATTCAAATTGAAATAATGTGAATGGTGTATTAGATATGATTATCTTTCCCAGAATTTCCCATTATCAAGCTCAGCCGATATGACTTCAAACTCGGCTGATATGACACCAATCTCGGCCGATATGAATCAAGCTACAGTTGTCACCTCGCATGTGTTTCTAGACGTAACAAATTTGTTTACATCGAAATCAGGGGGCGCGGTGGCATTGCGGTAACCGGTTCTCGTCAGATCACCGAAGTTAAGCAACGTCGAGCCCGGTTAGTCCTCGGATGGGTGACCGTCTGAGCGATCGATTCGGACTCCCGCGTTGTGTCCTTGGGCAAGGCACTTAACCCCGATTGTCCACATGGGAGCACGGTTGACGCCTTGTGCTAAGGCGTACTGCACGTCGATGGTGCGCATGCCTTCAACCAATCTAACCCTGCGTGTGCTGCAGTGCGGAGTTACGATGTTGGGGAGCTGGCAGCTGCTCGTCGTTGCTCGGTGGTTCTCTCCGGGTACTCCGGCTTCCTCCACATGATTAGCCATTGTGCATAAGTAGGTGACCTTAAACACCAATAAATAAATAAATAAATTACATCGAAATCGTTCACAAGTATTCGTCAAACGCAATCACGAAAATTGGTATTACCGGGGATAATGGGATAGTTTAACGCTGATTTTTTTTTTGTATGATTAGAATCAATGATGGCAAAAAGTAAGGATTAGGAAGATAACGAGAACAAAAATGAGACTTGTACAGAAAATTCAACGCATACTAAGATTCGGTGTCGTAGATTCTTTCAATGGTTGAAGAGATAGTTCAGTTATCCGAACGTCGCAGCTTCCCGCCCTGACTCACACCCCCAAAAGTTAGTCTTAACCCTTTACCCAACGAATCGGCCGCATCCGCCCGCGTAATATGCAAATTCAGCAGTTGAAAAAATATTATTTTTCAAACAATTTCACCAAAACCATATCATGTGACCCCTCGTTGGAACGAGCTCGTCGAGCTCGTTCCAACGAGGGGTCACCTGATATGGTTTTGTTGAAATTTTTGGAAAAATTTGAAAAAATGATATTTAAAATAATAAATTTTGATATCGTCTGCATTGGGTAAAGGGTTAAAGATTACGTTGCACAGGGTGAATGGAAAAGAACCCCTACACGCTCATGTTGTTTCAACATGAAAAGTAATTAATATTTATCTCATCATATTGAAAAGACTTTCAAAATAAAATTTAATAAACAATGAAATCCTTATCATGCTTTTTTGTCCATCTTCAATTTGTTTATATGCAACAGATGATCGTCTGCGTTCATCGTTTTACCCAAATCAAACGCAAACAGTCATGATAATCCACATACAAAACTCACGCTAACAAAACTTTCCAATTTCCAAATAGCCTGAACGAACTCTTTCTGAGACAAAGTTCAACAAACTTCATGTCATCTGGGTTTATATCGAACTCCACATTTACAAACTGTGTTTTCAGTTTCTCAGGAACTGGTCAAAATCAGAATTAAATTTAATTCAGTGTTGCTTTGAATGACAGCATCCTCACGTCAAGTGGAAAAGAAGATTGAAGTTTTGTGTGGGTGTGGCCTATGACGTTCCTTTTAACTTATGCAATTCATTGGTCAATAATTTTTTTAATGACACAAGAACAATGTTCGGTGAAATGTATCGTTATTTCAAACATAATTTTAGAAAACTGCCTTTTTATTCAATTATCACTGGCAAGCGTGATGCGACCTGATTTTTATTTTAACTCCGCAAAGTAGAGAGTGTTTAAATTTACTGCTCCTCAAGTTTAATTATAAGGAATGATCGTTTGTTTCTGTCTATTTCTTGAGTTATGAACCCCAAAAAACAAAGGCCAATCATAGTGTTAATTTGCCGTTATTAATTCCTCATTGTACAAAACTCTGCTTCCAGCCTTTCCTCCAGCCTGGTAACGCCAATTTTCCGCGACGTTCGGATAGCTGAACGATGTCTTGTCCAACTTCGACAAATATCTACATTTGACTCTGAATCTTACTTTTGCTTTAAATTGTCTGTACAAATCTCTACTTTCTTCTCTTTATCTATCGAATCATTACTTAACCCTTTACCTAACATGAAAAGCAGACGACACTTACAAAAAAAATTCTTGAATAACTAAATTTTTTCATTTTTTGTCTCAAAAACATAGGTTATGACCCCTCGTTGGAACGAGCTCGACGAGCTCGTTCCAACGAGGGGTCATAACCTATGTTTTTGAGACAAAAAATGAAAATATTTTGAAAATTAATTGAGGATTTTTGAGAATAGCGCTGGCCGGTTTTGGCCGTTACGTTGGGTAAAGGGTTAATGCCAAATTTAATTCCCCATCATACAAAAAATTAGCTACAAATCACTCCATTACGCGTGGTCACGTTAATTTTCCTGATTGCGTTCGGCGAAAACGGCGCATGATTTGCTTCCGTGTAAGCAAACTGGTTGCACCAAATAACACACCAAGGGGGACAACTCTAGTTTGGTTCATAACAGCCGGGTTTGAAGTCATATCTCACGAGTTTGATAATGGACCAAGTTTCATCTAGGGTTATAAATGAAATTGGAGACCTCGCTTCAATGAGGGCTTACATGCTCTCTAAAATCAGTTGGGTTACAAATTAAGCCAAATCAACTGGGGTGAGTGAATATGAACCCAGTTGGGTTCATATTCACTTAAAATATTTGATTTGGGTTGATTTTTAACCCAACTCATTTTAGAGTATGAAATGGTTTTGCTGAATTTTTTTGAAAATTAAAATAACAAAATTTGATACCGTTTGTTGGGTAAAGGTGTAAAATTTAGTTGGAATTTTTTTTTTTTAATTTTTATTTCAGATACATAATAACATTGTCAATAGTACAGAATATAAATATATATGTGTATAAATATAGTATAAAACGTGAAAGTTTAGTTGATTATAATGTATGCATATTCCCAGTTAAAAGAAGCTACTGTGTGAGAATATGAATACTACTGTGCTGCGAAGAAGCCTGCATATTTCCTTTGTTTGGTATTCGGTTAAGTTAACCTTTTCTTTTTGCCCAGGGTGATCCTTCCAAACGACAAACACGAGTCATATCTTCGGAAGCAAAGACTGAAATCGGTTACACCAGAGATTTCGCTCTGCAGAGGAGTCGTAGGCTATACTATGGAAGCAAAAGTGAAAACAAAATGGCAATATTTGGATGAACATATTCATGCGAAGCGCTTGTTGACTCTGAACGTTGCATTGTGATAAAATATTATGGAAAATTTTGCCTGCGTGGAGCGGTGGGGGAGGTGCTAATGGAATTTTCCATTTGTTGGAAATTATGTAGTGGTAAGTGCAATTACCACTACATATTTTGCCAATCGGGTGGGGTACAATTGAAAATCTAGAGATGGAACACCCATCCCCATCACCCGAGCACCTGACCAAAACGGATCCACCAACTACAACTACTGAACTCGCCACCTACACGACAGAGCAAACAACGCCTACCTCGGAATCAACAATTCCAGAGTTTTAGCATATCCTACTCTCTCCAATTCCTGGCTGAAAATGGTATCTCAGCACAAACACTCCACTTTTTTAAAAGCATGTGTAAATGCAGACTCCAGGATATATCTGGTCATGTGAATGGTAGAGTTGAAACGGTTAACCGATTAATCGATTAATCAATGATCAACGTCTTGATCGATCAAAAAAGTAATTGATCGATTAACCGTTACTTTTGAACTACTGCATTTTCTGGGTTAACAAAGGATCAAACTTGCTCCACAACAGGCAAACATTGTCACACTGGCTCACATCAATTATATGAGACAGACTAAAGCGTACAAGTTACGTGCTGATATACGTGTTCACTTGCATGATCATTATACTGTATCAGCAGCTGGAACTGGCCATTCTTAAGATAAACTTTACCCAATGCGGGTAGCAGACGGCACTTCTAAAATAGATTCTTGAATTACTAAAAATGTTCAATTTTTGTCTCAGAAACATAGCTTATGATCCCTCATTGGAACGAGCTCAACGAGCTCGTTCCAATGAGGGATCATAAGCTATGTTTTTGAGACAAAAATTGAAAACATAATAAAATCTGAATGGAGATTTTTGTACGTGGAGCCGGTCGGTTTTGTCCTTTACGTTGGATAAAGGGTTCATGCTATAAATCATCAACGGTACGGCAGTTATTCAGCTACCTATATGGACAAGAGATTAATCTGTTAACCAAGGTTAATCCATGTCATCAATCGATCAAGAAAACCCTTTAACCGTTTCAGCTCTAGTGAATGGGGCATAAAAAGTTCTAATATTGCAGATCGACCTTATTTCTCCCCAGGCGAAAAATAGGCGAACGAAACGATTTGTATAGATCCTGGATCGAGACATCCTTGATATCAACACCCCTAACAGAAACGCCCAGCATTCACGGAAAATGCATTGGAGCAATATTCGATTTTGCTGAATGACACAAGAATGCATTTTGCTTTCAATGAGGAAATTGGATTTTAAGAGTATTTCCGATAAAAAGCATATTTTCAAACATGCCAGTCTCGCAAAATTGACAATGACCTCTAAATACAAAATGCCAATATTTTACAGTTTTCATTAGTAGAGTACAAGGCAATAAATTGATTTCTGCTGGATTGCCAGAATGTTACACAGAAATATTGAAAAAAAAAATCGAGGCAACATCTTCTTTTTGGTGAATATTATTACTCAAATCTTCTGATGCTCTTGAGAGACGAAACATATCACTCTGCCCTTCGACTCATCGATTACATGTGTGTATTTATCAAGAGACGTTTGGCATAAGTACTGACTGTTTCTGTGCCAAGATCTGTTTACAAATCTCCGCCGATACGAGATCACTTTGCTTTTCTGACCCTCCAAAGTGTTTGCGTATTTACGGCGGAATGGGGGAGTCAAGAACGTCCCGTACATCAGGGGCGTAGACAGCGTTTTGCCTGTCGAGGGGTAATGCGAGCCAAAACTTCTAGACGGACCAATAAAAGTTTTCGATCGACTTCAGATTGGGCAATTCAATTTATATTGTTTTGGCACCCCAAGTCGGTTATTTATCGAAAATTCAATCTAACAATATGTTTGAGCGAAAATTTCATTAATTGTTCGACCATTTCACAATGTTTTATCAACTAAAAAAGCCTCAAACTTTTCTTGGCGAGGAGAAAATGTTCCGCCCCACCCACTGGTTGTACACTCTAAAATCAGTTGGATTAAAAATCCGTCCAAATCAACTGGGTTGAGTGAATATGAACCCAGTTGGGTGCATATTCACTCAACCTAGTTGATTTGGGTTCATTTTTAACCCAACAGATTTTAGCAGGTACTTGAATGCGGCACAGATACCAATTCATACAGCGAAATGATCTGTCGATCTGTAAAGACAATGTTGACCAAAACATTCCCTCCAGATCATATCATTTTACATGTCAAACAATAAATGATATGTGTGTATTGATTTCAATCACTGCTAATCCCAAACTAATTTTTATAGTGGAAAATTGCCTTGTTGTAATTGTGTGTTGAAGATTATTGTTATCCTCGTGTGGTGATGGGTAGGGAAGGGAAAATCTGACCCGAGAGTTAAAATATTTGCCCCAGATAAGAAGCTTGCAAAATATCATTCCCCGGTTTTGAGATTTACCCATCCCCACCCACACACCACTCGAGGATGATTTTTCTCAGACCACACCTCACTTGACGTCATCGAAATCAACCACTGCTATTGCGATAAAACATTTACTGTTCTACTGGGAGCACGGCGGCTCTGTGATTATGGCATTGGACTTCAAACCGAAAGGTCCACGGTTCGGTCCCTGTCAGGGGTAACTGTGTTGTGTCCCTGGGCAAGGCATTTCAACCCGATTGGCTAAGTGGAGGCTCCATGACCCTGTGCACAGTTAAAACTAGAAGTCCTGTCATGAAATGCGCACAAATAGCAGGCTGACCTGTGCGTTATTCTACGCGTTATGACCATAGTAAGGCTATCAAATTCTGTACATATGGCCTGTGCACACGCAATGTTTCAGCCAATGGATCTCCGGGTAACCCGGAGGTCCATTGGCAGAAACATTGCCTGTGTTTGCTATGAATAACCAGAAGAACCTGCCATGCTTTGGATGCCATTCGATATGGCAATTGCGCGCAATTCCTACGCGCAACCTAGATAAGCGCACAGTTCGTGACAGGACTTCTAGTTTTAAATACACTAAGCCGTACTGCAATTTGATGGTGTGCTTGTCTTCAACCAATGCTAACAATGCTTGTGTGGAGTTAGTACGTTGGGGAGTCTGGCAGTTGCTCGCCGTTGCGCGGTGGTTCTCGTCGGTACTACGACTTCCGCCATCCATAAAACTGTATGACACGAGGTGACCCTGACTATCAAAAGTGTCCTTAAGCCCCAATAAATAATTAAATAAATAAATGAATAAATAAATAAATAAATAAATAAATAAATAAATACTGTTCAACTGATCGACTGTAGAGAAAAGGGAATTGCATATTTAGAAAGAGCATTTATGTATACTACGAAAACGAGCTCTAACTCACCGCAATGTTGTGTTAACATATTCAAGCGAGATGAAATAGCTGACATTCCGCTGACGTCATGTTTGAAATTATACATTTCGATGACGTCTTTTGGCGTGTGATGGGAGAAAAATTATCCCCCAGAAGTGTGGGGATAGGATGGGTATCAATATTAGTGGAATCGAAGCGGGGCGCCATATTCGTTTACAGAATGCCGACAATGATGATCATTAAATATTCAAATGATGCCAGTCACATGGGGTGGGTAAGATAGATCTGTCACACACAGGTATCTCCCCAGGACAGGCATATCTCAATATACAAGTGGTGGGAGAATATTCAAATATCTGACAACTGGAAATTATACGAGGCAATTTTCTGGGTCAATCGCTTCCGTTTCACTTCGCTCATGCACAACAGTACGAGTGTGTGGAGAACGGTATATTGGTATGGGTGTGTGATCTTGCCGGTCTGGTCTCATCAACGAGGAAATCTGAAAACACGGATTAATTGACTGCTGTAATAATTTGTTTATTAAATGGCAATCGGCAATTAAATATTGAACACCACACCTGAAATGTAAACAAAAAATAAGATATAACCTGATTCCAGGACCGTCTGATTTTTTTTGTTTCCTTGATAACCAAGAAAATAAGGATGAAAAACATCCTTAATGACCGATAACATATTTCACCCTTTGCCTAACAATCAGCAGCATCCACCCACGGAATTGATAAACTCAGCAGTGGAAGAAAATTATTTTTAAAAGAATTTCAACAAAACCATATCATATGACCCCTTATTGGAAAGAGCTCGTTGTAACATCCTATAATACCAAGTAGTCTAAATTTAACTTTACTGCGAATCTTATTCAAGAACACAAGTTTCGTTTCGGTTTTTTATGGGTTAGCTTTTTGAAAGAATGTCGGGGAAGGAATTTTAAATTAGACATCAATGTTGGTCCAGAGTGTTCATTCAGTGTAAATGCATTTTATTTTTAATCCTCGAAATCCAGTGCATATTAAGTGAGCCTCGTTTTAGGACAGGCATGATATGAATTTGGGAAAGCTGGGTCTCGTTGGATGAGAAGGATGATTTGATTGGGAAACGGGACCGGTATTGAGTACCTATTTGTGATGGTTTTATAATAAATGACTATTGTTATGAAAATATTTTGTAAACAGAAGGATGCTGAGACAATCACATCCAACAGAAATGTAATATATATTTCTGTAAAATTATAATATATGCAAAAAAGTGAAGAAACATGCATGCAATAATATTTAAATTCACTTTGAGGAAATGGAAGGCGTTAAAGGGTTGTTTGTTGAATAAACACATGCTTTTGAAAATACCCACAATGAAAGTGGGTGGTCAGGAAAAATCGCTTCCTTGTAAATCAAAGATTTCCAATAACATAACGAGCATACACAAATACTAATTATCTGCAACACATTGATATGCAAACAATCGAAATCGGAGAGATTCAAAACAAACGATCGATATAGGGCTATGATCCTTACGCCATTCCAATATTGCGATTCTGGCAAGATTTGTAATGTGGATCTGGCAGGTATATTTTAAGAATTCTTATGAAATGCATGTTTTGTAGTAATGTTACGGGATAAACAATTTTGCAGATGGGCGTAATTGGACCAGACGCAAAGAAACTACTGCAAAGCGGCAGACCAACAAACTTTTGCATAAATAAATATTTCTTTAACACATCTGTGCCAACTTCCTTTTCGGAATATTTCATTTATCCATTTTTATGTCACTTCCGTATTCTGTGCCTCAGGGTGTATGAATGTTCTAATGGATGCAGGTGTCCCCACACCCTGGCGTATAGTGACTAACCCCCCAGTTCAGACAAAAGCATTTTGGACGAATCTAATCTCATATTAGGTTTATATTTGAGTTATATGCAGCAATTATTCATCTGTCTTTCTGAATCAAAAAAAATCTTTCAGTCACATTTCAGATGAATCTTCACCTGAGAGCGAAGTATTCAATGCATCTATTAGATTCGATTTGTCGTTTGATTCAGACACTTGAACTAGCGATGAATCTAACCCTTTACCCAACGAATCTCCCGCATCCGCCCGCGTAATATGCAGACTGAGCAGCTGAAAAAAATATTATTTTTCGAAAAATGTTAACAAAACCATATCATGTGACCCCTCGTTGAAACGAGCTCGTCGCGCTCGTTCCAATGAGGGGTCACATGATATGGTTTTGTTGAACTTTTTCAAAACAAATTAAAAAACGATATTTAAATAAATTTTGATATCGTCTGCGTTGGGTAAAGGGTTAATCTAATGTTTCGCCGATGTTCGGTTGAGTTCAGTTATTATCGTTGTTCGCATATCGGTTTATACTAACTAGGGATCTAAGGTTTACTAATAATAAGTGGTTATGTTAGAAATGTCCAAAGGGTTTCCAGCAGGGAAAGAGTTAATAACCCAAGGAGAATGTCGCAAGTATTCCGTGGATTTGGATTAGATTCGACGATTTCGCGAGCGTCAGAACCAGCGAGTATCAGGTGCGACTGGAGACGCATCTAATACAATTAGATTAAACTCGTCTAAAATGCGTCTGTCTGAACTGGAGGAAACGAATTTACATTCCTTTTAAATCCCACACCCTAAAGGTAACTTTTATATACACTATCAGTCGGAATCAGCTCCTGTGGTACTAGAACTACATTTATCCATCATATTTTGTTTGACAGAGCTCTGCGAGCTTTGTCAAACAAAATAACATTCGTAATTTTTTTTATTGCTTGCAAGCTGAGGCGTAACACAAATCCACCAGTAATAGCCTTAAAATATTCCTGTGTTGGGTTTTCATCAAAATGTGGCGTGAAATGAACTGCTCGTAGACGGTAAGTTACTGAGGAAGTTGCAAAAGAAAAACAACAAAACGGCTGTAAATCTCAGAAGACAAAACTTTGATTGAAAAATAGCTTCATGAGTAATCTGATTTTTTTGGTTTAAATAACAGGAGTCTGGAGTAGTATTTTGGTATGTTTTTGTTCATATATACTGTTATTTTATTTCATTTTCGAGAATAGTTTGAATTATTCAGTTTTTTAATATTAATGCGCTCACCCAAGCCAGGAGGTATAGATAACTACTCTAACTGGTATGATGGCTTAGGCGACAAAGGCGCTTTGGGATAGACATGTGGCCACACAAGGTGTTTCTAGCTTACACCCCACCCACTCCCACCCTCATTGTAATTGTAGTTCTGTTTCTTTTTCTTGTCATGGTTTCATAGACGCTTTTATCATGTGGTCATGGTCATTGTTGTTTTGATGGCCTCCCAAAACCAATCTTTTGCCCAGCTGAACGACCCTCCTTTTGGAGGGTCGTTTAGCTGGGCAAAAGATTGGTTTTGGGAGGTGTGACATTACTTCTTATTCCATTTCGAATGTTCTTTCAGATCTTTTGAGTTCTTCAAGTCTCTCTCTATCCTTTTTGGCTTGAACAATTTTTTGGTTTGTTTTCGTGCTGATTTCGATGCTGTGTCGTTTTATGTACTCTCTGGTTTTAGCTGCGTTTGCTATCGTTTGCATCGCCCTGGTTATCGTATCAGGAACCTTCGTTGAGGGTTGGCCGAGCACCAGTTGCTCCAAGTAGCGGTGAATGAAGAGGAGAAAGTGGGGGAAAGGCAACTTCCACTTCCGTCTCAGTGAACACAGGATATTCAGCATCCATCAACTCATTTGGGGAGGGGTCGGCTGTTGTTTGGGAAGAGGTGTAGGGCGAGGTGAAGAAGTGGTGACTGACTTCTCGCCCTCTTCTCAACATTCTTCGCTTTATTTTTCCGGATAAGCTTTCAAGCGCCATGCATCCCATCGCTTGGTCTAAGGGCTTTTCTTCTTATTATTCTTCGACAATCGTGGTTCCGTTCTTCTTCGGATGAGGTCCAGTGTGAGGGCATATCCTCTCACAAAAGGTAATATATCTCCCCGAAAGAGGTGGTTGAAGATCTTTCGTATCGAACTCCACTGGAAGGTGAGCGCTCTCATCTTTTACGCGGAGATGCCAAGTAATGGGATGGGAGACGTTCAGAGCTAACGGGGCTCTCTTGTTCTTATCTGGAAATTCCTTATTTGCAATCCGAGCGTGCTGTTTACCCCTCTTGAACCCTTTGGCGTCCAAGATGCGAATGATGCGAACAGAAATAATTTAATCACTATGAGCATCAGTTTTTACAGTAATCATTACAACAATCAAGCTGGTATATTCATTCTGGTCGGAAACACATTGGAATTCCCATCCATTCCTTTTTCCAGTTAAAAACTATACTACATTGTATGAGATGACAATATTTCTTCTATTTGGCTTCTGTACAGTTTTTTGTTTCATTTCTGGTGGATCTGTCAATTCATCACAATAACTTTTTATACTCAAAGTAATGAAGTACCGACTTGCAAAATTTTAATTTTCTTCATTCCATCAAAATGTTTGTTATGGTCCATATATTATAAGTTATGGGGCTTTCAGTGGGTGGATATGGTGTGATATAAGGCTCAGCAAGATCAATATTAGGCTCGGCCTCGAGCCTAATATTGATCTTGCTGAGCCTTACATGTATATCACACCATATCCACCCACTGAAAGCCCCATAACGTATTTATTATGCCAGTCCTTTGAAAGAGACACAACCATAAGTGTACCCAGATTCCTAGCGCAAATGTTCTGTTATCACTATCACGGAATTTCACGGCTTTACGTCATGTGAAGGTCACGCTAGTAGCAGGCGCTGAAACAATGGAGTTTTCTTCTCAATAAACAGGAATTTATATTAACAATTCACAACTTTAATTCAGTGTTAAGTGCTGGAAAAATAAAACAACTGGAGCAAATGGATTAACAATTCCTTCAAGAAGGTAAGTGGGAACAGTTTCATTCATCATTCGCCTCAGGCAGTGCCGGTTGGCTTCTATACATGTCGTTTTAGTGGTTTATTTATTGTATTTATTTACATTTGTTTATTAAAATTTCTCAAAGACTGGAAGAAACGTATTATAGTTGTACGTTGCTCAACAGACACACGCGCGAAATTATTTGTTGTTCGTTGAACACTCGAAATTAGGAAAAACATCGAAGCAAGAGTTGGATGTCAAACCCAAAATGTCGGAACTGACCGTATATAAGCTCTATATACGGTCAGCTCGATGATACACAGTCTCATATACGGTCACTAGATATTGAAGCCGATTGGTCAATAACAATTGCAGGCATAATAATATTGAATAGAATATCATTGAGCGCCTCAGCTGCAAGAAGCGACTTATAGTTTTAATGTGAAACCTGTAGTCTGGTCTGCCAATTGTTCAATGGTACCAAAACAAAAAATTAAGATAGTTTCTTTGCAGCCATGGTATATTTGAAAAGGGTTTAATTATGTCAGCTTCCGATACGATACACTCTGGCTATTGAAAATGTTATTAAACTCCAGTAAATAGACAGTAATCGCTTGACTGGACTGGTTACGTGAAATAATTCATATTCATGAGAGGTGAGGGACGTTGTACAAACACGAGTGTGCGAATGCGCACGAGTGTTTTACAATATAGTCCCTCGCCTCGAATGAATTATTCACGTAACTAGTCCTGTCAAGCGATTACTCTGTTTATTACTTTTCATTATTAACGATAATTATATTATTTAACCCTTTACCTAACGTAACGGCCAAAAACGGCCAGCGCTATTCTCAAAATTCGCCAGTTAATTTTCATTATTTTTTCATTTTTTTCTCTAAAACATTGGCTATGACCTCTCATTGGAGCGATATCGTCCAGCTCTTTCCAATGAGGGTTCATAACTTATGTTTTTGAGACAAAAAATGAAAATAATAGTTATTCAAGAATTTTGTTTTGCAAGTGTCGTCTGCTTTTCATGTTAGGTAAAGGGTTAAAAAAAGCAAACAAAAAACAATGAAGTCCCCATTACACCCACGACAAAGCGTCTTCGTTTGCTCGCACGGATACATGACACAATTGTTGATTGCATAATTCACTTGTGAAGTTATCGTTTATAATCAAACCCGGAAAACCCAGTAAATCACACTTTGGAAAGTAATAAATTACTAATACCGACTGTAAGGTTGATGCTGGAGAAAGATGGTTAAGAAGTACCAGCAAAATTTCAGCTGCAGAATCTCAAGGTTCTACCAAGGGAGTGCAAGTACCGCAACCGCACATTTTCATATTATATGGATGTGCTTCATGTCATCTTTAAATTTAGGGAGCGCGGTAGCTCAGTAGTCAGTAGACTCAGTACATTGAACTTCAACCCGAAAGGTCCGCGTATCTATCCCCGCCAGAGGAAACTCCTTTGTGTCCTTGGGCAAAGCACTTAATTCCGATTGCTCGCGTACGTGTGTGGGGTGGACACACGGTGGTTTTGTGCTGTTAGACGTACTGCACGTCGATGGTATACCTGCCTTCAACCTGCTAACCCTGCTTGGGTGGAGTTAGTGCGTTGGGAAGCCTGACAATTGCTCGCCCTTAGTTTCTCTTCGGGTACTCCTACTTCCTCCACTCGTAAAGTCGAAAGTGTCATTAAACCCGAATATATAAATAAATAAATATCATTTGTAAAGTGAAATTATTTAGTTTCTATGGATTTGCCTTGTTACAGTTTATGGGAGAGTGCCTATGGCACTGACAGACTATCGCTGACTGCCTCATGTGGGGGGAGCGACTCTACTTGTAGCTTGAAATTGAAGCCCAAGGCCTGGAGATTGAATCTACCAATTATTGTTCGATTTATAAAAAAAGCTAAAGATGATTTCTTCGCAGCCACATTCTGCCAGCTTTCTGTACGATATGGCGCAGGCTGTCGAAAGTGCCAAACATCTCTCTAAAGAAACGAATAATACCACCTGTAAAGTTGATGCTGTCCCGAGAAAAATGTTTAACCCATTACCCAACGCAGACGATTTCAAAATTCATTATTTTAAATATCATTTGTTTAAATTTTTTTTAAAATTTCAACAAAACCATATCATGTGACCCCTCTTTGGAACGAGCTCGAGGAGCTCGTTCCAAAGAGAGGTCACATGATATGGTTCTGTTGAAATTTTTCGAAAAATAATATTTTTTCAGCAGCTGTATATTTGCATATTACGCGGGCGGATGCGGGCGATTCGTTGAGTAAAGGGTTAAGAAGCACGTGCAAAGTTTCAGCTTCTGAACCTCAAGGTTCACAAAGAGGCCTATTTACAGCAACTGCATGGCTGAGTGCTGGAAGCCCATATATAGGCTTTATTCTGAAGCGCAGGTTCCCGCAACTTAAAGGTTTCATAGTGTGTGGGTGTACTCATATCATATTTAAAGCGAAATTATTTAGTCTGTAGGAAATTTGACATGTTACAAATTTTGGGAGAGTGCTTGCCTATGGGCACTCTCCCACAAATTGTAACAAGACAAAAACATGTGTACAAATTTTGATAACCATAAGTAATTTACCACTCTACCAGTTAACGGAACCTTTGCCTATTATGTTTGAAATAATTTTATAGGGTCCTCGTTTGTTGGGTTACAATGTTCAAGACAACTAAAACTTGCTCTATTCGCCTTAGAAAAACAATTTTAATAATTACAACAGCATCACCAGAAACCTTTATGTCAATGACCGTGTCATTGTTTTTAGGGGAACATGACCCTCAACTGCATACCAGCCCGCTCTCGACAGACACTGCAGGTTGAATTTCAATTGGCTTCCAACGCTCACAGGATGGTGTTTAAAGTAACGCATATTATAACATAGCCACATGTAACAGTGAACGACCAAATGAGTGTTTGGAATGGAAAATAAAAAAATCTCGTCGATCCATGCAAAGTTTCTCGGTTATTATAACAGTTTCGAGGGGTAAACATTAGTAATGCATTCGCATTCTTCAGATGCCCTTGGCGCACGTGTGCGTCAGAATAACATTCTTTTGTCAGAATACATATCTAACGGACACCTGCAGGTTAATAATGGAATTATTCTCTCAGAAGATACAATGCGGTGGATATAATTGCATTGGTTTGTAACACAATATGCAGATTTGGTTTTGATGATGAGAGTCTTTTGTTTAACAGACATGAATGTGTATAAGTAGTTTGTACTTCGCCATTACAAATTTTGACATTTAGTACTAGCAGGCACTTCGTACATTTACATTGACAAAACATGAACGCATAGATCTTACCAGATCCATAATAAAGGCCCGCTTGATTTGTAAATATTGAGAGCGGGGAATACCTACCTAAAAACCCTTCGCACAATAGATGCACGTGGGTTTTAACTGTTTATCTCCAATCAGTTTTCAAGATTTTTTACTGCGCCAGAACCTATCAGACTAGGGGCCTGGCAGTGAATTCTAGCAAAGTCTTATCTGCCGTATCAAGATGCAGACATGACATAACAGGAGATTTCTGCTAAGATGGTTTTACTAGCGTTCGCAGGACTACTTCTTGATTATATATTAACGTATAGTACTGTATTTTTCCACTCTCTTACCATAGGTCGAGATTTCATCAATAAAATGTTTCAAAATCAAGCCGACACACATTTATTTATTTATTTATTTATTTATTTATTTATTTATTTATTTATTTATTTATTTATTATTTATTTTGGGTTTAACGACACTTTCGATAGCCAGGGTCACCTCGTGTCGGACAGTTTTACGGGTGGGGGAAGACGGTGTACCTGGAGGGAACCACCGGACAACGGCGAGCAACTGTCAGACTCCCCAACGTACTAGCTCCATACAAGCATTCGTACAAGCAGGGTTAGCATTGGTTGAAGACGTGTAGTACGCCTCAGGACACACCGCCATCTTGCCCCTACGTGGGTAATTGGGATTAAGTGCCTTGCCCAAGACCACAACGCGTGAAAAACTAACGAAAACGGCATTATCGATTCAATGTTCTTGTCAGCATATGCTGTCCGGATTACATTTTTTAAAAAGTGGTGATTATAAACTCCACATTAAAATCTAGCTATATTAGTGGCCTAATTGTTTTGTAGGATAATGGGAAGAAAAGGTATGCTTTTTAGGAATACCATTGTTAATTTTTAAATATTTTTAAGAACTTTAGAAAAATATTCACATTGTCTGCATACTCACGTTTTCACACCGGGATGAACCAGGGTGTAACTAACTATTCTAACTTAAGCTCCTAGCTTTCTGTCAGATCCCCCCCATTACTTAGCAATGTTGGGGGTTTTTTTTGTTAATATATGTTGTATGTTTTGATGTTCAATATATATTCAGTTACTTTTTTTGATATTCAATGCTGTACCTTATAGCATATTTAGTGAATAAAATTATTGTTTAAACCAACTATTCCAAGAGTGACAGGGCATTACTTACATAGTACTTTTCAGCCAACCAAATTGCTTGATTTTAATTTGCCAGAAAATAACTGCTGTTACACATTTGAAAACAGATTTTATCACAAAATCATCATCAAAGAGCTCTTTACGGAAAACATCGTTCACAACACGTCTAATATATGAATGACGTCAGAAGGCTAGGTCGACGAAATAACGTTGTGAGTGAGTTGGTAGCGGAAGCAGAATTGAAATAATTTTCTCTTTTGTATAAACAATAATCAGGGACGTGGCGACAGGGGGGGGTGGGGTGCGGTTGGGGTGTGTCACCCACCCAATCCGGCCAAATTTTCCTATAGTTGGAAATTCGAAGGGCAAGTCACGAGTAGTTGGAAATTGGATTTTAAAGCTCCTTTTGTGATGCTGATGTCTTCTTTACTTCCAAAATTTCCAACTCGGTTTCAAATCGGCAAAAATTACAACTGTTACTATTTACAACTACAGTGTACGCAATATCAAGCTCCATGAGTATGTATGATGTCAATCGGTACGAGATTCCTATAGTACATTTACTTATCGTAATAAAAGAATCCTCAAAATGCACTTCAAGAAAATCGCATCATGTAAAATCGTTATCATGAGCTAATTCCATCATTCACAGTTACAAAATGATTAACCATCGAAAATTGATCATTCCTGCATAAGATCTGATTTAATGTTAGGACAGAGTGAATTGTTCAAAGTTCTCTCAGCTTGAGCATTTGTTTAGCACATATTCAATTCCCAGAATAATACCAAATAATAATAACAACCTGATAATTCTAAATTCTATCATAAATGTGTTGGCATTTCAGTTACTAGAATAAATTGTATGCCCCCTTTCGTGGCTTCATTTACACATTTTTCCTCGGTAGAGAATTTCCAACTGGGAAGGGGCCGGGATTCCCCGTCCCGGTCCCTCCCCTAGTTGAAAATTCACTACCACCCCCCCCCCCCCCCCACACACACACACACACTCGGAAACCTCTAGCCAGGTCCCTGACAATAATTTATTTCACTTAAATGAAATTGGCTTCGGTGAACAGGCAAGGCCTATATTAACACCTCTGCCATACAGATAGTGTACATCAGTCAGGTGGAAGTGCAAGTGGACAAAGAAAATTATATAACTTATGACACAGGCACGTTAAAAAATTTGTTAGTAGAATAAAGAATGTTTTAGATCCAAGTATGACATTGGGTTCTTTTGACGTAGGAATAATCTATTATTAAACTGCATGCAACAGTCTAGATATAGTTGATTTGTCAAATACCCTTTTGGCAATTCACAGGATTACTCTCTGCGGCTCCACCTATGCTTGACAACGGGTGTTAAATGCATCGGACGGGGTGCTCGAAAATTCTTTTGCATCGCAAATTATTGCTTTATCACCAGCAGTTGCGAAAGGCAACCAAACTCCGAAAAATCAACACCTGAAACCAAGATGTAACTATTTCAAGAGCGTGAGGGCATAACTTACATCGTCCTTATTTGTTATTCAATCCTGTACCTTATAGCATATTTAGTGAATAAAATTATTGTTTAAACCAACTATTCCAAGAGTGACAGGGCATTACTTACATAGTACTTTTCAGCCAATCAAATCGCCTGATTTTAGTTTGTCGGAAAACAATTGCTATTACACATTTGAAAATAGATTTTATCATATGACTCGTCCGTTTTGTTCACTTTAAATCATTCCATATTTTGCTTTCATATTAATCTGTGATAAATAAAGCCTTCCGTCAATTTCATTGGTCAATTTCAAAACTAGACAATTTGATTGGCTGAACAAAATACAACTGGGCCACATTTTCATAATTTGCATAATTAGAGTTGGGTGCTTTTATTGGTCAATTTCAAAACTGGACAATTTGATTGGCTAAACAAAATATAACTGGGTCACATTTGCATAATTTCAGTAGGGAGAATTTACGTTATCTGTCCTATTTATGGTGGGTTATATTGTATTAATCTTTTACCTACAAGAAAAATGCCATTCATTTTTTTATATTTTCACTTTTTGCTTCCAAAACATAGGTTATGACCCCTCATTGGAACGAGCTCAACGAGCTCGTTCCAATGAGGGGGTCATAACCTATGTTTTGGAAGCAAAAAATGAATTTTTTTAGTTATACGAGGATGTTTTTTGCAAGTGCCGTCTGAAACTCAAGTTAGGTGATGGGTTAAAAAGTCAAACTAAGTGGCTAATTTGTGCGTGTGTGTGTCATATGATAAATAGAATATGAAATGAGTGTTTTTCTCATATAATATTTCTGAAACTCGTCCGAATTTTCCGTTTGGGCTCCCCAGAGGCACGCCAAAACGGAAAATTCTTTGCCTCGTTTCATAAATATTATATGAGAAAATCACTCATTCCATATCCTCTATTTATCATATAATCACCCTTAAATTGCTCCTTGTGGAAAACATCTTTTCACAAAACGTCTAATACGTGAATGACGTCAGACGTTAACATAGACCGACATGGTAACGTTGATTAGTTGGTTTCGGGAGTAGAATTGAATTAATTTTCTCTTATTTTTCATCAACTGTCTACTTAATTAATACAAATAGCCGACGGAATTTGCAGAAAGTATATTTATTTATAGCAGGGAGGGTTAACACGCTTGTGAGGATCTAGGCGAATTCACCTGTTGTTAACATTCCAGTGGAATGATCTCTTCAATTCGTAACAAGTGCGGGTATTGTGTGATCAGCTGTGCACTGATGGACGGTGAAAGCGTGCAGCTTGTGTTGTAACACAAGCTGGGTTTAGTACAATACATTTTCATCATTCGAAGCTCGGTCAGCAGTGTGGCAGGTCCTCTTCACCCACCTGCCCACCCCCCCCCCCCCCCTTCGTGCTTACGGAGTTGTAATTGAGACGTATGTCGTTTTTATAGGACAAAGATCATTTACTTGTTTTGAAATCTTGATGATAAAAGTGTACAGTGTGTGCTCAGAATAAATTCGAATCTGCTACACTCGACATGGCGAGTACATTCCTAAGTTATACAAGTGTGTTGTCCTTCCTTGTAAATTATTTATGTTCGGTTGAGTTTGGCGAATTAAAACATAATTCCTAAATAATTTCATTTTGTGTCTCGAAAACATAGCCTATGACCTCCCATTGGAACGAACTCGACGATCTCGTCTCAGTCATGGGTCATCAACTATGTTTTTTAGGTCAGAATTAAAAAAAATAATAAAATTTGGTCAGCTTTAGTCATCACGTTAGCTTGAAGGTCAAATTACACTTATGTATTAAACAGAATCTCAAATTAGTCACGATCTGACATTGAGCTTCTGAACCTCGTTTACTAACATCGATCTGAGCCGAGGTAAACCTCGGCTCAGATCGATTTTAGTGAACGAGGTTCAGACTTTCATATGAAATCACGACTCATATCCTCTAAACGCAGGCAATTCTGCAATTATTTGTATGTTTTTCAGCAAAAATCTAGTAAACATGTGCGAACGATTATCGAATGAAAAAACTATTTGCTCCTTGAAGACCATTAATCAATTTGGTTATATTTGGGAAATGCCTGAAATATAGTGTCGACTGAAGTCCGACATGGTTGATGGATGACTGCAGACAGGGAGTTACAACTTCTCCACAAATTGTTTGTATTTAAGTGATGTATTGTGTGGCCGACATGTCTGTGTCTGGCACGGACATTCGGATTTGTAGAATTATTTGGTTACAATGGTGCTAAACCATAGACGAAAGAATTTTTTTGTAACATTGTATCATTAATCAGAAAATCTGCGAAGATGTAAATTAATCTGGGTGGACATTTTAACAAACAGGGTACAGTCGATCCGCTTCAGAGGCATGTCCAGGCTAATAAATAAGGGATAAAATATTTTTCGACGGCAGCACAAAATATTTTTTCTTCACTTCATTTCACCCCGTGCTGGGTTTAGATCGTTTATCCCCCATAGGAGAAGGTCAATGGTCTTCGTCGGCGGAAAATTAACTTTTCATGCCATGGGGAGCACCTTCGGCACTTTTTAAGTGCTCAGATAGTGAAGGAATATCTGTAGAAAGGTGAGTCAAGAAATATCACATTCAGAGTACATGCATTTGTCGCGAACTCGAAGACAGACATCCCTGACTTTTTTCATCATGGAAATCGACCTCCTATAAAGTTATCTCCCTTGAAGTTATTGGATGCACGGGCAAGGCCCTGTTGAGCCGCAAGTAATTGTTGAGACCATACCTATTTCCTATGATATCAACAGAAAATAAAGCCATGTTACCGTTTGTTACTTTTAATAAACGAAAACAACAGACAGCTCGCAGAGCTGTCTATTGTTTTCGTTTAATAAAAATAACAAACGGAAACATGGCCTTTTATGGCAAGCTCACTACTTCACAGATAATCCGTCTTTAAGAATATCTGTCCGTATCACACCTTCCAACACCAAGTGTCCACGTTGGCGAATGTGTTTATACAGTAATTTGAAAGTTTTTATTCTTCCCATAAAAATAAATAGCAATTCTCAGCTCCAAGACTTTTATATTACTAGTAAGGACGGTGTCTTTATTATATATCAGGATGCGCACAATGTTGATATAATAAACACAAAAAAAGTTACAGAACATCACAAGATGGAGAAAATGCCATTTTATAGTTTCAAATGAGGTTTCAACAAAGAATAATGGTCAAATATTCAAACTCATTTGGCAAAAAAAACCATTGTAAAAAGCCAGCTTCTGTATTCTTATTCTACTCTACCTGAAAATGACTGAAGTGTGTGAGATGATGTGCACATCAATGATTCAAAGACAATTCATTTTTTTATTTTTACATGAAATTCCCATACCCTTAGTCTAAATTTACTGAGAGCTTTTGGACATTACGGGGAGATAACTTTCTTGTAACTGTCTTCCATTGACGAAAAGTGCCAGCCATAGTCAACCACATAGCGTCCCAGTCTCGACTTGTTTAAATTCACTTTTGTAACATCATTATTATATTACAGTGGAGCCCACTTAATTGGATATCTCTTAATTGTATATCACTGTTAATTGAATATCATTTTCAAACACAAAACCATTTACCATACCTTCAGTACAAATTTGATCTGTTAATTGCATATGGGTTGTAGAGTAAACTCCTGTTAATTGTATATAAATTTTTGTAATTGTCAAAAAAATTACTGTGACACGCACCAAATTCCTCTTATTTATCAACCTTTTTGACCTCACTACATCCAATACAGGCATTTATTCTGTTATATCTTGTTTGACAGAGCTCTATGAGCTCTGTCAAACAAGATATAATAGAACAAATGCTCAGTTTACCTCCAGAACGAAGGAAACTGACCAAATCCCTGTTAATTGTATACTCCTGTTAGTTGAATAATTTTCACTGGCAAAATGGATATTCAATTTAGAGGATTCTACTGTATATGCTAACTTATAAAATAGCGGGAGATGTTTAATTAAAATTTTACGACACGTATTTTAAATATAGATATAAGAAAATATCTATCCGGAAGTGACGCGTATTACGTAATAACTGTAGATCGATATTGCAATTTCGTCATTTCGGCGTTTTAAATGGCTGTTAAAACATGCTTTAATTGTATTTGTATTTCATCAGTTAAATTTGACCTCGTTGTTTTTTCTGAACCAGTTATTTGATTGGCTGAGAGCCTGTTGGCTCCGTGCTCTAATCTCAGGTAAATTAGCTCGTACCAAGCTTTAATTGCCGGAAACGGGTTAATTAGAACATGTCTGTATCCACGCTACGCGCGAGCAACGGCGCGAAACCTCTCCTATCACAGATCGAACACACCCTGTAAATTCGATCATGGCAAAAAGAATGAGATCGAAATTATTATTTTTTTTCAAATAAAACGGGTTTGGAAAATTGTTTTCACTTCTAACGATGACGGGGATTACAATGAAGATAAACGCCTCTTGTTTCGTTTGACATTCGGGATTTTGACTATGGAATTCGGGGCGAGTTAACAAATGGTTTTCCAAAGTCAAATTCACGGAATGTGTAACTCAACAGGAGACGTTTATCTCCTAATTAAACCACGAAATTAAAATCATTAAATGCCCACTATTTTGAGAAGGTACAACTAAAAACTAAAATGTTAAAACTGACACTTTCAAGGTGTTAAACCCATTCTAACTCTTAGGATTTGATTTTAACACTCAAAGTGTAATGCTTTAAGAACTCAAACATTACAATCGTCAGACATCTGAAACTTGAATGGATGGCACTTCCCATGTGTCTAGCATTGGTGGTTCTTCCAGAATCGTCCATAATTTGATTTGCGCTTGGTGGGTACCTAATTAAAAGAACACAACACAGATGACGCGGATCAGGCTCGAGAGTTCGAGCCTGATCCGCGGCATCTGCGTTGTTTCCTTTTAAGTGTCGCGACATTACACTTGTTAAGTGGTATTATTGTAACACCTGTCAAGTTCTGGGATATCTACACTTGAACAAAATGCTAGTTCAGCACTTAGTAAGTGTTAAATACAGCACTTCAAGTGTAGTTTTTAACACTTTAGTTTTTAGCGTGCACTTGAATTATCTCATTAGCGACTGCAAGGAAATAAATACTTTTATTACATTACCAGCAAAGATTTCCTCAAAAATAAAAAAAATGCATCATTCTTTCAACTGTTAGATAAATAATATGTTATCTAACTATTTTGTGTTATCTAACAGCTTCCACTATATTTCGAAATAAATTTTAACGATTTTATTTGTGTAGTTTGGGAGCGATGCGCTTTTTTCCCTAATTATCAACGGCCGTTGCAGCAGAGAAATGATGTTCGGAGGTCCTATTTTGGGTCGGAACCATAACCTTGTCACAACACTGGGAAACACCTTGTGCTAGTTATAACCGATAGTACGTCTTATTGAAGTCACGTGGTTGGGTTTTGATACCCCACCTCATAGAGCAGTTAGTGGGGAGTCGATTGGCAGTGTTTTACAGGGAGCGTACACGTAATGCATTGCAATAAACAAATGTGCATGTTCTGGCGACAAATCCGCCCTGAGTGTTACAACCTCAGCTCAAACTGAAATTCATGTCTTCAGACAATCCGATGAATGAGCAGCACTATCATTCAACATTCAGTGACATTTTACATACTTGTAATTTTTACGTTGACACTTGTGTTCATGTTAAATAATTCTGAATAGTACAATTTAATCGTTGAAGTTGAGAGTTTACATTTCTCTGATTGGCCAATAATCAAGTCAGTTGAGTATCAACACGCCTAGTTGAAAAAAACAGCCGTTCTTGTAAACAGTGCACAGCTGATTGAACCTCTTCAAAAATCAAAAACGTTTTAAGTGTTTATGAATAAATTTATCTCCGTTCGTGAATTGTATATATGAATGAATTGCCATATAATAAACACAATAGCTAACCGTTTTGTTTTGATATAATTTTCATTTTCTCGTGAAACGCGCGGGGTTATTTTCACTCCGCTTCGCGTCGTGAAAATAAACCCTTTCCGTTCCACTGGAAATTATAAATTATATCAAACCAAATCAGTTAGCTAGTGTCTGTATATTTGCTTGAAGTCACTCGTGAGATAATTCTGGTACCCACTCAAAAACAGTAAGTATCATCTGTGAATATATTTGTTTTTGGTAAATAGTGATCGACGTGATTGGCGTTCAAAATTTAATGGTAGACGTATATTCCAGTTCTCTTTCTCTGCACGGTAACATAAAGACTGTTATATTGAGTACAGTCGCTGTTGGTTGGTCGTAATCCACACGTGGGCAGTGAATTCCACGCTTGCGTTTACCAGGTAATAAAAATCTTCAGCAGCAAAATTTTAATTAATGAAGCACCGGGTTCTACCCGGTGCTTCATTTATTAAATTTCTGATAATTATTCCTATAATTGGGCTTTGGAATCTAATATTATTGCGTCCGTTGAAATATTGTCCACCCATTGAAAGTGACTAGTCCATGGCGGCTGTACCGTACTGGACAGAATTCGAAAGTCGACGCGAGCTCTGTGATAAAATTATGATCAATCCTTTGAATTTGTAAGACCGACTTTCTGAGTAGATTCATAGGGTTTAATTTCAGAAAGTAAATGGACGCTCAGTGAATTTGTGGGGGTAGATCAATCAATATTTTCAACGTGCAACCATAAGGCTTCACGTTGAAAATATTAATTGCTCCATCTCCAAATAATGAATATAGACTCTTCCAGGGGGTGCAACTAAACTGACATTGAAGTTGCCACCAGGGCTTAAGGGGATTAGGCATTTTGTAGGTCCGTAAATTTCAACACCGTTTGCTGTCTTTAATTTGAGATATGTTGTAAAAGTTACATAAATATCAACTATACAGCGCCAGTTATCTAAATTGAAATCTAAACTCAAGGAATATAATTTTGACGTCACGATTGTTTGCATCAAAGTTGTGATTTTTTGTTTTATCTTGACCACTGGACTCTGTTCAAATACCTATTGCATTTGTGTTAAATTTGCAAATATAGAGGATGAATCATTGTCATTGTATCGCATCACTCGCTCCTCTCAGTTTGTTACAATTTAACTCGATTATGTAGGAGTAGGTTTGACACCTAAACAGTTAGATTGAGTATATTATCGGGCCATGTTTTGAAGATCGTTAGAAATTATGCGTGTCGTTACTTCTAAGTTGAATTTGCAGAGAGCAAAATGTAATATTATTCACCGCTTGGCAGCGAGATAACCTCCCGGTATGGCGGGAGATCCCAATAGGGTCAGTCGAAGCACAGATAGGCGAGAAAGTTGTCTGAAGATAACGTTACTCTCTTATCGACCACAGGCGTTACTTTAATATATATGAAATACCACTGCATCTGAAGCGAATGTCTTAACAACTGTGACAAACGGCAAAGCAGAAGTCAGTCAAGTCAGAACATAGGACTGTCGGCAAATTGTTTCTGATTCTGTTTTATCATATGACTCGTCCGTTTTGTTCACTCAGTTAAAACATTTGATATTTTGTTTTCATATTAATCAGTGATAAATAAAGCCATCCGTCATTTTCATTGGTCAATTTAAAAACTAGACAATTTGATTGGTTGAACAAAATAAAACTGGGCCACATTTTCATAATTTGCATAATTAGAGTTGGGAGCCTTCATTGGTCAATTTCAAAACTGGACAATTTGATTGGCGAAACAAAATACAACTGGGTGACATTTGCATAATTTCAGTTGGGAGAATTTACGATATCTGTCCTATTTGAGGTGGGTTATATTGTATTAATCTTTTACCTACAAGAAAAACGCCATTCATTTTTTTTATATTTTCACTTTGTGCTTCCAAAACATAGGTTATGACCCCTCATTGGAACGATCTCGGCGAGCTCGTTCCGATGAGGGGTCATAACCTATGTTTTGGAAGCAAAAAATATATGAAAATTTTTAGTTATACGAGGATGTTTTTTCCAAGTGCCGTCTGCAACTCAAGTTAGGTGATGGGTTAAAAAGTCATACTAAGTGGCTAATTTGTGCGTGTGTGTGTCGTATGATAAATAGAATATGAAATGAGATATAATATTTATGAAACTCGGCCGATTTTTCCGTTTGGGCTCGCTAGAGGCTCGCCAAAACGGACAATTCTTAGACTCGTTTCATAAATATTATATGAGAAAAACACTCATTCCATATCCTCTATTTACGGATGGCCCTACTGCCACAAATAATTGTCTACCTATGTTATGAGTATCGATGAGTCCACGTGGAATGATATTGTAACAGTGAAACATTGTAGAGGTCCGGTGCTGCGATCGCACACGCTTCTTCTTTCTTGATTGGATCGCGATCTAGTGGCGCTAGTCGTGTCACATCTGCAATAAGGGGCAATGTTTGATAAATAACAACATTGCGATATCAAGAAGGATTCAAGAAAAACAAACGATAATATCTCAGTTGCAATGTTATCGCGTTTCACATGTCATTCTGCAGTATTGTTGACAGGAAAGCGGATCTAGAATTTCGACCAGATATCCACTTCCTGACAGTTGCTCGCCGTTGCTCGGTAGTTTTCTTCGGGTACTCAGGTTTCCGTCACCAGTAAAACTCTCTGACACGAGGTGACCCTGGCTGTAGAAAGTGTCGTTGAAACTCCAATAAATAAATAAATTGAAACAATATATTTTCCCAAGGCTGTTTAATTTTTAGAGATTGCATCATTTCCGAGTGCAACTTTTAAGGCGGTTAACTCTAATTTCAATATTTAGTTCCGCGATACCTTATAATCGAGACGATCGTTTTCTTTTACGGCACCCTTCGTAACATTCTCAACCATACTGAAACATTTTCCCTCGCCCCATGTGCCAGCAACCTATCTTATACTCATGTATAGGTTTTAGCGTCAATACCACGTTGTGTCCGCGCTGTTTTTATGTCTACGAGTGCGTTTGCATACATAAGCATACAATTCAGGAGTGTGTGAGTGTATGTGTGTGTGTGTGTTTGTTTGTGTGTGTGTGTGTTGTGGGCGAGATCGTGAAGTCCGTTTTTGGGACTCTCATATTCCCACTGTTTTTTGTTAGTTTTGTCTTTTATCACATTATGTTATTTATAATTCCTTGATGTCATATAATCACGTCTCGTTGACGAAGTGAGATAGCTGGATCAAACGAGCGGCAAGCCGCTCGTTTGATCCAGCTGTTTCATTTCGTCAACTCTACGTGATACAACGACAAGATCAAACCACTGTAGTGATAATATGTATTAATCAATGCAATTAGAATGCGATTAGAATGTCAGACTACTGTAACGGTACAGCAAGGAAAATGCGAAAATTGATTCAGCCGAAGGGCGTATATTTACATAAAATTCGTTGGGTATTCAAAATAAAACTATATGTACATAAACACTTGAAATATACAGTACTGTGAAGCTTGTATGCCCATCCTTGACAAAAATCGCCACCCAGGAAAAACTAGAGATAAAATACCTTTGTTATTTTAAAGCGAAAAACTGGAAACCTGTGCTCATTAGCAACTGCGAAGTACGTCTCAGGGAAATTACTGGACTTTTAACTTGAAAAAAATAATTAAAGTGAAAAAGAAACCTTTTCACCTAGAACTTGAGAACAAATATTCAGATAAAATCATGAATTCAAAGTCGACTTTCTCTGAGCAAACACGAAGTCCAGAATTGAAAATACTAATTTTACCGCCTTCTTCAACCTATCACATGGACAAAATCTGAAAAACTATTGGCTCTTCCAATAAACTGTTTTAACGTCACTGTTTCCTAAATGGCTAACAATTCTCAATTTTTCTCATTGGTTCTAGGAACCAAACTGAAGGAACCAAACGTTTAACTCAACGTGAAGACAAATGTTTTCCGCTATTCAACGAAACGCGGAAAAATAATATTATTAATACTACAAGGGGTACTTATTGTAAAAGTTAATTTTAACGCAAACGACCACGCGCGTAATATATAGAGGATATGGAATGAGTGTTTTTCTCATATAATATTTATGAAACGAGTCTAAGAATTTTCCGTTTTCGGACGAGTTTCATAAATATTATATGAGAAAAACACTCATTTCATATTCTATTTATCATATGACACACACACGCACAAATTAGCCACTTAGTACGACTTTTTAACCCATCACCTAACTTGAGTTGCAGACGGCACTTGGAAAAAACATCCTCGTTTTACTAAAAAAATTCATTTTTTGCTTCCAAAACATAGGTTATGACCCCTCATTGGAACGAACGCGACACGCTAGTTCCAATGAGGGTTCATAACCTATGTTTTGGAAGCAAAAAGTGAAAATATAAAAAAAAATGAATGGCGTTTTTCTTGTATTGCGCGAGACGGTTTTTTCCTTTACGTTAGGTAAAAGATTAATACAATATAACCCACCCTAAATAGGACAGATAACGTAAATTCTCCCTACTGAAATTATGCAAATGTGACCCAGTTGTATTTTGTTTACCCAATCAAATTGTCCTGTTTTGAATGTGACCAATGAAAGCTCCCAACCCTAATTATGCAAATTATGAAAATGTGGCCCAGTTGTATTTTGTCCAGCCAATCAAATTGTCTAGTTTTGAAAATGACCAATGAAATTGACGGAAGGCTTTATTTATCACTGATTAATATGAAAACAAAATATCAAATGTTTTAAAGTGAACAAAACGGACGAGTCATATGATAAATTTATTTATTTATTTATTTATTTATTTATTTGGGTTTAACGACACTTTCGACAGCCAGGTTCACCTCGTGTTGGACAGTTTTACGGGTGGAAGAAGACCCGGAGAGAACCATCGAGTAACGGCGAGCAATTGTCAGGCTCCCCAACATACTAACGCCACACAAGCAGGGTTAACATTAGTTGAAGACATGTGCACCATCGACGTGCAGTACGCCTTAGCACACAACGCCAGCGTGCCCCCACGTGACAATGGGGTGAAGTGTCTTGCCCAAGGACACAACGCTGTTGCCGCAGGATTCTAACCGATGACCTCTCGGCTTGCAGCCTGCACCTCTACCTACTGAGCCCCCGCGCCCTCTCACGCGAGTAATACCAGTATCAATTTATTTAACTTTGAGTCGACTTCACGTCAGGCATTTTCTGTCTGACAAGGCTTATGTACTGCTAATATTACACGTGTGGTTTGTGTTGGAAACAAAGGTCACGTGAGGGGAAGGGCACACGTCATCAACATGAAAAATGCTGATCTCCTCTACTGGGGATATATCTCTTATCTTTCTATTGAAATGACCACATTTTATTCTCCGTATGTAAGGGTGTAGCCAGGGAGGGTCATGGGGGTTGTACGACCCCCCCCCCCCCCGGATCCCAACGGTCCGGGGCCGATATTCTCCACAGCAATCTAATGCATGCCTACATTGAATTTGATCAACTTTCACTCGTCATGGAATCTTTGATCACTGCTGATATCAAGTATTGAAGATTTTTTCCTAGGGAGCCCCCCCCCCCCCCCCCCCACCACCGATGGCCAAAGGTCAGGTTGGAGGAAATTATGGGAGGGGGTCACCCCCTCCCATAATCTCCTCCAACTTGACCTTTGGCCAAGGCTTGGCTTGTGACCAAGAATTCAGTGTTTTAGTTGCCAGACAATCTCATCCTTGAGTTGCATTGTGGGAGACACCACTAAACAACGAGATGAAATTATAATTATGAATAAGCACCTGTTTATAATAATAACATTCACATGTTTTCCTTTTTTTCTTTTTTTTAACGAATCTTAAGGACTGAGTTATGGTATACACTGTATTGGCAGCTACGGAGATTCGCTAGCATCACACCTCCGCTGATAGGCAGCATGCGTAAACTGCATCACCGAATGGAATGGTTTTACGCATCACCAACTGAGTAACATCGCTGTTAAACATCCCCAAAAGCACCAGTAATGATGTTTTGATAACATTCTGCTAATGACCAATAATTATTTATCAAAAGCATATTTTGCCGCCCAGGGCCGGGATTAGGCAACGTCCACAAGAGAATAACCATTCCGAATATCTCTCGTCACAGCGCCATGTGAATTGGAATTTATATCCTTGAATCGAATCTCAAATCGAAACGGAGGCCCGATGGCGACATTGAATCCGGATCGCTTCGGGAACAGCGTGAAACAATTTTCGTAAAATCACTTGTTGTTTTACCAAATCACCTGATTACGATCCTTGCGCTTTGCGCATGTCGACGGTAGCATGCGTATCCGATTGTAAAGGTCACAAGTGAAGTTGCTACAAAGATACTAATAAAGTGGAGCTCGGGATTCCCGCGCTCCATATTATAAGTGCGGTGAGGCAAACAAGCATGCCGATAAGCCGAATGACAGCGATAAGGCAACAGGCTATTCCGTCATATTTAATAATAATAACACTTTGGCCGGCCGCTGATTTGTCGCGGTTCTCAGCGGAGAAGGCCTTGATAAGCCCTGTGTTCTCAAATGCCTCCTCATCCCCACGCCTCTCCTCTCCTCTCAACACTCTGAGAAGAACAGCTTGGTGACGTCCCGTACCCCACTCTTTCCAATCTCCCCATTAAGCATATTAACATCTCCTTTGAGTCACCTACCAACAACATGTCCTTAATTCTTCCATCCCACTTCCTCATCATACTCCTGGTGAGCCTTACTCTGTTAGACTGATATTTTGGTCAATCAAATAGAAAGTGTTCCAAGGTCTCCACTACGCCTAGATTACACATTTGGCATTCCTTTTAATTGTCTTTCCCAGTTCCCCCCCCCCCCCTAAGCTCCAAGGATCGTGACCTCATCTTGAACAACAAGGACCCCCCCCCCCCACCCCCTCCAAGAAGCCGTCAAGGTACTCTTCAAAACCTGGCTTCTCTTTATGGCGCAGGTCACCCAAAGACCTCTTTTGCTTTGACCTTCTCTCACCAATTCATGTTACAATCCGCCATGACTCTTTCTCTAACGATTTGTTCGACATGGTTCTGCCGATAGCAGACATGTATTTGCATGCCATCACACATTCGTGAGAAAATACGAGCTATCCGGGAAGCAGATTTAACCCTTTACCTAACATGAAAAGCAGACGACACTACCAAACAAAAATCTTGAACAACTAATTTTCTTTATTTTTGTCTCAAACATATAGGTTATGACCCCTCATTGGAACGAGCTCGACGAGCTCGTTCCAATGAGGGGTCATAACCTAAGTTTTTGCGACAAAAAATGAAAATTAACGGGCGATTTTTGCGAATGGCGCTGGCCTTCAAACCTTCGACAGACAATCCTGCTGTTCGAGGACTATACAAAATACTTGTTCTTAGTACGATGACGCAAGCATCGTCTTATCCTTTCGATCTGTCCCTCAGAAATCAAAAGGAGAAAGGGTACTCTTTTATTTCGTTTAAATGATACTAATAATAACAGTATAAACCCATCAGTCTATCGTCACTGCCGCTTGTTTAACATCTCGGTTCAGCTACCAATATTCTATGATTAGAAGTTCGAGGAAATTGCTTCACTGACCAACAACTAGCATCATTTGTCAATGGGTCTGTCATTATTTCATCAGACTCTGAATTGGAGATTTATCTAATGCGATGTCGGCACTGATACTCTATTAATTATCGGAAAGTAGTCGCTACAGAAATCCCACCGCTTGTCTTTTTTCGCCTGTAAATTATGATTTTGTTATCCTGCAGAAATGAGTAGTAAAATTCCATTGTTTCAGTACCAATAAATGAGAGAAAACTACAGCCAAAATAGAGTTTATTCACATGGAACGTTGATTTTCAGTATGTTCACGCTCATGTATTTTATCCCTTTACCCAATTCTCCCGACATAAAAATTTACTATTTTAAATACATGTTTTTCAAATATAAAAAAAAATTAAAAGAAACATATCATGAGGAGTCACATGACATTGTTTTGTTGAATGTTTTGAAAAATAATTTTTTCAACTGCTCAATTGAACAAAAACGGATGGATGCGGCCGATTCGATAGATAAATGGTTATGGGCAAATATTTTTTGCTCCCTTGCGTCTTTGGTTGATTTGTTTTTATGTTTTTGTTTTTTTTTTTGGAGGGGGGGGGGGGGGGGGGGCATGCGTTAACGACACATTCAAAAGCAAGGGTCACAGGGTGGAAAAAAAGCCAGGGTTTTACGGTTGGAGAATGCCGGTGTATCCGTGATGAACCACCGGGTAGCGGCGAGCATTTGTTTCTTTATTTATTGGTGTTTAAGGTCACATACTTATGCACAATGGCTAATCGCGACCGGCGAGCAACTTCCAGACTCATCAACAAACGCAAGCAGAGTTCGCAGTTAACCCTGTGATGGGCACGCATGTGCTTACCAAATAATAAAAATCATCAACAACGAAATTTTAATTAATGGCGCAACGGGTTGTACCTGGTGTTTCATTGATTAAATTTTTGATGATTATTCCTATAATTAGTGTTTGAAATTGAATATTATTGCGTCCCCCCTGGAAATATTGCCAACCCATGGAAAGTGACCAGTCCACCACGGCAGTACTGCAATTTGGCCGAATGGTTTATGAAACGTAAGACGTGAATCCAAATAGCTTCACTAGAAAATGTTAATTTTGAAGTTGGTCTACGCGCACCCTTGGCCACTTAATATGTAGGTCAGGGGTAGTGTTTTGAAAATTACATGTTGACAAGCAACATGTATTGCATGAGATCTTTGTGTATCAGAAGATCCATTTATTGGGCGACTTTTATGCACTTTAACCCTTTACCTAACATGAAAAGCAGACGACACTTGCAAAACAAAATTCTTGAATAACTAATTTTATTAATTTTTTTTGTCTCAGAAACATAGGTTATGACCCCTCGTTGGAACGAGCCCGACGAGCTCGTTCCAACGAGGGGTCATAACCTATGTTTTTGAGACAAAATATGAAAAAAATGAGAATTAATTGGCGATATTTGAGAATAGCATTGGCCGGTTTTGACCGTTATGTTGGGTAAAGGGTTAATCTGTACAAAGCCTCGGGTTGACTGGTATCTGCTGACGAGAGAGTTCGTGTCCTCGGTAAATAGCAATCTGGTATGCGCACTGGTATATGCACAAGAAGGGTGGCTAGGAATTTGCTGTAACATTCGTGTCCTGGAATGGGTCTTGGTCACTGGATCGAATTCCGTTGCAACCTGCATTGCTCCCCTAACGTCATATAAAAGGTATTAGCATCCTGGATGGATACATGGTCAGTGCCATTGGACTTTATAATAGATCAACGTATATGCAATGGCTGCATAAATAAATCGATTATATAGAACATGCTTTCTCGGATTCCACCTCTTTTCGTATCAGATGCGATGTTTCCAGAATTTCGTAAAGTGCTGTGAATCCAACAAACAACCAGGTGGCGATGACTTGAATTTTATTTTTTATTGGGGTTTAACGACACTTTCAACAGCCGGGGTCACCGTGTCGGACAGTTTTATGTGTGAAGGAACCCTTATTACCCGGAGAGAACCACAGTGCAGCGGCGAGCAACTGTCAGACTCCCCAACGTAATAACTCCGGCCAAGAAGAGTATGCATTGGTTGACGACAAATGCATCATCGACGTGCAGTATGCCTTAGTACACAGCGCCACCGTGTCCCCACGTGGGCAATTGGGATTTAGTGCATTACACAAGGACACAACGCAGTTACATCTGGGAGGATCGACCGTGGACCTTTAGGTTAGAAGTCCAATGCCATAACCACTGACCAACAGGTATCACTGAACTAAATGTTTGAATTAGAAATACCCGCCTTGAAATGTTGCAATCTCTAAAAATAAACAGCCTTGGGAAAATAAATTGTTTCAATAAATGTTTGAAGCATTCTATTGACATCTTGCATTATTGATGAATATTCCACATAACAAAGAGGGTGATTTGATGACTTTTGGACCAAAAAATACAATTTACATTTTGTGTGTTTTTGTAGGGAATTCCCTGAAAAATATGTGCACGTGACCGGTATTTCCCTTGCTGTCAATTTTTCTCTCTTATATGTTGCATGACCCCCCTGTTTTGGGGTCAGAAAAAGTTGTCTGAAGGGCTATACTCGACAAAGATATTTGAATGCCAAAATTAAAGTGATGCGATCATATTTTGTTTTTCCTGAACGTTATAATGCTCGCCCATGGGACAATATTTAGTTCCGTGACCAACAGTGCTCCCCAATGACTTGAATGAGCGAGTTTGATGTTTGATACCCGGAAATGAAAAACGAGTCCTATTTCAGATCTCCAGCTAGAATTTTGTTAACTTGGTTGAATCATTAGTTTGGCAGTGATTACATTTGCAGTATTGTGGAGGCTGAGGAGAATTTCCCGAGAAAGGAATCCGAGCAGATTATTTTAGGAGTTTTAATTCTAAATTACAGTGTCACATATAACAGAAGCTTATTAACCCTTTGCCTAACCTGAAAAGCAGACGACACTTGAAAAAATAATTCTTGAATAATTAATTCTTTTAATTTTTTTGTCTCAAAAACAGTGGTTATGACCCTCATTGGAACGAGCTGGGCGAGATCGTTCCAACGAAGGGCCATAACCTATGTTTTTGAACCAAAAAATGAAACAAATAATGAAAATTAATTGGAGTTTTCTCTGACAAAAAAAGCTTCGGCTAAGGTCGGTAAACCTCGACTCATGTCGATTTTAGGGAAAAAGGATCAGAAATTTCATGTCAGATCGTGGACGAATTTTTTATCACTTTTTGTGTAATTAAAATCAACCAAATTTTATTATTTTTACATTTTTCCTCGTAAGCATAGCTTACGCCCCCTCATTGGATTCGTGAAAAAAAAAATGAAAATACTCAGTTATTCAGGATTGTTGTTTTGTTCTTTTTTTCTTTTTTTTTTTTTGTCTGCCGTTTGTCTTACTTGAACAGTTAACCATTTGATACTTTTGTAGGTCTTATGACGTACGAAATCAAACATCCCGTTGATACTTGTGTACGTCTTATGACGTACGAAATCAAACAGCGCTTTGATACTTTTGTAGGTCTTATGAATTACGAAATCAAACATCCCGTTGATACTTGTGTACGTCTTATGACGTACGAAATCAAACAGCGCCTTGATACTTGTGTACGTCTTATGACGTACGAAATCAAACAGCGCTTTGATACTTTTGTAGGTCTTATGACGTACGAAATCAAACATCCCGTTGATACTTGTGTACGTCTTATGACGTACGAAATCAAACAGCGCTTTGATACTTTTGTAGGTCTTATGACGTACGAAATCAAACATCCCGTTGATACTTGTGTACGTCTTATGATGTACGAAATCAAACAGCGCCTTGATACTTTTGTACGTCTTATGACGTACGAAATCAAACAGCGCCTTGATACTTTTGTACGTCTTATGATGTACGAAATCAAACAGCGGCTTGATACTTTTACAGGTCTTATGACGTACGAAATCAAACAGCGCCTTGATACTTGTGTACGTCTTATGACGTACGAAATCAAACAGCGCTTTGATACTTTTGTAGGTCTTATGACGTACGAAATCAAACATCCCGTTGATACTTGTCTACGTCTTATGACGTACGAAATCAAACAGCGCCTTGATACTTGTGTACGTCTTATGACGTACGAAATCAAACAGCGCTTTGATACTTTTGTAGGTCTTATGACGTACGAAATCAAACATCCCGTTGATACTTGTGTACGTCTTATGACGTACGAAATCAAACAGCGCCTTGATACTTTTGTACGTCTTATGACGTACGAAATCAAACAGCGCTTTGATACTTTTGTAGGTCTTATGACGTACGAAATCAAACATCCCGTTGATACTTGTGTACGTCTTATGATGTACGAAATCAAACAGCGGCTTGATACTTTTATAGGTCTTATGACGTACGAAATCAAACATCCCGTTGATACTTGTGTACGTCTTATGATGTACGAAATCAAACAGCGCTTTGATACTTTTGTATGACGTACGAAATCAAACATCCCGTTGATACTTGTGTACGTCTTATGATGTACGAAATCAAACAGCGGCTTGATACTTTTATAGGTCTTATGACGTACGAAATCAAACAGCGGCTTGATACGTTTGTAGGTCTTATGACGAACGAAATCAAACAGCGCTTTGATACTTAGTGGTTATTTGTTTTGTTATTATTTTTCGATTTTTTGAAGTTTTAACCTCAAGTGTTATTCCCCCCCCCCCCCCCCCCCGAATAATGCTCAGTGACAACCGTTGAGCCAAATGTTATTGCAGCTTAAAATACTAATATAATCCTGCTGTCAAGACTTCTGAACTGGTTAAGTGCAAGAAGCCACAATCAGGGCTTTCAAAAAATGAGGATATCAGAGCAAAAGCCAGCACTTCCCTTGCTTATATTTCATATTGAGACAAACACAAATAATATTTTTATATAACTTTGTTTTATTACAAATTATTGGAGAGTGCCTGTGGGCACTCTCCAATAATTTGTAATAAAACAAGTTGTGAATAACAAATTAAGACCACCAAAAATAATCTAGCCCTCAACCAGATAATCACTAATGTGAAAAATATCTTATTATTTGTACTTTCCGACGTTTGACGTCGCATTTTGAAAAACGTTGAAGAAACTGAATTCCCAGTGACGCTTGAACGTCAGAATAATTAAAGTCTCAAAGGGTTAATGACATAATTTAATTTATTATAAGATAATTCAGTTCAACTTCAGAAACCAGCTTATAACCAACTCACACACTATGTTACAATGTCGCTAATCTTATCACATAATCACCATCAACTAGCATATTACGGAAACGTCGTTCACAACGAGTCTAACTAAAGGTGTGACTGTCCATGGAAGGGCCTATCAATACCCCCCCCCCCCCCCCCACCACCACCACCACCACCACCACCCCCAACCCCCGCCGCAATGATTGGCATACCGCTAAATCAATAGTTATAAAATGGACACCATAGTACTGAAAATGCACATACATCCAGATTAAAACTGCAGATGACCTACAAGCAAATTATTCTAAGTCGAAAAGGGGCATACCTATGGCGAAAATAGTCCCGCCGGAACTATAATCGCAGATAGAAAGGTTCCCAGGTTCCCATTGTGGTGAACATGCATATTAAGTTTCGACGGGGCTGGCGTATAAACATCAGAGGAAATCTCCGGACAAAAGTTAGACCCTAGCAGCAAATTAATCTAAGTCGAAAAGGGGCATAACTATGGCGAAAATAGCTCGACTGGAACTGTAATCGCAGGTGCATAGGTTCTCATGGTGGTGAACATGCATACCAAGTTTCAAAGGGATTGGCCCATAAACATCGGAGAAAATCTCAGGACAAACTTATGTCTTCGGACGGACGGACGGACGGACGGACGGACGGACGGACGGACGGACGGACGGACAAGATGATTCCAGTATACCCCCTCCCCTCCTTTACAACTCGTTGCGGGGGTATAAATAAACGCATGACTTCAGAAATCAAATTAGAGGCATGTGTATCTTGACACATTTACATGCACTCAATTGTTTAAATCAATGTGTACTCTTGTCATATATGTATAAAACGTGGCCCCCATGCGTTCATCGGTCTTGCCGCCTCAACCTCCAGACTCAGAGAGTAGTCCAACCCATTGGACGTCTGTCAAAACGTCTGCTCTCGATCCACGACATATCTTCTTTGTAAATTTAGTAATTCTGATTTTAGTAATGAAGGGTATTTCATTGCCTATTTGTGGTGTATTCATCAAGCCGTAATGACATCAAGCAACTTTTTAAGCAATGGCAGCTTCAACAAAATTAATCACTGAACGTAAGAAATGATAAACAGATGTATTAACAGATTTGAGAAACGTCGACAGTTTGAATGAAATATAGATATGCGCTCTGAGAAGCAGATTACTGACATGTTTCACATGTATAACAACTAGACGGCACACGTGCACTGTGTACGGTGCAGCTACACCACGTGGCAAGTTGTATATTACCGGTACTGTTCTGCCAGAAAATATTCAGATCTTCTTCAAAACAAGCACTTAGGCGCATTAATAACAACAACACTTCGGTCGGGCGTTAATTTGTCACGATACTGATATCAGAAGGTCTAGAATACCCCGTGCTGATAGTCTAACAGTCAAAGAGTGAGTGTACCAAAAACTCCATTTAACCCAAATTACACATTTGCGACTCTTTGTTACCATCAAAGGTCTCTTTGTCTTGACTCCTCCACGCCCATTTCTGTAACAAAACTTCATCTCTCTCTCTCTCTCTCTCTCTCTCTCTCTCCCTTCTCTCTCTCTCCCTCTCTCCCTCTCTCTCTCTCTCTCTCTCTCTGTGCCGACTGATAATGCGTTTTTGTTTGAAATTCATAATGGCTACGTTATGAATAAAATCAGGTTCTTGTTTCATTTCTAAATGCTATATTTAGCTACGTGACGTGACGTGGCGTGATGCGACTAAACCGGAAGTCCTTTAACCCCCCCCCCCCCCCCTCACTTTACAATAGTGAGGTAGTTTCGCCTAAAATGTTCAACGCATTAGATTGCTTATATGTAAAATTATACTAAAATGTAGATAAATATTTTCTCTTACAGAAAGTGCAGTACAGTACAGTCACCGTGGACTGGTCGTAATCCACGCGTGGGCAGTGATGTCCACGCATGCGTTTACCAGGTAATAAAAACAATCAGCATCGAAATTTTAATTAACGAAGCAACTGGTTGTATCCGGTGATTGATTCATTAAATTTTTTAATGATGACACATATAATTAGTGTTTGGAATCTAATATTATTGTGTCCGTGGAAAAATTGCATAGGCACGTGCTGGGGTACGTGAACAAGCGAAAAGGACTATGGAAACAAAAGTTTGTTTTACACTCGTTCTATTCTCATGTCGGAAGGTGGAATATTGTAGCACCGATGCATCAGCATTCTGTGCTATTGATGTGCTTATACCGAAGCCTCAATTTCATCCCAAAGGACATATCACTTCGATTTTCGGCCTCGGTTTGATACAAGTTCATGTGCGTAAACGTGATAGTAATAAGAAGTGTGTAATGTTATAAACTGTTTCGTGGTTTAGTTTCAACAATATTCAATCAATAAATATGCTATATGATACAATACTGAACACCAAGAAAAGTAGCAGTATATACAGTGAACATCAAGAATATAACATATACTAACAAAAGACCATATTAGTATGTAATGGGGGATCTGACAAAAAGCTGGGAGCTTATGTTAGTCATCTCCCGATGTTTCGTGGTTTGATTTGGGTACGATTGCTATTTTCTCGAGGGTTGTGGGGATTATTTCACCACACTTCGCGTCGTGATTAATGCCTCTCGAGAATAGCAATGGCAACCAAATATAACCCGTTAATCTTTTACCGAACATAACTATGTGACGACACACACAACAATAGTATTCTCGAATAACTAACTTTTGATTCATCTTTACTTAACCTTTACCTAACGAATCTCCCGTATCCGCCCGCGTAATTTGCAAATTGAGCAGATGACAAAAATTAAAATATTTCAAAAAAACATATCGTGTGCCCTCATTGGAACGAGCTCATTGAGCTCGTTCCAATGAGGGCTCACGTGATATGGTTTTGTTGAAATTTGTTTGAAAAATTAAAAAAATTAGTAATAAAAATAATAAATTTTGATATTCTCTATGTTGGTTAAAGGGTTAATAAAATACAGCTTATGAGATCGTTCCAATGAGAGGATATTAGTTAATCTTTTGAAGGCAAATATCCCTAAAAAATATTTTTCGGCAATTTTTGTGAATAGCGCTGGGCGGATATGGTCGTTAAGTAGTCGAATGTTTAAATATTGTCCATTTATTTTACTTGGTAGAAAGGGCAAATCGATCAATAAAATATAGCTTGATCTAGTAACAATAAGTAGATCTGAGAATTTGTCCCCTCTTTCCTTTCAACATAAACGACAAAACCATAGTTTTATTGCAACAATATGTACAAAATCCTCTGAGAGGACGCTGTTGTCCACGTTTGTTCACAATGTTGTCAAGTTGATTTTCTGTTGCCTTTGTTGTGATTTATTACTATCGCCAAGAAGAAACCGGCAATGCTGAGGGGGGTATCCACTCACCACAAAGCATGGCAATAAGATTGGCCTTTCGTGATACTTGAAATAGAAGGGTGTATTGGAATAGACTCCCCTTCCATGCCTGGTCGAGAAGTGTCAGTTATATCTTGAACCGGCGATACGTCCATCACGAAACACGGTTTTTAACCATTCACCTAACTTATTGCCTTTATCCCCAGCGTTGTCTCAAAGATCGCCATTCAAAGTGTATTATTATTCAACTTTTGCATCAGACACACAGCTTATGACCCCTCAATGGAACGAGATCGTTGAGCTCGTTCCAATGAGGGATCATAAACTATATTTCGGGGGTAAAAAATGAAAAAAATTAACCTATAAGTTTACCAAAATTTATTATTATTTATTTATTTATTGGTGTTTAAGGTCAGATACTTATGCACAGTGGCTAATCGTGACCCTGATAATTTTAAGGGTGGAGGAAGCCGGAGGACCCGGAGAGAACCACCGAGAATCGACGAGCAACTGTCAGCTCCTCAACATTTTAACTCTGTTCAAGCTCCGCTCAAGCAGGGTTACAGTGATTGAAAATATGTGCAACATCGACGTGCAGTACGCCTTAGTACACGGCGTCATCGTGCCCCCCCCCCCCCCCCCCCCATGTAGACAACCGGGATAAAGTGCCTTGCCCAAGGACACAACGCGGGTCGTCCCTGACGGAGATCGAACTCGGAACCTTTAGCATAGAAGTCCAACAGTCTACCACTGAGCCACCGCGTTCTCATAAGTTTACCTACAAAACATTGTCTTCCACTGGTAGTGTTAGGGAAAGGACGTTGATATTAAGTTTACTTGAGTGCACAGTGTTCGTCGTAAAAGTGTCAGGTTTACTTCCCCACGAAGATTTGTTTTGGAGAATTCTGTAATCGTTTTATAAAATTCGTCACTTATGGTCTTTTGATCCGTATTGACTTTGAGGACATCGACTTAGGTTTAGGATGTGGGTGTTGTTACAATCAGTGAAAATAACCAATGGTGTTACAAAAATGTTGTAAACATTTAATAATGTGATAATCAACCGATAATGTTACAATTTTGCATTACCGACAGTATTGAAAAAAATTAGCCTATAATGTTATAATTTCTTCTAACTGATACTTTTACACCATTGCGACCAATTATACTACAACTGGAAAATTGTAACATTACAGTACGGCCGCCGTGAACTGGTCACTTTGCACGGCTGGACACTATTTCCACGGACGCAATAATATTACATTCCAAACACTAATTATAGGAATAATCATTATTTAATGAAGCACCAGTTGTTTGTGACTCTGAGCGTATGTTCCGCCGAGACGGTTGAACATACGGTCCGAGCCGCAAATACCAGACCATGTCAGCTTCAATTCACTATAAAGTATATGTTCCAATAATTACCTACCTATAGCCCAAAAACCTACATTGTGAAATGAACGAGGCAACTTTTGATGATAACAAGTTGTGAAAAAAACCTCTCGTGTACCCCACGACCAAACGGGACAAATAATCGAAAAATCAGATAAATGTCGAGGTCACTCCATGTTAGTTCAAAAAGGTAAACTGGTTTGTAATTTAAAAAACACTTCAGTTATAACACAATCTGCTACACGTGTGAAAAATCTAGAAAAATGAAGCGGTTTGAAACCCCATTTCAAATATTTCTCGTGGTGATATCAATCGGTATTACGGTAACACATGCTGTTGGAACCGTAAGCATAGAAAGAACTACGCGAGTACTCATCCAACCAGAGAGCGGGAATTTTAGAATTATTGGAACCCTAATAGTTGTACGAGCTGTTTCCCATTGACATGATACAGCTGGCTGCCGAAGTCTTAAAAATGTTGAGGTCATGATCTCAACCAGAGATCAGTTTCATTGTCCTGATTACTACCAATACGATTTGAAAGACACCCCGGATTCCCATTGTCACTAACTACAGTACGTGGAGAGTGTATTATCACTAAATCATCCACAGAGTGGAGATTCCACCCGATCAATAACTGCAAATTTGTTGCAAAGCATAACAGTCACAAGCAAAGTTCCAGCCAATGGACCTCCGGGTTGAACCCGGAGGTCCATTGGATGAAATATTGCTTGTGTTTTTTGTCCATATGTACAGAATTCGAAAGTGATACGTTGGGAGGTAACTGCACTCCACGGGTGATTTAGTTACAGTCCACTCTCCGCGTACTGTAAGTCTTTGCAGGAGTACGGCAACGATGCTTTCGCGAAATGAATTCAGCACAAACACTCACTTCAGTTTTTCGTTAATTACACTTCACATGGTCACCTCTAACTTAGGAACTATTGGCATTCTGTCGTAAATGGTAATTCTTGGGTTGGAGCCCCATAAATCCGCAGAGAATAAAATATTCATTAGAAATTGTATAACTAACTGAAAGCGGTATCCCCATAATTCTTTCTAATCCGACATTTCTGGTTTCTTTTATGACCCAAGTCATGTCAACTTTCTTCTACTGAATAGAAGTCAATTTTAGATGAAGAGATTCTCGATTATTTCCTCCAAGATAACATCCGTACTATCGATGAATTCATTTTTTTCATGGAATTCCAAATTATAAACAAAACGAATCCAGAATATCGTGTGCTCAATCAAATACAGAGTGGCACGTGTTGGCTGAAAAAAGTTCCGCTTTTGTGTCTGCAATATTCGAGATCACTTTTTTTAAAAAGGTTTCCTATGCCGTTCCCAATCACATATTAAAAATGGGTTTGAAAACGAAGACGACTTCGAAACAACACTATTTGGAGCATTGCGACCTTCAGTTTTGTTTCCCCCCAGACGCAACAGAAATCGGATCAGGACATATCTGAACCCCCACCGCAAGGCCCACGGAATTCAATTAGGAAAATGGGACATTCCGTATGTGGTGTTTGAACGCTTCGGAAAGACCTCCTTCCTTGTTTAACAGATTTGAACATCTGAGGAACCATTGCTTGTGAGATTGGATGCTGAATAAATGCTGACACATAGGGACATATAGCAGAAAGACACATCGTCAAGTATTCAGTGAAATTAGTTCGTGCCAAGGGATCGTACGTTATAGGGAATAGTTCGATGCACTGTTTGATGAAGACTGTTGTCGTAGAGCCTGTGGATGAGCAGTGAATCATAAAAGGAATGAAGCATAGAGACAGCAAAATGCTATTCAGTATTGTTATTGGCTGGTTTCGGGGTAAATGCACAAGGACGAAAGTCCCCGATTGTTTTAACCTCCAGAACCAGGCCATAAAATTTAAGAGGAACGATTTTATTGTTCCTCTGGTAGTTATCTAAATGAAAAAAAACAGATAATCGAAAAGTTGTTGGTCTGGAACTACAAACTGTTTGCCAAAAAGTTGTGTCCTATCACCTTATTTGATAGGACTGTTTTAAAATGTTCGTGTGGGAAGACCCCTCTCTTCAGTGCTCAAACTCCCTAAAACACCTGACGCCCCCTGTGCTTGCCGCAAATGCTTCCGAAATCTATGAACTGTAATACAATAGGGCCATCATGAGCGGGTCAAAATCCACGGATTGTCATTTTTTTCCACGCATATAATTCAAAGATGATCCGCTTTGACACCTAGCGAAATTTCCACCAATGAAGCACCGGGGTAATCCCGGTGCTTCATTGGTGGAAATTTTGCTAGGTGTCAAAGCGGAGCATCTCTGAATTGTATGCATGGAAATATACCCACCCATAGATTTTGACACGCACACGAAGGCTGTATTGTAATCGATCCTCTTTATTATAAGATAGGTTATCTCAAAATTCTAGATTTTATTCTCTGGAGAACCCTGCTGGCATCTTCCCTCTCAGATCAACTGCAGCAATAGGAAGAGTCCATATTCATTATTTGAGGGTAGACCCATTAATATTTTCAACGTGCAGTCCCAAGGCTGAAAATATTGATTGGTATACCCCATACATTCACTAGTAGCCATCTTACTTAATGACATTATCAAGTATCATGATCCTGGACGGGCAAAGTAGTCTCGCGTTCAAAGGGTTAATATTATTAAGATGAAAATGTGGTTACCGTTAGATATTAATTGTATTATTTATTTGAACAGTCGCCGAATTTATTTGTAGGGGTATGACAGAGCCATCTGCAAACTTTTGCTAATATTACCGCACTCGAATTGGAGGAGGTATTCACAATTTTATGTTTAAATGTAATTAGTTCGTTTTCAGTCGAACGTTGTTCAAAGCGAGGCGCAAGTATCCCGACGCTCAAAAAGGTACCATTCTTTTATTTGAACTACAAGCCGCCTATGTGACACACACCCCACGTAGCGACCACAGTGGACTGCTAATTATCTATAGAAAGCTTATCTCAACTCCCTACACTAAGACCAGCATCAGCATGTTTAATCTGGCGTCAGTAAATCAATTTCCTTGTTTACCACTATTAATATTCTTCGCTAATTTGCAGTATTAGTAAAATTGTATGGTAGAATGAAATCCTTTGTTAAATATTATGAATATAAATGATATCTCAAATGTTTTATACTAACTTTGGAAGCACAAGTTACTGACCACGTAATACGGCTCTCGTAGCATGGATTTAACATCTTCCATGTTATTGTTATTCTTGGAGATGTTTTCCGGATGTTAATAAATATTATATGTGTCTTATATCATTTGGAATTCTTTGATCCCGTAGCATTCAATACGATGACCCCCTGGTCACACGGGCATAGATGCGGGGCCATGTGCCCTCTTCTCCAGAAATAGTTGAGAGAGGTAGGGAGAAAGAGAGAGAGTTTAGGGCAGCATATCTTTACCAACACGTCGTAGAAATCTTATTTGGAATTAGCGGAGCGGGTGTGCACAGTTTCTTTACTGTTAATATGTCTTTCATATTCTTTCGTTTGCTTTGTCTGCACTACGGCATTTAACTCTTTGCATGCCGCTGGCCGCTGCCTGGAATAGGAAATTTCTTGCCGCTAAAATAATTCAACTCTGAGCACCAAATTTTCCCCTGCAAACTGCATCAACCTTTTGATCGGTGATGTCCTGAGAGTCAACTCAAAAATTATTTTTAAAATACTCAACGGGTTAAGCGTTAAAGTAGGGAGGAATGCATATTTTTTTGCCTCCATATTTAACAAATTTCCCAACCGAGCCGAAACAATTAGGCTAAACAAATTAAGCTTTTGATTCTCAGAAGTAGTATATATGTTGATTTCACACATATCTAGCCGGACACCCACCACCCCCCCCCCCCCCCCCCACCGGACACCTTCTGCGCATGCGCGTGACGTAAGAGTACTGTGATGCGCATGCGCGGCGGTCATTTTGGATGTGCGCATACGTGGCGGCCATCATGGATGTTGTGCGTATGCGTGAGGGCCATGTTGGATGTTGTGCGCATGCGTCGTCGCTATCTTGGATAATGTGCGCATGCGTGGGCGCCATCTTGGACACAGTGCGCATACATCGCCGCCATTTTGGATGAGGTGCTCACGCATGTGGTGGCCATCTTCGATTGCGGCCATGTTGGTCGTTGTGCATAGCTGCCATGCTGGATGATGTGCTCGGTGGCCATTTCGGACGACGTAACATGCGCGAGTAACTGTTTTTGTTAGTAACGCAATGCATTATGGTATATAAAGAGTAATTTCGTTCTGTCGTGACCAAGTGGAGTTATGTCCCCGTAATTTTAATATTTGATTTCCATTTTTTTTCTTTTCAGACTTCTGTTGAAACGTTCCACTACTGAGCATTTTCATTTTTAAGAAAATACCCCCGCTATCCCTTTCTTCCTAACATTTCTACCTTAATGGCAATGACCAGTCTCCAAGCTAATATTTTTAATTCAATGGTATAAGTTAGTTTATCATCCCATCCACGGAACCATTGGCAGTGGAACAGTGCTCATTTATTGCGGTAATTTATTTAAATGGTGAAATGAACGACTGCCCAAACTTGAGTCTGTCTGAATATATAGCCCTAGATGGCGAATGTGACCTTAAACACCAATAAGATGGAGATTTTGTCCTTTGATCTTCTAAAAGATTTCGACGAAATTAGCGATATAAGCAAGTAACAACGTGAAAAATAGATTTGTGTCATTTCAACATGCGTTTATATATTTTGTATCTGGCGTGAAATATTCTACGTGTACCCTCGAAACAGTCAAAGGTGTGGAGGTAATAACAAGTTTTGTCAATAGATTTTTCATGTATGATTGAAACAGTGTTTTTGATAGGTAATAAAATGAAATGAAACGTTGTGTGTGACTTATCTCCTCGAACCTACGAGGGTAATAAAACAACTCGCAGAAATCTTGTCAATAAAAGTAAACTTTAGTGGGGTACTTGACTAACAGTTTGCTAAGAATGGTGTGACTTACATCCTCGAGATATCGAAACCTGCCCGTAATAACGACGATGTCAACAGATACCCGGTATAAGCATCTCAACAATAAACATATACTCCACCGAGGTACTCGATTAACAGATAAATATATTCTTGATGACCTATTGCCTACTTTAGCAGGGATATTACTTTCTCGAGAAACTGATAACGATCAGTGAGCATTCAATAAAATGAATAAGTCATATCTTGTTTGCGAAATTGCTGAACCCTCGCCAATTCTATAAAAAATAAGTCGAACCGACAACCGTCCGGTGTTTTGTTTGGTACTCCGCCACTCGATATTTTAATATACCTCGAATGAAATAACTAAATCAGGACCCCCTCCCACTTAATAATTATGCTAGAAACCTCGCGTTTTATAATTTCAAAGATAGCGCCCCCAACCAACGAAGATTGGAGACCTTCTCCAATCCCCCACCCCTATCACCCATCTAAATACCAGACATTTGTCTGCGCATGTGCATATCATCCAAGATGGCGCCCACGCATGCGTAAATTTCCAAGGTGGCCGCCGCGCATGCGCAGAACATCCAAAATGGCCGTCGCGCATGCGCACCACGTGATTATAACGTCATGCGCATGCGCACAACATCCAAGATGGCCACCGCGCTTGCGCATCACGTGACTATGACGTCACGCGCATGTGCAGAAGGAGGTCCGGAGGGCGGGGGGGGGGGGTGCGTCCGGCTAGATATGTGTGAAATCAAAATATATACTACTCTCGGGCACCGGCGCATTCTTTTTTTTCGGCCTGCGTTCGTCATATTTATTTCGGAGTCAAAATTCAAAAAGTATAAAACCATCATAAGGTGTGATTTTAGCGGTATCGCATCGCGATTTCCGACGCAGCATGTCATATACATTGATACAGTATTGTTATTTTCTCCGCGAAATGCGACACGATGTGTACAAAATAAATATTTATTTAACTGGTTGAAGGCTAAATTATTTTTCGTGGTCTGAATTTGTTCATCAAAAACTTCTTTATTACAAATTACCGGAGAGTGCCAACAGGTTTTTGGACTGGTACCGTCTTTTTTGAAAGACCTGATTGTGGCTTCCAGCACTCAACTTGTTCAAGGACACATTATTTTTTATCTCCATTTTAGTTGTTCTTTATTGATTTTGTGTTCCATGATCACTGTCACAAAAAAAGCTCTATTATTTAATTTTTAGGCTCTCACAACTGGATTTTAGGCACCGGCAACCATTCCATCAGGAATAAAAAAATAGAAATAAAAACCGCACTCCCTCATTCGTTTTTGTAAAAAATACCCGAGAATCAATTATTTAATTTTGTTTGGCCTTAATTGCTGTTTTTGGATTTCTGTTTATCTACCGTTGTTATAAGTAACTATTTAAAACATTTATATATTTATCTAACGTTGTTACGGTAACTGTTTTTATATAAGTTATATCTATTTTTTCTGACAATAGTACTGACTTGGAGAGACAACTGTCGTTTCCGCGCCACTGAATGTAAATAAATGTAAAATGTTAACAAACGCATCTATTGACTTAATTTCCCCTCGGGTGAGCCTACAGCAGTATCCCGAGTTCTAGCACATTATACAATATGTGTGTATGTATAATACCATTGAGAGTGCGAACGAAAAGTTGTGAATTAACCGGGCATGGGGGCAGAAAATAATTTGCAGACGCAACGTGGCATTGTCTGCTCTCTCTCTCTCTCTCTCTCTCTCTCTCTCTCTCTCTCTCAATTATCTCTAGGAAAAGTTGCGGGATACTTGTACCACCGGTTGCTACATCCTTGCCTGCGGTTTGGTTTATGTAAATGATGTAAACGTTACAAACGAAAGTAGGAGCATTGTGTCTTAGTTCTGAAAATACATTTCGCGAAACGAGTTGACCTATTCATCTAGCATTTACTATTTTGCCGGTGGCAATACAGAGGGATCGCTGAATCAAGTATTGTGTGCATGATTATTATGACACCTATATGGAATGGTTCCCTGTATTCCGAAACTTTGAAAAACAAAATGATTTGGTGCTCGGCTACATTCCGCCCTCGTCCTTATTTTCTAATACTGTACAAACCTGATAACCAATCAAGACAATTGCAGTTGTTGGGCTCCCGTACAGTCTATCGAGTGTTCAAGTACTGTTAATTCTTTTCGCTTAATCCGTAAGTTTCTTCTAGACATGGAAATATGTTAACAGGTCCTTATCAATGGTTGGTTATCAGAGTACAAATCATCGTTCACAGTATGGTAGAGTTTGCCATAGGGTTAGTGTTCACGATGGCCTGAAATGGGTGGTTTGAGTGCCAAGTGAAAGAATGTTGTAAATGAGGACAATCCAATTGTAACTGAGGACAAATTAGGCATGTATTGTCCTTAGAGTGCGAGAAAGCACCATTTGCAATACTAAAGCATTGCAGATGGTGCCTTGTTGCACACAAAGTGTGTCACTTTGGTTTAGTATTACTTGGCTCTTTTAAGTAATTTTGTTTCAAAAAACCACTAATGATAAAAATATGGATAATAAAAAAGTGAAATGTTAACCCTTTACCTAACATGAAAAGCAGACGACACTTGCAAAATAAATTCTTGAATAACTAAATTTTTTCATTTTTTTTTTTTTTTTGTCTTAAAAAAATAGGTTATGACCCCTCATTGGAACGAGCTTCACGAGCTCGTTCCAATGAGGTGTCATAACCTATGTTTTTGAGACAAAAAAGAAAAAAAATAATGAAAATTAATTAGCAGTTTTTGAGATTAGCGCTGGCCGGTTTTGGCCGTTACGTTGATTAAAGGGTTAATATCAAAGTTTGCAAAAATAATTTCATGATTATTATTTACTCACTGTTTATTCACTCCAAATAAACTAGCAGTAAATAATTTATTGTCTTCAAGAAGGATTATAAAAACGGTTAAGTTGCAACATTATTTATTTATTTATTGATATTTAAGGTCACATATTTATGCAGAATGGCTAATCATGACCGTGAATTTTTACGGGTGGAGGAAGCTGGAGTACCCGGAGAGAACCACCGAGCAACGACGAGCAGCTGCCAGCTCCCCAACATCGTAACTCCGCACTGCAGCACAGGCAGGGTTAGATTGGTTGAAGACATACGCACCGTCGACGTGCAGTACGCCTTAGTACACGGCGTCATCGTGCCCCCACGCGGGCAATGGAGATGAAGTGTCTTGCCCAAGGACACAACGCGGTTGCCGCAGGTGGTATTCTAACCGAGGACCTCTCGGCTTGCAGCCTGCACCTCTACCTGCTGAGCCACCGCGCTCCCCAAGCTGCAACATAAAAACGATTAAGTAACAAAAGAAATGGCTGGATGAGAATCAGATTAAATGGATAAAATGTTAATTCAGTTGACTCATAACAAAGAACCATGATTTTACATGTTACCTGAAGATTACTTGATAGGCGCGATTTCTGTCTCGCCTTTGTCATCAGATTAAGCAATTAATCAAGCAATTAAGATTAATGATTAAGCAAGATAAAAAAAAGATTAACCATTACACAACGTAACGTCAAAATCGACCAGCGCTATTCACAAAAATGGCCAATTAATTTTCATTGTCTTTTTCATTTTTTGTCTCAAAAACATAGGTTATGACCCCTCTTTGGAACGAGCTCGTCGAGCTCGTTCTAAAGAGGGGTCAAAACCTATGTTTTTGAGACAAAAAAATGAAACAATTAGTTATTTAAGAATTTTGTTTGCAAGTGTCGTCTGCTTTTCATGTTAGGTATAGGGTTAAGTAACATATAAATATTTCGATGAGAATCGGATTGAATAGATAAACTGTTAACAAAACCTGAAAATAAGCAGTCTGTCATTTGCAGAATGAGGTCCCCAGAGGGTGAATGTGCTGATGCTATCCCGCACACTAGGCCAATGTATCCTCTGGACACCTCTTTCTGTTTAGGTTTGAGTCTTGGATTCAAATTGATGTTAACAGAGGGTAAATTTAGTGATTCACCCTCTGGGGACCGCAGTTTGCAGATGATGGTCTGCTTATTTTCTGGCTTGCTGTTACCTCAGCCGACTCATAACAAAGAACCACCATCATGGCTGTTGCCTTGTAGATTTCTTGGCAGGCGTGAATTCCGATTCTCCTGTATCGTCAGATATCGATTTTATCGAAACCGATGATCTGAAATAATAAACCACAAAGCCTTTGAGACCTCCAGTACAGTCGCCTTGGACTGGTCGCAATCCACGCGTGGGCAATGATGTTCACGCATGCGTTTACCAGGTAATAAAATTCATTGGCAGCAAAATTTTAATTAATGAAGCACCGGGTTGTACCCGGTGCTTCATTAATTACATTTTTCGATGAATATTCCTTTAATTAGTGTTTGCAATTTAATTTTATTGCATCCGTGGAAATATTGCTCACAGTGACCAGTCTACGACGGCTGTACTGTACCAAAAGTATGTTTTTGATGCCACATTTTCGTTTCAAATGCTTCATGTTCTGTTACAAATGAATTTAGTTAGTGGAGCTGGCACCTCAGACACTCGACAGCGTGAAAATTGAATGACATATAGTCGCTTAGCCCAACTTTTTACCCGTAATTTCCTCCCCCATTTTATGGATATTACCAAGACTGAACGTAGGACCCCAAACCAGTCACAAATCATGACGAGGACTATAGCACTGAGAAAAATGAAAAGTGGTTTGAGTCGGTAGTATGTTCAAATAATGTTTGCCAACAGCTTTTTGGGTTAATTCTGTAGACTGTAACAATGTCACCAAAAAGCCTGAGCAATTGTTGACACAGTCAGCAATAATCATAAAGAATGTTATTATCGCAACACTAAAATAAATCCCCTTTGAAACCATTCAATTGTACTGCATGAGGATATCTTCTCTCGGGCATTCTTATATCAAAGCTTTGATGACAGTCTGAGATTCCGAGTTTGTTCATTGCTATGGTAAACGATATGTAAATATAACGATCCGCTAAATACACTCTCCATTGTCATCTATCTCTAGTACTGAAGTGGCACTCTGTGGCTCGGGTTATTAACCATTTGACTGACACGACCAGGAGGCGACACTTTGCAAGAAAGTTATCTCCCTTTAATTTTCTAAAGCTGTCTGTAAAATTAACACAAGGGTATGGGGATTTCATGCACATATTGAAATTAGGAAATCTTAGCGAAGTTGTATCTACGATGTGGGCATCATTTCAAAAACTTAACCCTTTACCTAACATGAAAAGCAGATGACACTTGGAAAAAATAATTCTTGAATAAATATTTTTTTTCATTTTTTTATTTCAAAAACATAGGTTATGACCCCTCATTGGAACGAGCTCTACGAGCTCGTTTGAATGAGGTGTCATAACCTATGTTTTTGAGACAAAAAAGAAAAAAAATAATGAAAATTAATCGGTGATTTTTGAGAATAGCGCTGGTCGGTTTTGGTCGTTACGTTGGGTAAGGGGTTAAATCTATTGGAAGGCAGTTGCGCAGTGGATTCGACATTAGCGTTGGCCGGTTTTGGCCATTACATTGGGTAAAGGGTTAAGGCATTTTCCTGTAGAGCAGCATAAAAATACAGAAGCTGGCTTTTCGCAATGTTTTCCCAATCAGTTTGATGTTTGACTATTATTGTCTGTCGAAACCCACCTAAAAATAAAAAACGGGGCTTTCGCCATCTTTTAATATTCTGTAGCGTTTTTCTGTTCATTATATCGACAGTGTGCGCATGGTGATTTAGAATACAGACACACTGTCATTTCCACTAATATACTGAGTCAAAAAGAAAGTATAATAAACTTTGAGGAGCAAATTTTTAGTATTATCGACTTTAATCCCAAAACATTTATTGCAAATTCATATTTCGAGTCTAGCTGTATGAATTTGCATAATTTCATGTTCTTACTGTTGCCAGCGTCACGTCAGGACGTCGCAATTCAGACATGGGATGAAATGAAATGTTCACACATGCAGTCAATAGCATGTATGTTCACTATTTGCCTCTTGGATGGCAAGACATCGAGGGCGTACGGACCTGATAAGTGTCTGGATGTCACCCTGTGGTATTGCGTTCCACTCTTGACTTAGAACATTTCGTAAATCGCCTAACGTCTGAAGATCATGAAGTCGTACCCGACGGTCCAATTGATCCCATAGATGCTCGATTGGCGACAACTCTGGCGAAAGTGGGGGCCAGGGAAGAAGTTCGAATCTCTGCTCCTCAAGAAAGTCACGACAGATACGCACCACGAGACATCGGGTATTGTCTTGCTGGAATAACTGCAGTCCGACGTTAGCGTTGAACAACGAGACAACAACAGAGTTAAGAATTTCGCCCCTCTATCGCTGTCCATTCAGATTACCATCGATGAAGATCAACTGCGTTCTATGCTGCAAGGAAATTCTTGCCCAAACCATTACACTACACTACCCCCGCGGAAACGGTCGCATTCCCACACGCAAGAATCAGAAAACCGTTCTCCTTGTCGGCGATGCACTCTTGCCCTACCATCAGTGTGCCGTAGACAAAATCGTGTATTGTTTGAGACGAGTTCACCCAAGTCGCCAGTGTTGCCTCCAAAACAAAGTGTTTGGCCAATCATCGGAACGAAGTCAATCGATCATCTAATCCGTAACATGCCTGCAAATACACAACTACTGCAGTTTAACTTTCAACTATTCTAACTTTGCTCTGATTTCTCTAAACATATAATGTCAAGAAAGGAAAAAAATGTCGGCATGAAACCATTGTTCCTGTTTTACTTCCGGTTCAGCTCAGTAATAATTCTTTAGTTAATTATTGGTGTTTAGCGACATTTTACACAAGGAACATATCGCACTGTAAAGTTTAGTAGGACTGTGGAAGCTCGCGTGCTTACTAAACCTGCTCAAGAAGAGTTAGCAGCGGTTGGAGGAAAGTTCAACGTCAACGTGTAGTAAGCCTTAACCCTTTATCTAACACAAAAAGCAAACGTATCTTGCAAACAAAATTATTGAATAACTAAATATTTTCATTTTTTGTCTCAAAAACATAGCTTATGAACCTTTATTGGAACGAGCTCATAGAGCTCGTTCCAATGAGGAGTCAAAAGCTATTTTTTTTAGACAAAAAATAAAAACAATAATGAAAATTTAATCGTGATTTTTGTAAATAGCGCTGGCCGGTTTTGTCCGTTACGTTGGGTAAAGGGTTAATACACAGCTCCTCAGTGCCCTGACATGAGCAACTGGGATTAAGTGTATTCCTCAAGGACAGAGCGCAGATGGTGCGAGTTAGGATCAAACTTCCTAATAATAAAATAAACCTATGGATGCACTGCACAACTTGAAGATCCAAAATATCGATTCACTATATTTTTTTTAATTTCGATGAGTATTTTTCACTCGACTAGAGGATTATATAGCGGTTATTCCACAACAAAGGACAATTCCTTATCTCTCATGTAACATGGAAGTACGGGTTACAGTTCCATTTTTAATTTTTTTTGTGCATTAACAATTTAGTGTGTTTCTAAATATCAGTGTCCTAATGTCACAATGTCGTGCTTTCAAATGTCAAACGTCTACGTTTTGCAGAGCCAGGTGACCTTCTAGCGAGCGTTAAATGCCATAGTGGAGCATGCAATTATACACAAGGTTAGTAGTCGGGGACCTAATGACACTGACTAAACACCCCTTACCGCCAGGACTAAAATAAACTGTTTAGCTATCCCGAAGTGTTCATAAACACATTTGGAATGCTAACAAAATGAATAAGCGGCCCTTCTATGAAAATATACGATGGATGCTGTAAGAAAACTTACGGGTTTTTTTTTTCTACAATAGAGCCATATGTTTTTTACAATAGAGCCATATGTTAATGGAATGTGGTTATTAAAAATATTTAAACAGCCAGTTATGGATAACTGTTTTTTTTTATATATTTATAGTGAAAATGGTCTTTGAAATCCACAATGGCTACCAACATTTTTTCGGATCAGCAAATAATATTTTGGTGTCTTTTTTAATGATTTTGAATGCAGTTTGATGAAAAAAATAAATTGCAGACTCACCAAAAAGTACCCCGCCAGATAATGTACTAAAGGCAGCCATTATGTAGATGGATTGCACCGAGAACTCCGATCACAACGTACAACACTGACTATCTTGTGTAAAACTGTCTGCAGCTATTGTACTTGACCCAAACTGTACAAATGCGAAATGACCGAGACCTGTAGATGTCTTTACTCTCGATATATCTTAAACATATTTGGTGTGACTCGTATTTCTTTCAAGTTGTTGCCGGATGGTCTTATTCTAAAAGCGAGAGGCTGATAATTGTAGTATGCGGGTACTCAAAGTGACAATTTAGTCTTGCTTGGGATGCTTAACTCTCTACCTAACATGAAAAGCAGACGACACCTGCAAAAAAAATTCTTCAATAACTATTTTTTTTCATTTTTTGTCTCAAAAACATAGGTTATGACACCTCATTGGAACGAGCTCGACGAGCTCGTTCCAATGAGGGGTCATAACTTCTGTTTTTGAGACAAGAAATGAAAAATAATGAAAATTAATTGCCGATTTGTGAGAATAGTGACGGCCGGTTTGGGCCGTTACGTTGGGTAAAGGGTTACTCATTGTCACCCCGGAACACTACGCTTCTTCCACCAATACGGCGTACAAACGGCTCTACATTCGCGAACGCACTTATCGCGTCTCCAAAATGCAAATATCCCACCTGGTGACAATGTTGCCGGAATAGCATTTCTGACTGTTCACCCACTTATTAGAGTTAGCATAGATTGAATAGAATTATGGAACCGTGAAAGCTCTTTTTTTCTGCTACAAATTTTCCTATTCTGTCACATTTAGCTCAGAATTTCCTCGGACAGCAACAATCTTGACACGACAATAAAACCTATTTTGTGAACTGGCGTATCCACACCAGTGCTTACTTTCTTCCAGTTGACATTCCAACTTCTGAGTCTTCTCGTAAATGTTATAAATGGTTTCTTCATTCGAATTAGACAGTATCGGGAGCGCGGTGGCTCAGTGGTTAGAGTATTGGACTTCAAACCGAGAGCTCGACCGTTCGATCCTGACCAACGGTGAATGCGTTGTGTTCTTGGGCAAGACACGTAATCCCGATTGCCCACGTGGGGACACAGTGACGATATGTAGTAACGCGAAGTGCATTGCGGTGGTGCATTTGCCATGACCCGCGGCTGACGCTGATTGTGCAGAATTAGTACGCTGGATTTGACTGATGGCTGCTCGCTACTGTTCGGTCGTTCACTGAAGGTACTCCGACTTAAAACAGCCCGATACGATGTGACCCTGTCGGTAGACCCAGTAAAACCAAACAAACAAATTAGACAGTACTGTACAGTGATTACAAACTGAACAGCGAATTTCGACCGGACAGTCGCGATCCGGTCGAAATTCACAGTCCACTTTCCCGCCTACCACACAGTAGTATCCAATATGTCTCAAATGACAGTTGTTTCATTCTATGTACACTTCGGCGTCATTAATAGTAAAGCTGATGGAAAATGACCCGCGAGATACAGGCCTTTGAATGATGTATTATTTTTACCTCACATGGGTAGATAATCCAAAGAGCGAATGCTTTATAATAACACACACAGAAGGCCTGTTCGTTGTTATGTAGAAGTTTTTTTCATTTTGTCCATAAATTCAGGAAAACGGAGAATTTCGGAAGACCGTAATTTCCCTGGAATTTTCCACATTGACCGTGTAACAGTTGAGTATGTCCGTCTTGTCCTTGGTTATATCTTCGCATACGCCCCCTTCCGCCGCATCACGTCCATGAGCTAGAGACAATCAAAGGGTTCGGACCAGTACTGTAATGGTTAACCGGATAACCGGTTTGAAACCGGTTACCTACCTGACCGATTTGAAAAACGTCAACCGGTTATCCGAAATATCGATAGTGATCTTCATTCCACGGTTAAAACGTAGTAAATATGTCATTTTTCCTTTGGAGTAGATTACAACCCGAAGCACGCTGTGGATATTGAGAAATAATCGACTTTGGTTTCAAGACTTCGTTAATGGTCCGCAATTTCCGTGAGTACTGAGTAACCGCAGAAACTATTCCGTAGTATGTATACAAACGAACGTTGTCGAGTATTCGACAACGTTCGTTTGTATACACACTACGGAATAGTTTCTGAGAATACTGCTTTCCAATTCCTATAGTTTTGATCCCAGATTCGGAGAACATTAACATTAACCGGTTACAGCTCTCGGTTAATCCGTTTTGTAAATGAGTCAACCGTTTCAGCCCTAGTTCGGACCCCCAGGCTCTATGCTCATGTGCTGTTCTGTAGAAATTATGGGTTCTTAGAGATCACGCCTTGGACAATGTGTTTCCTGAGCCTGTTATTGGAAATTTAACAAGACAATTAAACATTTGTGAATGTAAACGCTGAATCAGTGTTCAACAAGCCAACAAGCTAACCCAGACATTGTTCAAAGTAATTGTGTGGCACTGTCATTCACGATGCCCACTTCACTTCCATATTATTATGATGCTGCTACTGTTAAACGTGTCCTCTTTTGAAGTATTGAATGAAAAGGGGTGAAATGTTGTCGATTTTCAGCAGTACTTGGTGTTTTGCTGAACAAGTACCCACTCCATCCATAGAATAAAGAAACCCGCTCTTACAGAAAGTAAATGGAACTAGATTGTATGGTTTCCTTATTTCAAGATATCTTTGATAAATCGTGTTTTGTTGAATCCAATCGATAAGTACAACTTCTAAGGAATGTCTTTCGATACTTCGAAAACTCACTTTCGAATTTCCTGGTAACTAAATGAATGCTGAGTCTTTCAGTAGTTCAGTCTAATCTGACTTGTATTCACCTTGAAGTGATGCTTGGAAAGCCGCCATTTTGATTGGTACCGTGAAAGTGAAAAATTCTGTATCTTCACAGTGGGGGATACGATTTCTATCTTTCCGCAATTTCTTCGGTAATCTATCGTTTAGCCTATAATAAAGCCTAAATTCATAAAGTAGTAAGTAACTCAGAGAATTTGTGTGATAGACTCATCAAATTTTTCAACGTCCAGCTCGAAGCTGCACGTAGACAATACTGATTGGTCTTCCCCCACGTAACGACTATAAACTCTATCAGTTGATGGCTCTGAATTGGCGCGGAATATAACATTAGAGTCTAAGAGGTTAATGATCTCTGTTATGAAGACATTTATTTCATTAACTTCTTACATTTCCAGCAGACGACAATTCGTCCCCTGTGTTCCAATGTGTTGTATGTGCCAGTAGGCACATAGAACACATTGGAACTCAGCGGACGAATTGTAAAAAGATATTTCCTAAATAACTAACCATTTTAACACTTTGCCTCGAAAACATAACTAGTGGCCCTCATTGGAACGAGCTCATCTAGCTCGTTCCAATGAGGGCCATGAGCTGTGTTTTTGAGTCATTTTTTTTTAAAATTGGTTGGTGATTTTTGTGAATAGCGCCTGTGAGTGCCCCTATATGTTAGGAAAAAAGTGAAATTACACATTATGTCATAGAACGCGAAATCGAATCGAATTTCGGAGCTGGGGGGGGGGGGGGGCGCGGTGGCTCAGTAGGTAGAGGTGCAGGCTTCAAGCCGAGAGGTCCTCGGTTCGAATCCCACCTGCGGCAACCGCGTTGTGTCCTTGGGCAAGACACTTCATCCCCATTGCTCATCTGGGGGCACGGTGACTAAGACGTACTGCACGTCGGTGGTACACTTGTCTTCAACCAATGCTAACCCTGCATGTGTGGAGTTAGTATGTTGGGGAGCTGAAAATTGCTCGGTGGTTCTCTCCGGGTACTCCGGCTTCCTCCACCCGTAAAACTGTCATGGTCATTATTAGCCATTGTGCAGAAATATGTGACCTTAAACCCCAATAAATAAGTAAATAATAAATAGATAGAAAGAATATCAAATTCGTGACGATTTGATATGAACTGTCTAACCTTTATTCACTAAAAATCGATCAGAACATGGGTATATTTCCATTCGGATCAATTTTAGTAGGGCTGAAAGGGTGGTTCATTTCCCAACCGACTAACCGAGAGATGTAACCGGATAATATCCGGTTATCCATGGCCATTATTTCACCGAATATGGGATCAAAACTTTTGGAATTGGAAAGCAGTATTCGCAGAAACTATTCCGTAGTGTGTACACAAACGAACGTTGTCGAGTACTCGACAATGTTCATTTGTATACATACTACGGAATAGTTTTTGCGATTACTCAATACTCACGGAAATTGCCGATCATTAACGATATCTTGAACGCTAGTCGATTATTTCTCAATAGTTACAGAACGGCTTGGAGGCGTTGTCTATCCCAAGGGAGAAGCGGCAGATTTACTACGTTTTAACCGTGGGATAACGATCACTATCGATATTTCGGATAACCGTTTGGCGGTTTTTCTAATCGGTTAGGTAGGTAAGTGGTTTCAAACCGGTTATCCGGTTAACCATTTCAGTACTAAATTTTAGTGTACTCTGTTCAGAAATTTTATATCAATTTCTGACTTACTGGAGATACGCTACATTCAGAGGTTATTACATGGTTACATTCATATCGGCGGCGATATCAGACCTTCATAAAACAAGAGAAGCGCAAAGTATGTTTACAAGATTACGGATTAGTAATCATAATTTGACAATTGAAAAGGGGAGACATGCACAGTCGCCAATACCTTTAGAAAATAGGATTTGCAATGCTTCTGATGTTTGTAAGGACGGTGGCGATGTGGAATCCGAGATGCATTTTGCCATGGACTGCCCGGCCTATACAAACATCAGGGGACAGGTGTTTGCAATAATTAACAGGAATAATGCAGACTTCTCAAATGCAAGCAAACAAGATCGATTTGAATTTATTCGGCCTCATTATGTCATACCATCTGCAACATAATCCTGCTGTTCTTCAGGAAAAGAGAAAAATAGGTCATTAAAATGACCTAGGGTTTTGACATTATCTACTTATATGTATGATACATTAGCTTTATTTACTATACAAAAATAGCTGTTTCGTTTGTTATCTGTTTATTATAATCATATCATATCTCTGTTAACTCTTTGTTCAATCTGCCTCTCTGTAGGTGTTATTTTGCTTGAATAAACTATTACTATTACTATTACTATCAGTCTGAGAACGAAGGTTGGAAGGTTATGTGAATTTACCGAGGGATGATATCTCGGCCAATATGAAACTAACCAAGAAATAACTTCTTTACTTATTAAATAATTACAAAAATCTCAGATCTGTTATAGTTTTCTGACAGCTGCGTTTCTCATTCTTTTTACCAAGTCCAAAGTTTCCCTCCTTCTCCAAGTTCAGCTATTCGAACGCCTCGGCTGCCCCACTGGGGAAGCCTCTACGTTCGGATAGCTGAACTACCGCTTCTCCCACTTCGACGAATCTCCGCTTACGGCTCGGAATCTTAGTTTTCGACGAATTTTCTGTACAACTCTCTTCTTTCTTCTCTTTATCCGCCTAATCATTACTTATTGCCATCATTAAAAGTCTGCTTCTAATCACTCCTGCCAGGGGTGTAGGAAGCTTATAATATTGGGGGGGGGGTAAATGGGAGCTTGTAGGGGACAGCACGGCCGCCTTTGGCGGCCCGCTCTGCGTAGCCGAACCCGGGGGAGAGTGTGGGAGAGGGATACCAGGAAAATTTATGAAATATAAACTACTGAGAGCTCATTTCCTCGCTTCTCAAGTGAAAAAATCAAGGTATCGTTGCTGTTAATTTTTGGTGTTTATCCCCTTTACCTTACATGAAAAGCAGACTACACTTGCAAAAACATTCTTGAATAACTAACCTTTTTCATTTTTTGTCTCCAAAACATAGGTTATGACCCCTCATTGGAACGAGCTCGACGAGCTCGTTCCAATGAGGGGTCATAACCTATGTTTTTAAGACAAAAAATGAAAAATCATGAAAATTAATTGGCGATTTTTGAGAATAGCGCTGGCCGGTTTTGACCGTTACGTTGGGTAAAGGATTATAGGAGGATGTATGTCAGAGAGGAAGATGTTATCCTGTTGAGCGTCAAATCAGTCAGTGACATGGCTACCAACTTTTCTATGCACTGCAAATGGTGTAGATCATACAGTGTTTATGTGCGCCTGTATGATGTAGAATATGCAGATGTATGTGGTTATTTTCGTGTAGTTACTAGATATGATTTACAAAGTTTTGGAAATTTGGGGGAGGGGTAAATACCCCCCAACCCCCACCCCACCCCGGTTCCTACGCCACTGACTTCAGCATGTCTGGTAATTTTATGACTTCGTTTGACAAAGAACTGTGAACATTACGACGTCAATAAATTAGTTGCACGGTTGCACCTTGTAGGCTTGGTTCATATCGGTCGCGATCCGAGTCATTTCAGCCGAGTTTGAAGCCATATCAGCCGAGATTGATAATGTGAAATGGGAAAGAAAATCATATCTAAAGAATAAACCGTAGTACAAATACTTGTCATTAGAGCCCGAAGACGATCTTAGGACTCGGAGACCGTTAATAACATGAACGAATGGGAATACTCCAAAGTGTTCGATTACATAACCATTAACAGTGTTACTTAATCTTTGTTGTTGTTACGTCAATAGCGCTTCGCCATTGTCATCTGCTCGGCGGTATATTGGATATTATTGAGCAAAAGGTTATAAAATATTAACAGAAAACGGAGTCTGTCCTTTATTGCACGTTAATAACTTTGTGATTTTTCGATTACGCTGCGATTAAAATTTATTAAGACCCATCAGGGGATGCCGGTTGAAATTGTCGATCATCGATAAACCAGTGGGCAACTATTTTACTTCAGTGTTTCAAATGTGCTTAAGTTGAATTATGCATTGGGTTTCTTCTTAATTTCACGACTTTCTCCATTAAAACTATCACATAATTGAAAACTGATTATCATGTTCACATTGATCGTCAATTCCGTGACATTACGGAAAAAACACACCCACTGTATTTTGGACCTCAACATTTCTTGTATTGCTTTAATTTCACTTGACAAGAAAAAGTATCAAGAGTGCAAATGAATCAGGAAAGAAATCGCAGCCAGTCGATGTATCAAAAATATTTGGCGTTAATCCTGGACTAATTAATCGGCCGGACCCGCCCGCGTAATTTACAAACTGTGCAGATGAAAACAGATTATGTTCCCAGAAATTTTAACAAAACCATATCATGTGACCCATCATTGGAACGAGCTCGACGAGCTCGTTCCAATGAGGTGTCACATCATATAGTGTTCCTGAAATGTTTTGAAAAATTTATAGCAATACTAAAATAATAAATTTTGATACCGTGTGAGTTTGGTAAAGGGTTACCAGTGAGATATCATCATTGCCTGTTGTTCGGTGTTCTCTTGTCAGATATTGAATTTCACTGGTGGTTCAGCTTGGGTTGTTTGCTTCTTTGTTGGGGTTTAACGACACTTTCAACAGACAGGGTCATATCGTGTCGGGCGGATTTACGGTTGAAGGAAACCGGAGTACCCGTGGAGAACCACCGAGCAGTGTCGGACAATTGTTAGACTCTCCAACTGATTAACGCGGCAAAAGTGTTAGAAGGCGAGTGTACAATTATGTGCAGAACTCTATGTTAATGTATGTTTACTATTGGGGGTAGTGGATGTACATGTATTATCGCGGATAATGCCGTACCCCAGAGATACAGTTGTAGCTCCAGCAAAAAAGTCACCAGAGGGCCACATTGACCTTCCATTTTCCAGTTGTTTCCCTGAGGAGGACCCTAGACCGTCCCGATGAGAGTGGTACCCCATCTCTCATGCCCACTTCAAACCTGCCGCTATACTCACGCTGGCTGGGTTATACTTCACATCATAACATGATGATTGAAATGTGCCCCCCCCCCCCCCCCCCCTTCCCACCAAAATCAGAATCCTGGATCCGCTTCAGTACACTGTCAGACCACCCTTTGATGGATGGTTTGTTTTACTTTGTCATTTATAGTGTCTCAAACTCTCTCTTCAAACTGTCGTATTTCGATTCAGTGTTAAATTATAGTTCAACGACTTTCTTAAATAAAATTGCAAATTCGAAGCACCTTCGCCCATCAGAAAATATCAATGTTTAAGTGTAAAAACAGTTTTAGAGGAAGAGTCATTCATTAAGTCGAATGCTGCAAAAAATGAAGAATTCTTATTTTGAAACCTGTCTGTGCTTTGCGTGATGAAATTGAAAATGGATTTCCAATCGGTTCTTGAAACGCACACGCCGTGGTACCGAATATTAAATCTTTGCGAATTTTCCGAATGAAAAACTCTAAATAGATTATAGTGACGTATTTCTTTCTGCATTTTTGACATATTGTTACGACTTTTTTCTATAATCTGACAAATGTGGTGTTTACATTCATCCATCACTGACTCGAAGAACGGACTGCCGTGTTTTTCATGTTCGAGAATATGTTTCTCTTCATCAATCTTAATCAAAATTCTGCAACAGAATATTCAAATAATCGTTCGATAACTCTCATGCAATAATTCGCCATCAGTATTACTTCGTTAACTTTCTCCTCCTTTACTGAATTTTGCTTTCTACTTTCACCAATCCTAGTTCAGCACAGTGGCGATGACATGGAGGGGAACCGAGTTAATAATTCTGGATAGCGTTAAGAGTAGACTGGTTCAAAAAAATGTTACCGGAAAATGCACCAAGTGGGCCCAGGACCCGGAGAAAATTTTGATTTTCCTAACTAAAAGAACGACGTGTCCTATTATCTGAGCGATCATGGCAGTTCACAGAGAGGGCATTTCGATGGCATTTTTGTACCGGTGTGACAGGAATGATAGTCCGTAGGAAAATTAGTCCCTCTGGACTATTATTCCGCGGAATTATAGTCCTAGGTCTACCATTTCTAGGAATAGTAGTCCGCCGGACTACTATTCCTAGAAATGGTAGACCTAGGACTATAATTCCGCGGAATAATAGTCCAGAGGGACTAACGTTCCTACGGACTATCATTCCTGTCACACCGGCTCTGTCGCTCATTAGACTAAAATGGTTGCAATAAAGGGCCCCGGATCCATTGGGCCGACCACTGTTCGACCCAATGGGAGAAAATTTTAATTTTTCGAACTGAAAGAATGCTGTTTCCTTTCATCTGAGCATCCAATGGGCAAATTGGATGGTTGGTGTATCGAAATGCCCTCCTTGTGGACTGCCAATGGCAGTCCACATAGAGGGCATTCAGATATTCGGGTACTCTTTGTAATTAGATCCATTTCGCCTTTTGGTCATTTTCGTGAATTGTGTGTACCAACAAGTGTTTAACTGCGTCAATTTTGGGACCTCTTGATACCGCGCATTCGATGGGTATGTTTGGGATGGGAGCTGTAAGGTCAGATTCAGGAGTAGGAATACACATTGTCCATTAAACTGGAATAAAAGCTACCAGTAGTTTCTAGACAAAATTTGAGCCCCTGTGGAGGCGCTCAATCTGTTAGGCGAATACAAAAAAAATATAAATAGCTTGGTTCGGGTTATATGTAGTAGAAAAATAGGATCGGTCGGTTGGGATTTTTTTTTAATTTTATTTTCTCATACATTTTTCTCCCGAAGTGGAAAGTTTTCTCCTGCGAAAATAACTTTTCTCCCGAGGTGGAAACCATTTATCCAACGTAACGACTAATAACGGCCGCCGTCATTTCCAAAAATCGCCATTCAAATTTTATTACGTTTTCATTTTTGCCTCCAGAATATAACTTACTACACCTCATTTGAATGAGCTCAACGAGCTCGTTCGAATAGGGGTCATAAGCTTTGTTTCTGAGTCAAAAATTGAAAATTCTTATTTTTTTTTTTTTTTAATGTCTGCAATTTGGGTTAGGTGAAGGATTGAAATGAGTTGCCTGTTTTCGCGGAACACATGTATTTGAAGACGGGTCCATATGTATCTTCGGATTTCATTGTATCTGGAGATAAATGTTTTTCTTAAGGCTTGCCAAAGGTTTAGGGAGTTGCATAAAAATTAGGATCGGTCGCGAAACCTGAACCATTTTATTTTTTTCCTTAGCCTTATCTATACAGTTTCATTCATTTTGTCCAGAAATTTGGGGAAATGGCGAGTCGTGTTGTTCAAATTCGGAAGACTGTACCTTCCTTGGGGTTTTCCACATTGCCCGTGTAACGGTTGGGCATATCCGTCTTTTCCTCGGTTATAACCTCTCATACGCTCCCCTTCGTCGCTTCACGTCCATGAGCTAGAGACAATCAAAGGGTTCGGACCCCACAGACTCGTGGTCCGATACACCTCTCGTCCGCCCTGGCTTTAGGCGCCACATCAAAATTTAACCCCCAAAAGGCTCACTTAGAAATCAGTTGCGAACGTGCGTCATCATCCGACATTTGTACATAGTGAAATCAAAATGGCAGATCATTATTCCCACAATGCAACAGTTCAAGTCGTGTTTTGTCTTCGTTCACAACAATCCATTTAAAACAAAATCCATGCACAATACATATCACACTGTGGTTCTACGATTGGTTTTAACAACCGATAGATTATGTGATATTTAATCCAACACATCGACAAAAGTTAGACCCAAAATTTGCCATTTCAATTACTTTTTACAAATGTTTCACACACTTTCAACAAAACCTTACCACGTGACCCCTCATTGGAACGAGCTGGTTCCAATGAGTGGTCACATGATATGGGTTTCTAGAAATGTTTTGTAAGAGTTTATTTTTCAACAACTCAGCATTTCGTCCCCTGAGTTCCAATGTGTTCTATGTGCCAGTAGGCACATAGAACACATTGGAACTCAGGGGACGATTTGTAAGTTATGCGGATGGAAGCGGCCAATTCGCTAACTGAAGGTTTTTTAACATACCTTCCAAACGCTCCTAGATTATATTCACGCATCTGACCGAACTGCAGTCGGAATGTTTGACCAAACTGCTTGGGTCTAGGGCTTCCCATAAGTAGACGGGTTTGACCAATAAGTATACAAGGTACAATACCGTGAGCTATGTAATACGTAGGACATATTTGAACTAGGGCTATCATAAACGAAAACTTAACCTACAGTTAAAACTAGAAGTCCTGTCACGAACTGTGCGTTTTTCTAGGCTTAATTGTGCGTAGGAATTGCGCGCAATTGCCATATCGAATGGCATCCAGAACATGGCAGGTTCTTCTGGTTATTCATAGCAAACACAGGCAATGTTTCTGCCAATGAACCTCCGGGTTACCCGGAGGTCCATTGGCTGAAACATTGCTTGTGCACAGGCCATATGTACAGAATGTAATAGCCTTACTATGGTCATAACGCGTAGAATAACGCGCAGATCAACGTGCTATTTGTGCGCATTTCATGACAGGACTTCTAGTTTTAACTGTAAAAGGCTGAAAATCCCGCTGTTTTCAATGTGTACGCATTTTGAATGATAACCTACATTACCAGCACAGGAAATGGTAACATCCAGTATAATGTTTCTAAAACAAATGGCCGAATCCATTTTGGATTTGTCGGAGAGGACAACTGGATTAGATTATTGTGACTTTTATTATTGATTTGTTATTCAGTGTGCAGTCTAAACGTATCGGCTAGTTTAGTCTAAGAATATTTATTTTTACAAGGATTGGCAGGTTTTCTGCAAATTATTGGTCTCGTGGCTCAAGTGTGCGGGGATGAGCTCACTTGTGGCAAGATTATGGACTCACTCGTCTCAAATATGTCGAACGTATCTTCAGCCTTGGGGGAACATGTCTCTCTCCGCACATAATACACCTATTTTACGCTCCCACCGTTGGTATGTCACGACGTTACATAATTAATCACCTCGTTGATGGTTCAGGCACTGTCATTCGGTACATATAAAACACTATCGGTGTTTGTGATTGGTTAGTAGCTTGGAAAGTATGACAGTTACTTACTGTCATTGGGTAGTTCTTTTTGTGTTCATCCACCACTGGAACTGTCCGACGCTATGCAATATTTAGTTTTGTTTAACTCTGTGTATCATGTTCTCCGTTTTACAATTTCTATTTCATCACAACTCAGATGATTTAATTCCTCAAACTTTTTTATTCCGTCTGTATGACTGACGTCGCCATTTTGTTAAACAGTTTTCTTCAATTTCTATATTTAGATTTTATTAAGAAAAACGAACAGTAGTAAATAAGGTGATTTTCAAGTGGAGAGAAATAGAGGATATCTGGTGTCTTTGAGTGCTCGCGAAAAGTAAACATTTGTCTCTCTGTCACTCATAGATAATTTTCGGTATCCACTCAAAAACACTAGATTTTCTTTTTATTATACACATTTTTTTTATAAGAATCTGATCATTCCTATCGATAATTCCACTAGTTTGAACCTTGAATTGATGCAGGAAAGTAAAGGGCTGACGCGTATGGATACGCGAAAGTGATCTGATCGATACACGAAACATGTAGCGTCTTGCGATCAAATTCAGCTGCCGGGTTTCATGCATCAATTCAAGGTGAATACTTGTTGAATTATTGCTGGAAATGGTCGATATCCACTCAAAAACACTAGACTTTCTTTTCATTTTATGTTGTTAGAACAAACTGATCATTTCCAGTGATAATTTGACTCGTATTCACCTTGAAGTGATGCTTTGAAAGACTACATTTTCATTGACACCATGAAAGTGACAATTTCTATATCTTCACAATAGGGGATACGATTTCTATCTTTCTGAAAACAATTTCGATAATCTATCGTTTAGCGTATAATAAATCATAATATCTACTCTGTTGGTTCAGAAGAAAATGGAATCCCCAATTTGGCTGCAGCACCAAACCACGCTTAAATTAACATTTGTAAATTTTAGACGGGAGATAAGAAATTTTTAGGGCATTATAGTTTAATTTTCTTTAACTCTTAACCAGTTGAGTATTTTGTAGATACTTTTCATCAAATCTGATGAAAAATTAATCTAAATGTAACACAAGAAATCATTGGTGAAAAAATCCATTCAATTTACATGGGGCAAATACGATTAAATGTGCCCAACTTATACTTATATCAGTAACAAGAAAAACTCTGTGCTGGGCAGGAATATCCCCCAGCAGCACGAAGAGTTATGATATTCTATCTGCATTCGTGTGTTTGGTTGAGGTAAGTTTTCATCACTCGATGAATAATTTTCCTATCGTAAGAATGTTTTTGCTTTGTCCCGCCATTTTGTCAAATAAAAAATTATGGTCGTCTCCAAGGTGCAAGTTCTGTTTAAACAGTATTTATTTCAAATCAAATAAATTTACCAAGATTAGCATTCAATTTTAACAGAATATTACATGAACTGAAGTAGATTCAGTAGTAAACTTGGAGCTTATTCAACGCAGTCGCCAAACATTTTGAAACAAAGGAGATATGAACAGTTGGCATCTCGAACCAGTTTTGGTTCTGTATAGAACCAAAACTGGTTCGATATGCCAACTGTTCATGTCTCCTTTGCTTAATAATGATTTGAGACAACCTCGTATAAGCTCTAAACTCAAGGCTGAAACCCCCCTCCATTTATGTTTAATTCTGTTAATATTTAATGTTAATCTTTATAAATTTATTTGCTTTGAAATAAATACTGTTTAAACAGAACTGGTTCCATCTCAGGGACAAGATTAGAATCAATTTTGGTTCTAAAGAGAACCTATATTTTTTGCAGTGTACTGTAGTCAAGGATATTAGGAACGTTTTACTGATTCAGAATTTCTTTCCGGTAACCCAACACACGATGCGTACATTCGGGAACGCTGATGCTACGGAGTCTAATATAATGTTATAAGTTATTGTGATGAATTGACGGCAACATGGTGTGAGGTTTGCGGCTCGAAGTTTATGTTCAACAGAGACGCTCAGCGTCCAATGACCTTTCCAATAATACCCTACCCAAACCAACATCGTAAAATGAACAAGGCAAATTTTAACCGTAACAAGTTTAGTAAATAAACCCTCGTGTACCCTACGACATTACGGGACAAATAATCAGTAAATCGGAAAATAATTCATTGACTGATACATCGGTCAAGTAAAACGCTAACAACTGCTCAAGAACTCTCAAACATAGACGAAACTATGAGACCTCTCGTCCAATCAGCGTGCGAGGATTTTAGTCTTATTGGAACATGGTCACATTGATTAGCAACAACCGAAAAAGAAAACGTGTCCACTGTATCTATCTCTGCAGGAATTAATAAGCTCGTTTTTATGACGATTTATTGGAAATGGCATTCTTAAATTATTGTAAATCAGGACGTTGTTCTATTACCTGTCCAGAACCCATTAACATGATTACTGATAAGAATTCCACTTTCGGACAAAATAAATCTACCATCATTAGCGCTGATGTTCGATTTAGCGTGATGTGTATTGGTGTCGATGAGTGCTTTGTCAACACGTTGAAGTGTATGGTAGTGCATCTATCGTGAATGACAGTCTAACATGGTTTGTACCATGAGTGGAAACACCGAGTGTAAATTGGGATGGGACGCGGTCTCCACTAAAACGTTTGTGGTAGAAGTTTGCCGGAATACTTTAGCCATGTAGTCTAAGTAAATATGCACAAAACTGAAAATGACATTTTTTTTTAATTTGAAGGATGAGAATTTCGACGCATCCATTTGCATTTGCGAGAACTGTCCATGTTACAGCACGGCCGCCGTGACCTGCTCACTTTCCTCGGGTGAGGGATATTTCCACGGACGCAGTAATATGAGATTCCATACATTAATTATAGGAGTAATTATCAAAAAATTAATTAATGAAGCACCGGGTACAACCCGGTGCTTCATTAAATAAAATTTTGCTGATGATGAACTTTTTATTAATGGTATACGCATGCGTGGAAATCACTACTCATGCGTGGATTCTGACCAGTCCACGACGACTATATTGTAGGTTATGATACACCCCCACTGGATACGGGGTCAAAGCCATGGAATTTACGACAGACACGGGGAACGTTGCACGTGACGATTCTGTGCATCGCTAATTTTTTCGGATTTTTTATTTGTCACAATATAAAAAACACAACAATTCAAAATACGGTAAAATACAATATAATAGGTACATAACGATGGATAACTTTCTCAGAAAATAAGAGATTCGACAAACAGCTTGATAGCTTATGTAAGTCGTCTTCGTAGCGTCTGTATAAGTTTTGCGTCTGAAAGTTTGAGCAATTTATTCATACGTTAACCAGCGGTATTTCCTGTAGAAATTTCAGCATGAACCAGTCCATAGACCCTATGTGCAACGTACTTCCATTAATTAGAACCGCTCAGGGTGGGGTTTTGACAGACTGACATTTAAATATCTGTCGATTTGAATGTATCACAACCAAAAAGAGTTTGAATTTTTTAAGTTATTGTGATCAATTGACGGTATCATGGTCTGAGGTTTGCATCTCGGAGCTTGTGTTCAAACGAAACGCGAAGCGTCGGGGTTGAACATACGCTCCGAGCCGCAAACCTCAGATCATGTTACCGTCAATTTATCACAAAAACGTATATGTTCCAATACGACACTACCCACAGCCCAAAACCTACAGCGTGAAACACGAGAGGTTTATTTACTGAACTTGCGATCGTAAAAAGTTGCCTTGTTCAAGGCAACTTTTAACGATCACAAGTTTAATAAATAAACCTCTCGTGTACCCCACGACAGCAGTGAATAAATAATCAATAAATCAGATAAACTCATTCCATTTTAGATCAAATCGTAAATCGGTTTGTAATTTAAACAACTCTTCATATGGAACACCGTCTGCTACACCTTAAAAATCCAGAAAAATGAAGCGGCGTGCTAGTCTCTCCGTTGGTGAAACAATTGCGAAACGGGCGACGTCATTTCAAATATTTCGCATTGTGACGTCAGACGATAACGTTTGCAACTGGAGCCGTAAACATAAAAGAAACTACGCCAACTCTCATCCAATCAGAGGACGAGGATTTTACTCTTATTGGAACATATTCCGTTTTTTAGTAGTGGCAACTCACCACGCATTTATCTTAGTATCGGGACTAGATCCAACGGGAGTTGACCAGGTATCAACAAAGTGGACGGTGAAAAAAAAAACCTATGCCGTCCCTTGGGTGGAACATGGCACTATCTGCAATGCTTTTGCATTGCAGATGGCGCCTTGTTCCACTCAGGGGGCGATATATTGTGCAAACTTGACGGATCGTAATATCCACTAACGCATCAAATGACATTTTTAGGAAATTTCTGACCAAATTTATGTTATCTAGTTAGGCTGGATTCGGTCAATCTCGTTCCTCAGAAAACGGCAGGACGAGTTGTTATCTTCAGAATGTCGACAATAGAAAAAAGTCTGAAATACAAAACTTTCCGGGATTCGAAGTCTTTCGAATAATCGGGATTGTTTCAAATCGAATGGAATCAGTGAAAAGTTTTTGGACCCGAATCGAATCTTGAGCGTTCGCCCCGTACCAACTATAGCCAATATCCCTGCCATGGGTCTACCCTTCTCCAAAGCAGAGACCATGTGAGGTGGAGTCCGTACCAGATCTTCTCGAACTTTCCACTGGAATCTTCAGACTGCACACACGATAGGATGATAGGCTGTGACAACCGGACCCCTCAGTCTCTCCGGATTCCTTAAATTCGCTCGACCATAGTTAAAACAACATTTACGCCAAATGAGTTTGCTTTAAACTTTAAAAACATAATTTCACATCTTTTCTAAATCCATGCTTTATTGACATCAATTTTGATAATAAAGGTTTTAGTTGTCATCTGTGTAACAACAGTGTGTTTAAACCAATTTTTTCCGCACATCGCCATAACAATAGATTATGATGAGTCTGCCAATTATACGTCATCGATTCAAATTTGAAATGTCTGAAGTTCAAATTATTTGGCTTTTATCTCCACATTATTTCCAAATTACAACTCCTCATCGTTATGGTAGCTTTGTCTTGTAGTGCGGCACAACTATAATTGTTGGAGATGTTGTCAAGTGGCCAGTGTGTTGTTATTCTTGAGGTGACGAGGTCTCGTGTTTATTCGAATAAAAGCTCTTCGGTTTTCTACGACTAATTATACACACTGGCATTCTGATGTGAACCAATTTATCATTCGTAATCCACGCGTGGGCACTGATGTCGACGCATACGTTTAGCTGGATAATACACACTAAAAACTAAAGTGTTAAAACTGACACGTTCAAGGTGTTAAACCCATTCTAACTCTTAGGGTTTGATTTTAACACTCAAAGTGCAATGCTTCAAGCACTTAGACATTACTGACATCTGAAACTTGAATGGATGGCACTTCCCATGTGTCTAGCAATGGAGGTTCTTCCAGAATCGTCCATAATTTGATTTGCGCTTGGTGGATACATACTTAAAAGGACACAACGCAGATGACGCGGATCAGGCTCGAGAGTTCGAGCCTGATCCGCGTCATCTGCGTTGTTTCCTTTTAAGTGTCGCGACATTACACTTCTCAAGTGGTGTTATTGTAAAGCCTGTCAAGTTCTGGGATATCTACACTTGAACAAAGTGCTAGTTCAGCACTTAGTAAGTGTTAAATACAGCACTTCAAGTGTAGTTTTTAACACTTTAGTTTTTAGCGTGTAGAGAGTAATCGCTTGACTGGACTGGTTACGTGAAATAATTCATGAGAGGTAAAGGACGTTGTGCAATCACAAGTGCACGGATGCGTACGAGTGTTTTACAATATAGTCCCTCGCCTCGAATGATTCATTTCACGTAACTAGTCCAATCAAGCGATTATTCTGTTTATTACTTTTCATTTTTAACGATAATTATATTATTTAACCCTTTACCTAATGTAACGACAAAAACCGGCATGCGCTATTCTCAAAAATCGTCAATTAATTTTCATTATGTTTTCATTTTTTGTTTCTAAGACCTAGGTTACGACCCCTCATTGAAACGAGCTCGTTCCAATGAGGGGGTCATAACCTATGTTTTTGAGACAAAAAAATGAAAATAATAGTTATTCAAGAATTTGTTTTGCAAGTGTCGTCTGCTTTTCATGTTAGGTGAAGGGTTAAAAAACAAAAAACAATGAAGTCCCTATTACACACACGGCAAAGCGTCTTCGTTTGCGCGCACGGATACATGACCCAATTGTTGATTGAATAATTCACTTGTTAAGCTATCGTTTATAATCAAACCGGGAAATCCCAGTAAATCACACTTTGGAAAGTAATAAAAAAATCATCAGCAAAATTTGAATTAATGAAGGACCGGGTTGTACGCAGTGCTTCCATAATTAAATTTTTGATGATTATTCCTATAACTTGTGTTTGGAATCTGATATTATTGCGTCGTGGAAATTGTGCCCACTGTAAAATGACCAGTCCACGGCGTTCGAACTGCAAGTACAAGAACCTATTACATTTGTAATCTGTATGAGTAACCATTTTCTGTACACTGTGGATAAAAGATTTTGAATCTGAGCGACAAGAAGGCAATAATTGTGAAAGTATTTCTTGAATACCACAATTATTTTTGGGCCTTCTGGACATAACATATGAATGAAACGGTCGCTCAGTGTGGTGAGGAGTATTGCACGTCGTCTATGGTGCATGTGCCTTCAACCGCTGCTAACTTTACTTGTGCAGAATTCGTAAGCCGAGGAGTCTGACAGTTACTCGCCGCAGCTCGGTAGTTCTCCCCGGATACTCCGGCTTTCTTTAACTTTACCCTGAAAACTGTCCGACAGACGTGCCCCTGGCTGTTGAAAGTGTCAATAAACCCGAATAAACGATAAACAAACTAAGATTAGATCCGCATTTTCCTTACCCTTCAAAGAACAATAATAGAGAGGGTAGTATTCCCCGCACCCCACCCTCCTCAAAAACCAAAAAAAAAAAAAAAGAGAAGAACCAAAGAATTTCGGTTTTGCATCAAAATCATAGCTTCTGATTCCTCGTCGGAACGAGCGTTCCACCACCGCCTTCAGAAAACAAAACAAAAATTGGAAGAACATACAAATTCCATGTTTTGCCCCAAAATCATAGAACATTCCAATGAGGAGTCGTAAGCTATGTTGTTGTGATAAAATATGAACAAAATAAAATTTGAATAGCCACTTTGATGACGTTACGTTACGTAAGTGGCTAAACACGTTTTGTCGCTGGAATACGCGTTTTCAAGCAAGGAACATCAGTACTGTAATTTTGTATCTTTAACTCCCAGATGCCTAGACTGGAGATTAGGTTTTGGTGAAACGAAACGGAAGTATAACCTGAGCAATTGTTCTCAGTCGTGTGCAAACTGCTCACTGATTTCAAAAGAAATTGATTGCGGTACGTCAGCGGAAAGTGTTGCAACTCAGTCTCCCCACCCCCTTAAGATGGCGTCAAGTCAATCAACGCGGTAACTCCTCCCAGTCTATGACGTTTGATGACGTAAAAGCTGTTGTGCTGTGAGTGTACATGTTGTTTTACCTAGCACGAAAACTGTTTACACTGTATCAACCACAGGAGTCTGGAACTTGTCATACAGGCCATATAATATCATATCTGTATATACTACCGAGCAAAGCTCGTACAGGCCATATAATATCATATATTATATCTCACGTGACCTTCTAGGCTCCTGATTGGACGAATGCTGCGCCCCTGTTTCGTGTAGTTTGCATCCACAGAACTGACCAGGCACTACACCCAGGTACTACACGTTTCCTATTTTTAGCACACTACTATATCAGTTTTCTTTTCATACTGGGCGAATAAAACTAATCAGGCTAAATTTAAATATCGATTCACAGAGGCACAACATCCACAAAACGAACCGGAAAGAAATCATCGTGGAAAAATGTATCGCTTTTCCATTGTTGAAGTCGCATTTTCCGAGGCGTTCATTTTATTCCTTATCCATATCTCGTTTCGAAGAGAATGATCCATACCTGGGTACAACTTTCAAGAGAACGCGTCCGGATATGAAAAATCGTTTGTTTTGCTGCTCATATTATTTCGCTATTTAATTGTATGTTTTGGGCAGTAAACGAAAAAATAATGGAATTCATTTGAATCTTCGGAGTTTTGTATCCCGTACTGACCCATTCGGTAATGTATATGTGTGACAAATGTGTGGAAATTATCAAACTGCGTTGTCAAATTTCGAAAATTTTAGCTTTCATTCGCGAGTTGCGCGATTCTAGAATACACAGTTCCGTTTGGGGGAAATGTTTTGTTTACCCTTGCCGACCGATTCATAATTTGTCTTCTGTTAATATCAATAATCCAAGTTGGCGTTTCGTACCGAGAATGCTACCTTGATAATAGATTAACAAATCGGACAGATGTTTTTCTTGATGGGTGTTCGATATAATATAAGGATTAGTGCATGTCTTGTCGTTGACTACGTCCATATAGTACCTAGTAAGGTGGTGTAGTTACCTCTGCTTCGCGTCGGGAACTACACCACCTCACTGGGCACTATATGGGCGTAGTCAATTCCAAGCCATGCACTATTCCTTAAATATATATATATATAATACCGAGCGAAGCGAGTCGGTAGTATATACATGTATGATATTATATGGCCTGTATGACAAGTTCCAGACTCCTGTGATATCAACTGCCCAATCTCGATACCTGTTTTTTATCACTAACTCCTGAAGTATGTTGTAAATATTCAAATTGTATTGCCATGGAATATGTGCATACCATCAACATGCTCATCTTTCAAAGGCATCAAACCAAACCATTTTTTGTAAAAAGTGGTCGGCGAAGCTAGACCTCGGAAAAACCTTCGAGAAATTTTTATTTTTTTAACATTGTTTTTTACGACAACATCTAGAGCTGAAACGGTTAAAGGGTTTTCTTGATCGATTAATCACGTGGATTAACCTTGGTTAACCGATTAATCACTTGTAGAAATAGATATCCGAATAACTGCCATACCGTTGATGATTTATAGCATTAACCCTTTACTCAACGTAAAGGACAAAACCGACCAGCTCTACGTACAAAAAATCTCCATTCAGATTTTAATATGTTTTCAATTTTTGTCTCAAAATATAGCTTATGACCCCTCATTGGAACGAGCTCTTTGAGCAGACGATACTTGCAAAATAAATTCATGAATTACTAAAATTTTTAAATTTTTGTTTCAAAAACATAGCTTATGACCCCTCTTTGAGCTCGTTCCAATGAGGGGTCATAAGCTATGTTTTTGAAACAAAAAACATAGCTTATGAAAAAAAAGGGTTAAGAATGACCATTTCCAGCTACTGATACAGTATGATGATCATGCAAGTAAACAAGTATGTCAGCAAGTAACTTGCATGCTTTACTCTGTCTCATATAATTGATGTGAGTCAGTGTGACAATGTTAGCCTGTTTTGCAGCAAGATTCCTTTGTTGACCCATGTAATACAGTAGTTCAAAAGTAACGGTTAATCGATCAATTACTTTTTGGATCGATCAAGATGTTGATCATTGATTAATCGATTAATCGCTTAACCGTTTCAGCTCTAGCAACAACTGCCCCGCCCCTCTAATCCGGCTACCGATGAAACGCTTTTCTGTATGTGACCAATGAACCTTCCAGCAATCCCACTGTATAGAGAAACTACCTGAATAGGCCAACAGTATTTGACTAGAAACAATTGTTGGACAACAATATATATCTTTCAATTTACATCAACTTTAGTGTTACGTCTCCGCATTCGGCGAACAGTGCACGGATATTTCGGTTTCGGTTTGTTTTTGTTATTTTTTAGAATTATTGGCGTACATATAAATTCTTGTTTGGTTAAATGTTTCATTTTTTTACAAGTTCCGCAACTGAATATTTTATTTCAAACATCTCCAGTTCTCTCTCCTTTCCCAACCAAAGAGTATTTCTCGCAAATGTAACAATGTGAGTCCAGACAGGATGTGTTAGACGTTTAATGTAAAATGCATGGTGCCGAGAGGATGACATTGACTTTAGGGGAGATTTTATAATTTCGTTATATTCCTTCAACGTACAAATCCATTAACATACTCATTTGTCATTCCCGGAGTGAGTTGTCGATTTTCAATGTAAAATGTTGGACGTCATTACCTGAAGCGCTGGACTTGATAACGGCTTCTCGAGTACCAAAACAAAACGGCCACCATAATGGGGTTGACTAGTGTCACATGGTTCGATGTCTCACCGCGAGGTTATATCACTACAAAACTTATCTTCTGATAAGCAATACCAGGCAGACTAACATTTCTTTAAACTAATGTCCCTGAGGTTTGTCTGGATGTCTGGGCGCATTTATCACCACCACCGTGACAGTCGCAGCTGCTGTTTCATGTCATTCAGTGACTGGCTTATACTGGAGTCTCTTATTTAGGACAGATCGATAACTTTATGGTCATACAATGTATAAAAAATATATGAGACAGTTCTTGTTAACTCTTTTCCTACGACAAGGTAGATCCGTGTCCAAGATGAAACTTTCAGCTATGCGCATTACAAAGAGCAGAGATACCTTTGTTCGATTCGATAAGCTTCTGTGTGTTCCAGGTGTTCTAAAATGCAGTTTCTTCATTTCCGGATATCAAAATGTAGCCGAGGGATAGAGGGGTTCAGTCTCCTCTAGAGCCCTGTGAATCACACATTTTCGCTTCGAATCGAATCACGTCTATTATTCAAATCGAACCTCGAATCGACTCAGTGGCGTCCTGAAGATGATCGATGGGTGTTGGGATGCGATACACCTGATTGTTTCGATTGTGATGGCTCAAGTCCTTACAGATAAAATAATCCAACCACATCATAAAAGCATGCCTTCGTCGAAGGCATGCCTTTGTGATGTAGTTGGATTATTACCCTGTGAGGATTATAGTTCATCATCGACATTACTTGGAAACCATAAATTTGTATTTAACAGTGGTAGGGACTAGTGATATTGGAATTAGCATGACTGGTGGCATGGGTGATGATGCTATTTATGTTAATGTATCGGAAGTTGCACTCAGTCTTTTATTTTAACAAACTATATTCCTATGAAAAAGATTCGAGAGTCAACGAATCGGGCAGCCAATTTCGAATCGAACCGTATATCTACTGAAGATGCGAAATCGAATCGAATTTCGGAGCTTCGAAGGGCCCTAGTCTCCTCACTTTTTGGCGAATAATGACCATACTATTTGAAAATAATAAACGAATGAGTCTCTACAATACTCAGATTATTATCCTCACTGAATTGTTTGCACATTTAATGGTTTGTTATTCTACATATCATCCCTAACCCTTTGAACCCTGACGATATCTTCAGCGCCAGCTAACTGTCATCACATGGAATAGTCTAATTCGTTATCACTTGGGGGAAGACAAAGCAATATTTTCAACGTGCAGCCTTGGGGCTGCACGTTGAAAATCTTGCCTGGTCCACCGCATAAATTCACTGAGCAACTATCTCTTAATGAATTCTAGTCGTATCACGACCCTGCGCCGGAAAAGCGGTCTTTCGGGTTCAGAGAGTTAATGCGAGTCTATGTCGGTTCCGGAGTACAAACGTCTCCAATGGTGTGTCAGATTGCACAATCAGTTTTCAATCTGTCGGGTGCCAATGGAGCCAGTTGCACTAAAAAGTCGCTTGGAACAAGAAATGCAGAATTTGGCACCAAACGTTGGGATCAAAAATATACCTTTGGTAGGTTTCAAGGCTGAAATAATTATAAACTATTTTTTTAAGCAAACAGTTTGAGACACTTATTTCCAGTGCGGAAAATGCGTCTTTTGAAACCACATATGGACGTGTTCGCCAGCTAGTTCAATAGAATTGGCAGTCAAATTGGTTACAAAGGACTGTTTGCTGCAAGAAGCAACCCGCGCCGTTTGCAGCCAACGTTTAATGGAGCATAAAAGTTCCACGGTTTATCCAGTTGGTGGAAAATCTACAGAGCTTGTAAATCTGATCAAATATTGTAAAATGCCTATTTTAAAAAGTAATATATAATTTTGACGAGAAGTGTCTCCAGAAAACCACAAGACAGCTTAAAAATAGGGTTGGGGCAAGTAAACGTATGCCTATTTTATTATATGCTGGCCTATGAATTATCGCAAATTATCTAAAAGATATTTCTCGATATCCATCGACTCGATGGATATCGAGGAATACCCCTCAGTAGCTTCCTAAATGACGTCACGCTTCTCAAGAGGCTTATTATTTCAAGGCGTCGTTTACGTTAAAATCGTTGTCTGATGACACAGGCGAGACAGGATTCGCGCCTGTTAAGTCATCGGTAGGTAACGGGCACAATCATGGCTCTTTGTTAAATGAATTAACAGTTCATTTAATCCGATTCTTATCACATTTCTTTGTTGCTTAATCTTTTATTTATCTTGCTTAATTTTTATAAGTTATTTGCAACTAGTTTATTTCGAGCGAATAAATCTAATAAATAATAATATTGAAATAATTTTGTAAATGTTAATAATGGCCTTTTTATTTATTTATTTATTTATTTATTTATTTATTTATTTATTTATTTATTTATTTATTTATTTATTTATTTATGAATTTTACTTTTTTATCATCAATATTTTGTATCATATGTGGGGTATTTTTTGCAATTAAAATATTTTAAAATGCCAGGTAATACTAAATTAAAATATAGTTTGAGTGGCACAAGGCGCCATCTTCAATGCTTAACATTGCATACGACGCCCTGTTGCACTCAAAGGAGGATGCCTTGTTCTCATTTACAGTCAGATTCCATTTGGCCAAAGAATCTTTCATTTCGCACCAAATTCATTTGGTATCGAACAAAAATTCCACTTGGTACTAAAACAATTCGAGCCAACGTGAACATTGTACACAATGTAGATCAAATGTGAGATTTGGGAGGTTTTTGGAAATTACTGGACTACTGGCACCGGTGGGGGTGGGGGTAGTCCACTAAAGCCCTAAAATTACCCAGCTCTGTTCTTTTAGGTCACAATATTCCACAAGATTTTCTGTGATAGAGTCCTGAAACCTCCACTGACATTCCGACTCACATCCCAATATTCAATGTTGTTCCTAGGTCTCTGCCTAAGAATTAGACCACACCAAATGCAGACAACTTGTCTATTCAATACATTCCATTAAAAGAAGTTATAACTGCAAACTTTGTTATGTCATTATAGAATGGTCGAAAAATATAATCGTGATACTGCATGTCCATACTTTCAGTCCAGCATACCATGTACTCCATAAAAAAATAAAAAATCGTCCCTTGAGTGCAACAGAGCACAATCTGCAGATGGCGCCTCACTGCCCCCAAGGGACAACATATCGGCGCCAGTAATAATATATAGAAGAGCTCCACCGAATCAATCACCAGTTTATAGTGGAATTCATGGAGTGCGGTGGCTCAGTTGTTACAGCATCGAACTTCAAACCGAAAGGTCCTCGGTTCGATCCCCGCCAGTGGTAACTGCGTTAAGTCCTTGGGCACGGCACTTAATCTCCGACTGCCCAGGTTGGGGCACGGTGATGCTGTGTACCAAGGCATACGGTACGTCGATCCAAAGTGATACTCGACGCACTGCGGTTCAGTGTTCTCGATCTAGATAAAGGATGTCTAATGAGTTGTGATGTCATACAGTATTTATGAACCTAAAGGTACTCAGAGGCGGTGGAGCCAGGGTGCACAGGGGGCACAGGGGGCACGTGCTCCTCCACTTTTGTCCACGGATAATTATGTAGGTAAAATGGGCGCATGCAAACTTGTCAATATACAGGCATTCCTGCAACATTATTTACAAATCCAAGCAATATGTAGCCAAAGAATCCCACTTTCGACCGCTTCTGTCCGTTTCTTCCACTTCAACTGTCTTCCAACCCGAAGGCTGGCCTTCGGGTTGGAAGATTGTTGATGTTGAAGAAACGGACAGGACAGTGACCACACAGCGGCATATTCATCTAAACTTGAGACAAAAGCGAGTCATGGTACATTTACCGATATACGATTTTAACCTTTCTCACACTGAGTCGAACCATGGTAGCATTGTAAATTTGTGAACCCTACACTTTTATAAAGCGTCCGATAACCCTGGAGGTACCTGAGTTGGGCTGAGAGTATTATCCTTGAAGGTACGTACGTGCACCGTCATTGTGTCATTCACAATTGCACTGTGTTTCCCTAACACTTCCCTTTAAGAGTCCAAAGTAAGATAAACAGCTCAACGTTGCCCCGTTTCAAAATCACGACCTCCTTCCCAAACAAATGGCGGCGCAGTAAAAAAATATTCACCGGACCGGGTAACGAACAGCTCGTGAGAAAAGCTAAACTTTGAACGCTAATACCAAACTTTTCTTTTTCAACAGGAGTCACTTATAGCTTTAGAAGGTTCTCTTCGTGTGATACAGTCTCTTCGTTTGATAAATTCTCTTCGTTTGATACAGTGTTGATACTTATGGAAACAATATACATAAAGCTATCATTACAAAAACGGATACAGAATTTTGACCGAATTGCGAGCTGGTCGAAATTCTCTGCTTGCCTTCCTGCCCACAACACTCCTGAATCTTACCTATCGAAAGATAAATATGACAACTTCGCATATCGGGTGGTATTTCGATTGATTTCTTGATTCATTCTCGATTTCGTAATATTTTATAAATGAAATCTCTTCTCAGTGTCCTAAATATGTCACGAGAAGAACGCTACCGGATCGAGAAAATCTCAATCACTGTTCTGTATGTATTTATTGTCCCGTTGAAACATAAGTTCATAACACGCGAAGGGTCCACATGGAAGTTCGACGTGGAAGGACATTAATCTTTTACCCAACGCAGATGATATCAAAATTTATTTTAAGTATTATTTTATTTATTTATCTTACGATTATTTGTTTATCTTACAATTATATATTTGTTTATTGGGGTTTAACGACACTTTCGACAATCATCTCGTTTCGGGAAGTTTAACGGATGGAGGGAGCCGGAGTACCCGGAGAGAACCATCGAGCAGTGGCGCCTAACTATTGAACTCCCCAACGAACTAACTCCGCACAAACAGGATTATCATAAAGACAAGTGCATCATTGACGTGCAGTACGCCTTAGTACACGGTGCGACTGAGCCCTCCCCCTTCCCCTGCCCCCTCCCCCGCCCCCACACGGGCAATCGGGATCCCATGTACACAAAGCGGTTACTCCTGGCGAGGATCTAACCGCGGACCTAGCGGTTTGAGGTCTAATGCAGTATCCAATTATTTCTTCAGTTTTTAAAAAAAAATCGATAAAACTATATCCTGTGATTCCTCACTGAAACGAGCTCGAGGAGCGCTTTCCAGGGAGGAGTCACATGATATGATTTTGTTGAAAACATTTTTTTAAAAATCTACTCCTGAATTTATATATTACGCGGACGGATGCCCGCCCCCGATTCGTCAAATAGATGGTTAAGTATCTCATTCCACAAAAAAGTCAATATGCATATCCAAACCATCGATTTGTGTTTAAAATCTTTTTAATGAAAACATCCGTAGGTTGAAAACTTGATAGATGAAAAATGATTTCTCTTCAAATGACAAACTGACTGATACCGACAGTGGCGGCGCCAGAGTTACAAAAGTGACGGGGTACAGTTGGGGATTGTGCAGCGCCGAGCTGGGGTGGGTTTCGTGGGGGGGGGGGGGGAGGGGGAGGGGTCCTCTCCCTAAGTTGAGAAAATTGTTAACTGTATTGCAACAAAATCATGCGAATATGGATATCATTGGAACCGGCTGAACAAGCCGGTTCCAATGATATTCATTTTTGCATGATTTCATTGAGTTATACCTTTGAGATTTTTTCTAAAATATTAAATTTTATTTATTTTTTAAAATTGCTGTAGGCTGAATTCCAAACGGATGCCTTGCACGCTTTCGATTCTAGCATTCTTCGAATACTCTTAAGCACTATGTTTCAGTCCCTTTAAACGCGACATGCCTTGTTGCAATTTGGACCCTCGACTCTTGTTTGTTGTCTGCAGCTAGCGTGTGTGTGGGGGGACGGGGGGCAAACATAATTTCAAAACTTCTCTGATTTAGTGCTCTTGGGAATATGGGATTAAGCATACCGACAATTACACCGCAACGTTCAATACAACAAAAATTAAAATGATAGTATTGTTTTACTACGCTTGGCGAAAAAAGTGGAGGGGTAAGTACCCCCACATACCCCTCCAGGGCGCCGCCACTGGATACCGATGGATCATAAATGCGAAACATTTTTGGCATGAGCTGTTTTCAGATGTAAGTTCCAGTGGCTTACTCATGTCATGCAACCTTCCTTATATTCTGTGGAGTTCCACTGAGTACTATTTCTCATCAGCTTTAAGAAATCTGTTCTGTGTACTTGTCAGGACAAAGCCAGTCTAAAAGGGAGGAGGCTCCCTCCCCCTACTTTCAAATTCAAATATATGTATATATATTTCTTCTCTCTGTGTTGTAAGCACGCATGTTTTAATTAGATAATTAACCTAATGCGATTCACAGTGGGATACTTCTCTGGCATTTTACTAGTCGGCATAAAATGTTTCCATGATATCTAAAGTCAATTAATATCGAAGTGACCGACACTTTCAATCGTCACGGCTGTCAAGTATATTATTTCTCGGGATACGCTTGATAGCATATGCATTGGCGAGAGGTGATTTCATCTTCAGAAATGTCACGTGCCAGGTTTAGGCATCTTGATATGTTGCTATCTGACCATCCCAAGACGAGATATAAAGTGTGGGGAACAAGCTATTTCAGAGAGACTTGGGTTCCGACCGTTTAGGAGTGAGACACCACATAGGGTCTCGTGCGAGTGGAATTGCTGGGCAATCCACGAAGCTCCGTTGTACGCCGCTATTATCAGATTAGGCGGACGTAGGAGGGCTACAGGCCCGAATTTAGAGAGTAGATTACGAACACAAGTAACGGCTAAGTTTATATATCATTAGCGAGGATCGACTCGCACCTGTCTCAAAGTGTAGGCTGTTTTATTGTGGTATTAACCCTGAGGAACGCAGATGTTGATCGCGTAATAGCCTGTTTTAGTATCAGAGTGCAGTGAATGTCGACTCAGGGTCGACGTGACAATTCGCGCAAGCTCGAAGCGCATATTGAAGTTGTTAGTTCTTCACGAACTGTGTGTATTTCAAAGGACACATGTATAAGGTATGTGACGTAGATTTGCTAAACTAGCCGACAGAGTGGATAAACTGAATCTAAATCAGAGCTATGTTGCCACAAGGAATGAACATTGCTAGTCGGGATCCCCCGGAAGTCAGAGCTGCAGACGCGCACAGACGCAAAAGCTTAAGACTCGGTGTTTTAAGCTCCTGTTGCGAGCCCGCGGCAGTGACATTTTGAGAGCGTACTATAGCGCCAGTACAGGGCTATAGATAGACTGAATTCATGAAAAACTATTTAACCGCTGTGTTATATGTAATGAGTTTATTTTAAATGTAAATAAAAGAATCGTTGTTACTTTAATCATTGTTTCCTTTCCGCAGCCTGAAGTGATTAGGAATAACACCTAACGAAGAACGAACCTATATTTCGAGTTCACTCGGCAGGGAAGAAAATCATAGTGCGGTCCCAACTCAGCTCTGTGAGTAGAGTTTGGGTCGTGCCCGGATTCCGACCCTCCTTGTTGGCTCGTTCCCCAATATTTTTAATGGCGAGGCTAAACAACCCATGTCACGCCTCCCACGTGGATAGATGTGTTCTGACAGTACTTGTTCCAGATTAACCTGTGATCGTGGGATCAACCCCCGCCCCATGCACTCACCCACCCACTCAAAAATATCTCGCCATGCTACCCATGTCACGCCTCCCACGTTGATAGATGTGTTCTGACAGTACTTATTCCAGATTAACCTGTGATCGTGGGATCAACCCCCGCCCCACGCACTCACCCACCCACTCAAAAATATCTCGCCATGCGGTAGTCCTGCAGAGTTCTATTTTCCGAGATACTCAGCCCAAGAGGCAAGCATATATTAATTTGAACAGCTAAGCACTGACCCAAAGTTAAAAACATTATCCTTGACACCTATGTTAAAGCTTAACAGTGCAGGATATACAGCTTAAACACTGTTAGAAATTACCGTTAATTATACGGGTCCTGCCATCGTGAATTTTACGGTAACAACCGTTTCTGCTCAAAGCGTCATCGCACCAACAGAGAGGAGCTCATGTTAGTGAAGCCTGCGTGTCTCAGTACGAAGACATTTGATTCTCTAATGACCGCCTTTGCAAAACAGCTTCATCCAGGCCCACGTGTCTGGGAAGAGTTTGTTCTTAAGGTAGACCAATTAATATTTTTAACCTGCAGCCGATTGGCTGCAGGTTGAAAATATTAATTGGTCTACTTTTGATGACGATTGAAAAAGTGTCTGGTACAGTGACGCCACATATACATATCAGATCCTTGGCTCTGCTTCTTTGTCGAACAAATGTTTTCAACGCAAAAAGACTGGTTTTATAATAACATTTTACGGTAGTATACCGACAGCTAATTGTCAGTACTTTACCAAATTTCCAACAGTATTTTTTAACATTGTAGTAACAGGGGTGCCTCCTCGGCTTGTTCAGAAAGCTCTGTATATAATTGTAGAACAGTCACAGATAGTTACTAGTTGGAAGATATATATGTTAGTCGGATTCTCCAACCTAGAAATTAGCGATGGCAATCGAAAAGGAACGAGGTGAATGCCTGGCAATATGCCATGACTTTTACCACGAAATTGTCGGATACCCTGACTAAATTTGGTGATTGTCTACTCTTGTCTGAACAACTCGTTAAAAACTAGATGTGTATAAATTAGAGTAGATAGGCAACTTCATGCTGTGGTGTGTCCTGCATGGACCATTCCTCTACCTCCATAATATCTGAGGAGGACTACGAGTCTGGCCAATAACATTACAACTGTATTGGTAACTTATTTTGTTGAGCTTAAAAACAAGGATCATCTGCGATTTGGCAACGAACATGAAGAAATATATTGTGTAAATGGGAAGTGTGTCATTCCATCCAGTTAGAAATTCAAGCTTTGATTATCTCCCCTGATCTATTTATTTAATCTTATTTGTTTTCTACGGACTGGCGAACAAGTTATGCAACTTATATTAACGCCACTCCTTGGCCCAATGGCGCAGGTGTGTGGGGGTAACCTTCGTAGTGGCAACAGCAACTTCGTGGCCTCGCTCTTCTCGAATACCACGAAGAGATCTGTAGCCTGATATGCAATGGAATACAATTGTTTGTTGCGCGGGTGGGGGCTTCCCTTCCTGGGACGGATGGGCCCGCTAGTTATTATTTTTAATACGTACCAATTGCTTGTTGTACTGTGAGACGCGTGTCACACTAGTCTTTATGAAATATTCAGAAATCTCCTTTAGAATATCATCTTTTCAGATAATCGGATAGTTGGTAATATAAATTTTATAAATGAGTTCCATTGATCTTTAACTGGTAGAGTGCTGGAAGCCCATATTTGGGCTTTACGCTGAAGTGTCAGTACCAGCACTTAAAGGCTTCATATTTTGTGGATGTTGTTCATACCACCTTTGAAGTGAAATTATTTAGTCTGTTAAGATTTGCCTTGTTACAATTTATGGGAGAGCACTCTCCCATAAATTGTAACTAGGCAAACGTATGTGAACAAATTATGATGACCAAAAATAATTCAGCACTCTACCAGTTAATCAAACGGAAAAGTTGTTAAGAGCTCCAGTACGATGACTACAATACAATGGTAGATTTATATTTCATTGCATTTTAGAGGAAGTGATATACTGTGTTCCTGATATGATGGAATTAAGGTTCAGGGATTTAGACCTTTCTTCATCTAGACATTACAATCGAGACATAAATAGAGAATTTTTATACGGCGCGGACAATTTCATCACTTATATTTATTGGTTCTTTTAAAATATTGGATATAAATGTTTGCCGGTTACAGGAACTTGTACCGGAAATCATTACAGCGGTTTGTGTATCATGAGGACAGAACAACTTAAGCATTCTCCAATCCTTCCTTGGCTTTTCCCAGATGCGTCGATATGAGAGTTTAAGGGGTGTGACACCATCAATAATTTTTCCAGTCCCGACAATTTCCTCTGGATTGGGGTCTTAAATACCGATACGCTCTTCTTGCCTGTACATGACGGCCGCCGTGGACTGGTCACTTTCCACGGGTGGGCAATATTTCCACGAAGGCAATAATATTAGATTTAAACTCTAATTATGGGAATAACCATCAAAAATTCAATTAATGAAGCACCGGGTACAACCCGGTGCTTCGTTAATTAAACGTTGGCTGATGATGATTATTACCTAATAAACGCATGTGTTGACATCATTGCCAACGCGTGGATTACGATCGGCCCGCGGCGACTGTACTGGAATCATGCACTTTATTGCGAGAGTAGATTTGATACGTGGACTTTTGGCACGCACACAATCGTCTATACAGATGAAGGTTTGGAGTACTCGATTCAGGTTTTAAGAGCCCAGAATAAACAATATGAAGTGCCGGTATGGTACGTGCTAATTAAATAAAAAGTTGCAGTACGACTAGTTCGTGTATGTTTATGCCCCCGCCAATTTGGCGAAGGGGCATTAAGGATTACCCTTGTACGTCCGCCCCTCCGTGTGTGTGTACATCCGTCCGTACGTCCGTCCCGAATATGGTTTCCGGTTGATAACTTTAGTTTGACTGTACGAAATGAAACAAAAATTTTAAACGAAGGTTTATAACCATATAATACAAGTTGGGATTGATAGTGGGCTTGATCTGATATTTTTTGACAGAGTTATGGCCCTTTTTCGACTTAAAAGACATGTTGATATTGGTTTCCGGGTGGTACCTTGTGTCCGATTTCAACCAAACTTGGAATATAGCTTACTGTAGACAATATACCAGACGGGTTTGATTTTGAGTGTGGTGCGGTGATTTTTATCTGAGTTATAGCACCTTTTTGGACTTTGTAAACTAGCGGGGGATTAGTGTCCCATGGACATATTTGGTGGCCTGTTGTGTTGGTGCTATGGTTTAATGGAGATAAGATAAGATATTTATTAATTCAATATCAACAAACATAAATGACTAGAAGAAACTCATGTTTGGCAGGCAGTGGGTGGATAGCCACCCATGGCGTTGCATTTATTTATATACACAAAAATAAAATTTGAAGAAATCTTGTGTTTTTTTTTAAATTATAACCCCGACTGACTAATAATATTCCAACTATATTTTCAAGGCGTGAACGAAGGCATGCTTTGATGATGTAGTTGGAATATATTATCAGTGGAGACTTGAGCCATCACAGTCGGGACGCATCAGGTTTACATCCTTATCGGCCATCTTCGCGACGCCCTTGACCTTTCCTGTAATAAATGTTTTCTATACCTACTCTTGGATTCTCAATTCTTGCTTTACTTTTATTGGATATTCTACACTGAGGTTGTTTGTCCTACATTCTCCGGCAACGAATAGTGTCTTCGGGTTAATAGGAAGGTTAAGGTAGGGGTAATGAAGGTGTCTCGGCGTCAAACGTTTTTTTTTTTATATCGGTACGGAATAACACGCGAAATCAATTTTGGCACAGAACAAGTATCATATTGGCCTTGACGATTCGAGTGGTCTGATCAAGTTTTGTTTGATGTTTGTACTTGCAAGGTAATGCAATGTCTGCTGGTGGGATTTATGTCCACATAATATATTTTAAAATGTGGTCCTTATTATACGTCTCAAAATGATTTCCAACCACTTTCAGCACGTATGTTACATATGTCACATCGGCCTGCAAAAACTCACGCATACATGGAGGATATAGAATGAGTGTTTTTCTCATATAATATTTATGAAACGAGTCTAAGAATTTTCCGTTTTGGCGAGCCCAAACGGAAAATTCGGACGAGTTTCATAAATATTATATGAGAAAAACACTCATTTCATATTTTGTTTATCATATGACACACACACGCACAAATTAGCCACTTAGTATGACTTTTTAACCCATCACCTAACTTGAGTTGCAGACGGCACTTGGAAAAAACATCCTCATATAACTAAAAATTTTCATTTTTTGCTTCCAAAACATAGGTTATGACCCCTCATTGGAACGAGCGCGACACGCTAGTTCCAATGAGGGGTCATAGCCTATGATTTGGAAGCAAAAAGTGAAAATATAAAAAAAAAATGAATGGCATTTTTCTTGTAGGTAAAAGATTAATACAATATAACCCACCCAAAATAGGACAGATAACGTAAATTCTCCCTACTGAAATTATGCAAATGTGACCCAGTTGTATTTTGTTAAGCCAATCAAATTGTCCAGTTTTGAAATTGACCAATGAAAGCTTTTCCCAACTCTAATTATGCAAATTATGAAAATGTGGCCCAGTTGTATTTTGTTCAGCCAATCTAATTGTCTAGTTTTGAAATTGACCGATGAAATTGCCGGAAGACTTTATTTATCACTGATTAATATGAAAACAAAATATAAAATGTTTTAAAGTGAACAAAACGGACGAGTCATATGATAAACACACTTATGTGATAAGTTTAACAATATTCAAACACACAAACACACACACCCATTATATATTCCTCTGAAACATGATTGTGTCCTTCGAGAAACACACACAGGTCCGAAGCCATTCTTCGTCTGAGGCAACCACAGCACCCTCGTCGTACTGTAGCCAGCGCGTTCCACACTTTCCTGCTGCTGCCAAAAGGAAGGTGAAGCAAGTAATCATGAGAACATCATCTAAAAATCTACATTCCAGTCATCGTAGTAATCTTGTGGTTTAATCTTGTGGTTTAGGTGTTGGACTGTTAGGTCTTGATTGTCAGGCGGGTTTAGTGGGTGTTCGCCTCCCGGCAGGGGATCACAAGTCAACGTTCAAAATTTCCGTCACAGATACAAACATGTTAGGACCAAGACGGTGTTTGGTCCTAACATGTTTGTATCTGTGACGGAAGTTATCGAAGAGCGAGGTAAAGAATTAACCCCATTGAACCCTTAAGACCGATTTTTCGGTCCAAGGCATAATTTCGTCCCATTTTTGTCTTCTTATAAGAGGTCTATACACGAGGAATTGATGTTAAAATAATGACTGCAGTCCGCAGCCAGACGGCTGCAGACTGCAGTTATTATTTTATCCTCCCTGTATAATGACATGATCGATCTCACTGTAAGTGTACACAAAGGCTATACCATTCCAGGAAATGAGGGCTCAAGGGATTAACCAAAAGATTTTACACCTCTAAGTAACTACACAAACACACTTGTTTGTCACTGTACCTCGATCAGCGTGGAAAATCAATTCACGTTCACACATATCACACACGCACTATTTTTCTCTACTATTAACGATGTAACAACGCGTTTGAATTCTAAAATGTCCACTGATAGATCAAAGAAGTTTGAGGAGCAGATGTGGTCTACATAACCAAATAATAAAAATGGAGATGAGCAACCTCTCCGTAAATCCACTACGTGGCTCCATCTCTTAGAACATAAATGAACCGATAAACTTCTCCATATTTACGTGTGAAATCACCCTGATCCAGTGACTTACGCGTAGGTTGTGTGATCGAGAGGTTCATGAATATGAATCCGCCGAGTTTTATCCTAGCTCGCAGGAGACACTTACAGTGCGACCGCGGTGTACTGGTCACTTTCCGCGCAATAATATTATAGATTGCTAACACTAATTAAAGGAATAATCAACAACAAATTTAATTTATGAATCACCGGGTACAACACGGTGCTTCATAAATTAAAATTTTGCTGATGATGATTTTTTACTGCCTGGTAAAAGCAAGCGTGGTCATTACTGCCCACGTGTGGATTATGAGCTGTCAACATCGGCTGCACTCTATGTCATACGCTCGACTTAAGGTGTGTATGTAGGCTTATGACACGCTCAATTTAGGCTTTCATCCAACCAATACAGCATGGGAACCCCACGCGATGTGACAGGTGAGTAAGCTGACAAACTTGTTCACAACTTTGTCAGTTACTGAATGATGGTTCCTTCCAGTACTCCGACTTCTTGACCCTAGTGGAAATATTTAGAAATTACTTTGGTTCACTGACTGTGTGACGGTTATATTTTCAATTCTGGGTGGAAGGTTTGCCGGGTGAAAGGGGCCGTACTAACCTGGCCCAAGTAGACCTTGAGTTCGAGTTGCGCAGGTTGAGGGTACAATGATGAATTTATCTGGCTTCGTCAATGGTCTCATCTCATTAAACCATTAATTGTCATCCACAGCAACTTGAATATCAAAAGAATATAAAGCACAGATAAAGTTTCAGCTTATGGGTTCAACCCAAATGTCCATTAGCCGAGGTTTTGCTGTAATTTCTTTGTAGAATGGCGTTATTATGTGGATGGAATCTCCACTCGACGAGAGTTTTCATAGTAAACATCTCTCAGCGTAATCATCTTATATGGGGCAAGTCCATAGTAAACAATATATCGACCTGGTTTTTTCAAATGAGTAGTTATATTGAAATCTAGATTTATTTTATTTGACGATCGCGAGTAGAACATTCACGTCATGCACTGTCAATTATTTATTTATTTATTGGTGTTTAAGGTCATATACCTATGCACAATGGCTAATCATGACCGTGACAGTTTTATGGGTGGAGGAAGCCGGAGTACCCGGAGAGAACCACCGAGCAACGACGAGCAGCTGCCAGCTCCCTAACATCGTAACTCCGCACTGCAGCACAGGCAGGGTTAGATTGGTTAGACGGCATGCGTACCACCGACGTGCAGTACGCCTAAGTACACGGCGCCATCGTGCCCCCACGTGGACCATCGGGGTGAAGTGCCTTGCCCAAGGACACAAAGCGGGTGTCCGAATCTATCGCTCAAACGGTCACCCATCTAAGGACTAACCGCACTGCCAATCGGTTCTGCAGAAAAAAAACTATAAGTCGGAATTCTTTATAGCTAGATCTTCTCAAACAACAACGCCACTACTTTTAACAAAATTATTGTCATATGATGAACAAGACACTTGAGTTCACGTTTCCAGCATAAAATTGTAATGAAACTGGTCCGAATGTTACATTTTGCCGAGCTTTTGAGTAGAGGCTCGGAAAAATGTAAAATACTGAGACTCTTTTCATAAATATTATGTGAGCGAAACACTCGTTTCATATCCCCTATTTATCACATGATCTGTCCCTTCATTTGACTATCAGACTCATAATTTAAAAACAGCAAAGCATGATCCGGCAACAGCATTCCGAAAGAATCCTGAAGTGTACGCAGTATTTTTGTGACGTTGCATAATAGACGACAATGACTCGAGCTGTCAGGAATAAAATAAAAACAATTTCAGGGATAGAATTGAATGAGTTCTGAGACGTAAAGCATAAATTTTGTCGTAAAGAGAAAAATGGCCGCCCACGAGGAAGCTACAATGTATTGAAAGTAAATAACACATTTGGAAGGAGTTTCAGTAATAACTTAATCACTTTAATCACACAGCCCTACGGGGCTGTGTGATTAGATTATCACTCAACCTCCCTCCAAATACAAAATAAACTTGTCCATTTTCCTGCTGGTAGTAGTGTCTAAGATGGTACCATTCAGGCGTTAAGGTTGAAAGGGTTAACAAAAAAAATTATGTTTCAGAATGCTTGAAAATATCTATGTCAGGAGGTACTATTTTGGGGGCAGATGCTACCCCGGATAACGTAGTTTGAGGGCCTATAGAAAGCGTTGTTGTTTCTGGCTCCATCCTTTGTTGCGTGTTTTGGAACAAGTAAGGAATGGAATCTTCAACTCGTGTTCATGTTATAGTTAGATTTACAACAACCCTCCAGTAAATTATGCTTGGATCCCAATAAAGGCTTGATTCGGAGAGAATCTGTTGAAATCGTTTCGAACATTTCAGTATAAACTGTAGACTCCTTGGAGATGCTCAGTTTATTGTATACGTTTAACCTTTGCTCACTTCGAGAGTATTTGGAAATAAACCAGTGGATCATGATTATGAAGTTTCATGTTGGAAAACAGCTAGCTGATTGTCAGGTATTTGCACCGCTGATCTCTATACAACTGGGATTACTGGAACATCGGCGAAAAATGTCTCCACTCAAACTGTCATGCCCTAAGAGGGCGCCAAGTCAATCATCGATGTAACTCCTTCCCCAAACCCATGACGTTTGATGACGTGAAAGCTGTTATGTTGTGACTTTCATCACAGCGTAATGGCTGTCACTACATCAAACTTCATGGCGTTGCCCTTGCACTAAAGTCAATACCAATGCATCTGTCGCAGGATTACATGGTTAAATTGATGGGAAATGATGGAGGAAAATTTATGTTCTTATCAGTGCTCAGCCGACAGCCAGTGACTGTCGTCTGAACCCCAGTTCGAACATAAACCTTGCCACCTTATCAATGCCCTATCCGCTTGGGACTTTTAGGATTCCTGAAGGTGCCTGTGGCTTACAGCGCCAAAGAAATAAAATATGAAACAAATTACTCACAAAATTAGCCATAAGAATACACTAATTACGCGGATAAAAGTTTATTCTTTAGGGCCCTCGACGTCTCCCACAGCTAGCTGTGTCCGCTGGATCAACCTCACATCATCTTCATTTTCTCATGGTCTGTGATACATACAAAGTGTCTATTCACTTGTCGTTGATTCCTCCTCGCAGGGTTAACTTCACAGTCATTCGGGCTTAACACATATAATGTTATGCTTGTGTGACTCTATCAGCGTTCTCGCAGTTCAGTCACAATTCAATCGGCGTCTACCACAATTCACGATCAATTTGCGCCTTGCCTAGCTCTCAAGGCGTTAAGTTATTCTTCGCCTTCAGATATATACTAAACAAAGCTTACATAATAATATTCTGCAAAGTGTTCTCTACATCACCAATTCTCGCACCGCCTAAAACTATCTTATCTCGCGAGCTATGCAAGCGCTTACTCAAGCTCTTAATACGATTTCTAGACCTCAACGTTACAGCTTTTACTTCTTTGGCTACTATGCCACTACGGTTCGCAACCGTTAACAAACTACTATCGGTTCGTTACAGCCCTCACAGGGTTACGACAATACGAGGACTTTCAATCTCGGTGCCTATGATCCTCGATGGCCAAGGCTAAACTCGTAACTTCTCTGAGTGCCCTCAGGCCAACTGCCCCTCAGAATTCTGCTTCACTCTTTATACAGTCGGAACTCAAAGTTCAAACATATTAATTCTGATTTAACGAGTGCTTTGTAATTCGATATGGATAGAGATATAAATGCGAATTTTGTTTGAGGTAAACTATTTTGACATTTCGGAGAGAGGATAGATGCGTAATATGGGTGTGTGTCCAGAACATGTGTGATGCACTGATTTCCAAAAAATAGATTTTAACTGGCTTTAATTACCCAGATAATGATAACCGGAGAGAATATTGCCTCTCTTGGTACTGATCTGTTATCAGATAGCCCATGTGGCGTTCAACAAGTGCGCCACAATGAACATTAAGTTTTCATACTAAATTACAAGAGTGCGATTGACAAATCGGTTTTCGGGGTCCGTTATATAAACGCACATTCTTATACCCTGGCACGAACGAGAAAAATTATCAAAAATATATACACTTTTATACAACAAAATCGCCACTTTTAGAAATCACCTTGACAGCATCATTTTTTCCAATCTCGGCACATGTTTTGAGTTAATAATAGCTTAAATACGTTTGAAATATTCAATTTTGAATGCACTAAAATGTGGATATCATCACCGTATTCTTTTATCGCAGACATCAAAGCATATTCTTTAACCCTTTACCCAATGAATCGCCCGCATCTGCCCGCGTAATATGCAAATTCAGCAGTTGAAAACATTTTATTTTCAACAAATTGCAACAAAACCATATCATGTGACCCCTCGTTGGAACGAGCTCGTCGAGCTCGTTCCAACGAGGGGTTACATGATATGGTTTTGTTGAAATTATTTGAAAAATTGAAAAAATGATATTTAAAATAATAAATTTTGATATCGTCTGCGTTGGGTAAAAGGTTAAAAAGCGATCGGAGAAACTGAAAACCTTCGAGACAATTGTTTTGGTTGAGCATTGTTTGTTTATAGCACCCCCCCCCCCCCCCGCCAGAGGGCGGTGGTAAAAGCTTATTTGTATGTGACCAATCAGTGTCCCAGCATCCAGCTGTATAGAGATAAGTGGTTTGCACTTATCCCGCAAACATATTTGTGCATTCACAGATTAGATTGATACAGGTCACCCATTTGTAAAATGCATAGAAACTCCCCATTTTACATTGATAAACAAGAACATAATTCCAAAAAACAATGTGAGGCATTTGAACATAAATAAACTAATGTAGGCCAAACACAGTTCATGAAGTAATTGATGCCTCCTACATTAGTGAAGGTAATTACTTTATTATATGCTAGCCCGTGAATTAACGCAATTATCTAAAAGATATTTCTCGATATCTACCGACACGATAGATATTGAGAAATATTCCTCAGTAGTTTCCTAAATGACGTCACGCTACGCCGCATTACGTCGCCTTGCAGGAACGATCAGCTGATCTTTGTTATTGTTTTGAAATGTACGCATTTCTCGTCAAATTGGGCTGAATATTGTGCAATAAAATGTCTTATAGCATATAATAAAAAAGAAAATCTACTCTGTTTTAGTCAGTATCTGGAATTATCTCATGAGTGTGGACCTGAAAGATTTATTTTTCACGAGCGCTCGCGGAGAATTTTCTCAGTAGCTTCCTAAATGACGTTACTCTTCGGCGCATGACGTCGCCTTGAATGGCACCTTGATGGAACGATCAGCAGCTTTTTGTTATTGTCTTGAAACTGTTTACAGTCGAACTGGGCTGAATATTGCGCAGTAAAATGTCACGTAGCATATAATAAAAAGGAAATCTACGCTGTTTTAATGAATATCGTGTGGACATAAAAGTATTATTTTTCACTCGCGCAAGCGCTCGTGAAAAATAAAACTTTCAGGTCCACACTCATGAGATAATTCCCGATATTTACTAAAAGTGTAGATATCCTCTATTTATTTATGACTCGTCCGTTTAAAACATTTGATATTTTGTTTTCATATTAATCAGTGATAAATAAAGCCTTCCGTCAATTTCATTGGTCAATTTCAAAACTAGACAATTTGAATGGCTGAACAAAATACATCTGGGCCACATTTTCATTTTCATAATTTGCATAATTGGAGTTGGGAGCTTTCATTGGTCAATTTGAAAACTGGACAATTTGATTGGCTAAACAAAATACAACTGGGTCACATTTGCATAATATCAGTAGGGAGAATTTACGTTATCCGTCCTATTTAGGGTGGGTTATATTGTATTAATCTTTTACCTACAAAAAAAACGCCATTCATTTTTATTATATTTTCACTTTTTCCTTCTAAAGCATAGGTTATGACCCCTCATTGGAACGAGCCCGACAAGCTCGTTCCAATCAGGAGTCATAACCTATGTTTTGGAAGCAAAAAATGAACATTTTTAGTTGTACGAGAATGTTTTTTCCAAGTGCGTCTGCAACTCAAGTTAGGTGATGGGTTAAAAAGTCATATTAAGTGGCTAATTTGTGCGTGTGTGTGTCATATGATAAATAGAATATGAAATGAGTGTTTTTTCTCATATAATATTTATGAAACTCGTCCGAATTTTGCGTTTGAGCTCGCCAGAGGCTCGCCAAAACGGAAAATTCTTAGACTCGTTTCGTAAATATTATATGAGAAAAACACTCATTCCATATCCTCTAGATCTCATACACTGAGGTAAGTATACTCTTACTAATTGTTACCTTCGTTTATAGTAGTTTGTGATAGTGCAGATAACAAATGGTAATATTCCACTTTTATCTATTCTCTATTATTCCACAAAAGCTTCCGAAGAACCCAAAATCGATAAAATAAAATTAGAAAAAACAAGATAAAAAACGATACTCAGAAATTATTTATGCGATTGACAATGATATGTTAAAACACTCAATTTAGTTTGTATTGTGGGGTAGTTTTGATCATCACGAACGGATCTGCTCCGGAACAACTGAACATTCTCACGGCAATTTATAACACACCATAACTTGGTTTAGATGATAATACCCCACAAACATGGCAGCGACGGGGTGGCAGCGATGGAAATGTCAGTGTCGAAAATGGTAGCAACAAATATAGCAGTGACGAAGATTGCAGTTACTAAAATGGCAAAAGAATTAACGGTTAGGATAAACTGGCAGCAATTCAAAAATATATAATAAATTAACCCTAAGCAATTTAGCATGCACTCAACTCGACAGTGGTTTCTAATCAAGACCTGGCTTCCCAAGTGGCATTAGTGCAACGGGAAAAATATTTTTGCGAATATTCTCAAACCTTTTGCGAATATTCGCAAACCTTTGCGAATATTCGCAAACATCTTTGCGAATATTTATTTATTTATTTACTGGTGATTTACGACACTTTAACAGCTCAAGTCACATGGTGTAACTGACAGTGTTACAGGTGGATGAAGCAGGTGAACCCGCAGAGAACCACCTAGCAGCGGCGAGTCACTGTCAGACCCTTCAACTACTAATCCTTCCGAGGCCGGTGTAAAAGGAATGGAAGTCCGTAGGAACGTTAGTCCCTCTGGACTATTATTCCGCGGAATTATAATCCTAGGTCTAACATTTCTAGGAATAGTAGTCCGGCGGACTACTATTCCTAGAAATGTTAGACCTAGGACTATAATTCCGCAGAATAATAGTCCAGAGGGACTAATTTTCCTGCGGACTTCCATTCCTGTCACACCGGGTTAGCATTGGTTGAAGCGTGTGTACCATGAACGTGCGATTCGCCATAGCACACGTCGCCACCGTGTTCCGATATTCGCAAAGATATTTTTTTCCCGTCGCACAAATGGGCTTCCCTACTTAAACACTGTACATACCGGTACGAGCACTTTACTTAACCCTTTCATACTTTTGTACGTCTTATGACGTACGAAATCAAACAGCACGTTGATACTTTGTGGTTATTTGTTTGTTATTATTTTTCGATTTTTTAAAGTTTTAACCTCAATTCCTATTTTCTTTCGAATAGAGCTCAGTGACAACCATTGAGCCAAATGTTATCGCAGCTTAAAATACTAATATAATCCTGCTGTCAAGACTTCTTAACTGGTTGAGTGCTAGAAGCCACTATCAGGGCTTTCAAAAAATGAGGCTTCAAGAGCAAAAGCCAACACTTTCCTTGCTTATATTTCATATTCAGTCAAACACAAATGATATTTTGTTTATATAAATTTGCCTGTGGCACTCTCCAATAATTTGAAATAAAACACGTTTTGAATAACAAATTCAGACCACCAAAAATAATCTTGCCCTCAACCAGATAATCACTAATGTGAAAAATATCTTGTTATTTGTACTTACCGACGTTTGACGCCGCATTTTGAAAAACGTTGAAGAAACGGAATTCCCAGTGACGTTTGAACGTCAGGATATAGACAGAACGCGATGTGTGTTTGAATCGGTGGGTGTTTTACAAAACTCGTTAGAATGGCGTAATCATATTTCGCTAGAGCCGTATTCTGTGTTTATTACACAACCCATGCATTAAAATTCATTTAAATAAACAAATTTTAATTCCGATGTTTAAAACCAAAGGTGAAGAGTCTGCTTGCTTTGACTGAAGCTGCACTGATCAAATGGATCGATAAAAAATCAAAACAACCTTTTCGGGACCAGTGTTTGTTGAAATTCGTATCGTTGTTTCTCTTCAGCTGGTGCCCATTCACGCCTAACTATTTGGTGGCTATTACTGTTAGTAAAAATATAAGTACAAATTTGTGCAGATTTGTAAAACAGCTGGGAGAAACATTTTTAAAAGAAGTTCAAAGCATGTCAAGATGTACGAAGATTTACCGAAATAAAGTTGACCAATTTAGACATAACCACAAAACGAGACGGCCACGGGACTGGGTTAATGTTCTGATTGGAAATGACTCGGGTTTTTTTTAAATATTATCTCATTTTTGGTTAACTAATTATTTGTGAACCGACTTTATTTTGCTTTGGACGTTTTCATTTTCACACTGTGAGACAGACTGTCGATAATTGTATAACGAAATTTGGAAACTTTCCGAAGCGTAACTAATGACTCGATGGGAAAGGAACTAGTATGACCGTTGCTGGGAAAAAAGTTCCGGCTTGTACATGTACATCACCCATTGAATACAGAATCATTTATGTCATAGCGGCTATTCCCTTAAATTAACCCTTTACCCAACGTAACGGCCAAAACCGGCCAGCGCTATTCTCAAAAATCGCCAATTATTTTCACTATTTTTTTCATTTTTTGTCTCAAAAACATAGGTTATGACCCCTCGTTGGAACGAGCTCGTCGAGCTCGTTCCAACGAGGGGTCATAACCTATGTTTTTGAGACAAAAAATGAAAAAAATTAGTTATTCAAGAATTTTTTTTGCAAGTGTCGTCTGCTTTTCATGTTAGGTAAAGGGTTAAAGGGTTTAAAGTTGAATGGATGTGTAATAAAATTGAAGTCTCAAATGGTTAAAATCAATATATATATGTTACAGCAAGAGCGTAAAACCAGGGATTTCACTCAATCTTCAGGGATTTCATGAAATCACTAAAACATCTTTCCAGAAGTTTCACGATTTCACTAATTGAGTGAAGCAAGGAAATCACGTAACGCATATGATGGGTTCTTCATGTCTTTTTTAAGCATGATACCTTCAATCAGTAATGGACACATGGTAGCATGCATGATTCATTAGAACAATCGTTGGAGTCACCCACGGACAGAACATAGGATGTGCAATTTGTGCAGTGATCAATTTTTCTTATTTTATACCTTGCGTCAAGCCCAAGTCCGGTCCTTCGTCTTTGGAAACGGAATTTACCTGATGTTCTAAAATTTGGAAGCTAGAACAAATTAAAAGTTAAAAATTATCCTTAATATTAATGGAAGCTGACTAACAGGCCATAGAGAGTAATCGCTTGACTGGACTGGTTACGTGAAATAATTCATGAGAGGTGAAGGACGCTGTACAAACACTCGTGAGCATTCGCGCACTCGTGTTTGTACAACGTCCCTCACCTCGAATGTATTATTTCACGTAACCAGTCCAGTTAAGCGATTACTCTGTTTATTACTTTTCATTATTAACGATAATTATATTATGTAACCCTTTACCTAACGTAACGGCCAAAACCGGTCAGCGCTATTCTAAAAAATCGCCAATTTTTTGGTCTCTAAAACATAGGTTATGACCCCTCATTGGAACGAGCTCGTTCCAATGAGGGAGTCATAACCTATGTTTTTGAGACAAAAAATGAAAAATTAGTTATTCAATAATTTTTTTGCAAGTGTCTTTGGCTTTTCATGGTAGGTAAAGGGTAAAAAACAAACAAACAATGAAGTCCCCATTACACCTACGGCAAAGCATCTTCGTTTGCGCGCACGGATACATGACACAATTGTTGATTGCATAATCCACTTGTGAAGTTATCGTTTATAATCAAACCCGGAAATCCCAGTAAATCACACTTTGGAAAGTAATAAAAGACTATAGTCCATAGACTGCTTTTCAAATAATTTTAAACACTGTTGACGAGACAAGCATATGCAGATGACTCACGGAGTTTTTCCCTGACAAAATGACCTTCCGAATAAAGCAATTATTTCACGGGAGACATAGTTTTAATAAAATACACTTTGGTCCCATTACTGCGAGTGTTGAGTAGGCTTTTTTCTTGCCCTGATATTAACCGCTATTATATTTACCGATATTGTGTTTAACTAATGTTATTCGCGACTCCCTCGAGAGGAGATGCTGTGAACTCAATTACTCCTAGCAACATCGATTACAAGTCCCACGATTTTTGTAGTTTGTGCACGTCTATAGGAAATGGATGCATACATCTGTGCGGGACACACAAATTACCCGACACTTCCGGTCGTTGTTAGTATACGACGACGCTAATACCATTTATATTCTAACCCAGTTTCGTTTTCTTATTATGTTTAGATGTCAAGCTGTAAAGACAAAACCAATGCTCAAACCGACCTTTTCGTGTAATTTAGAAATATTTCGGTAAAGGGTAATAAATACACAGAACGACACACGCGTGTGAATGGGTTAATCGATATGACACGAGTGCCCGCGCGGAAGGAAAGAACGAGAGGCCGCAGACCTCCAGTTTTATCCTTCCGCGATAGCACAAGCGCCATATCGATTAACCCATTTACACAGCCGTGTCGTTCTGTGTTTATTATACGCCTTTACGTCTATAAAAGCAATTATTAAAAGGACACTCAGCAATTCATTTGACGACTATCAACAAAAAGAACACATTTTATGGCCAACCAAATTGCGAGGGGAACCAGTGTTACTATTTCGACCCCTGAGTTCCAATGTGTTCTATGTGCCTAATGGCTTAATGGCACATAGAACACATTGGAACTCAGAGGACGATTTTTAGCTATCGCTAGCGATTCACACTGTAATTACGTGCACGTTTCGAAGAAAATTCCAGTGAAATTTCGCTTCTGTTTAAAAATAGTCAGTCAACGATATCCGCTCCGCACATATGTGCGGAACAGATTTTTAATTTCCGCTTGGTTTAGTGTCGCTGTAAATGGGGATTACATAGCACAGGCGTGTAATAATACAGGATTCCCAGGGTATTGGGCCAAATGGGGTTTTCCTGTCTACCCAGCCGCTATTGTTCTGGTAGAAGTGTGAAACGTTTCTCGATCAAAGAAATGCCGATTCTAGTTTTCTTCAAATTAGTGGCTTGTTAAGTTGGCAAGTTAATTGCAAATTGGGAGCGCTGGGTGAGTAGGAAAATGACAAGAACAAACGAAAATAATTCATCATTTATTAATTATTGAACCCTTTACCCAAAGAATCGCCCGCATCCGCCCGCGTAATATGCAAATTCAGCAGTTGAAAAAATATTATTTTTCAAAAACTTTCAACAAAACCATATAATGTGACCTCTCGTTGGAACGAGCTCGTCGAGCTGGTTCCAACGAGGGGTCACATGATATGGTTTTGGTGAAATGTTTTTAAAAATTTGAAAAAATGATATTTAAAATAATAAATGTTGATATCGTCTGCGTTGGGTAAAGGGTTAAAAACAAAAATAACATTGGACACACGAATAATAGATTAATAATTGAATGAAAATTAAGCTCTAAATAACAAAAATAACGTGAATATCAAAAATGTCTTTACACGAATATTTAGCGTGTGCTCATAGTTAATATTAAAAAATAATATAAAATGATTTATAATAAAAAGAAGAGTATTTTATTCCCTGACTCCCAGAGGGTAAACTCTTTGAACAGAAAAGAGGAATCGATTCTCTCTTCTGGAACTTCCCCATGACCCTCTTAGCCACTGGAGGTTTGCCGATAAATATATTGGTTTTTCACGCCACACCACGTATTATAATTGTATAATATAAGGTCCTGCGAATCATTTTCCCTGGCTCCCAGAGGGTAAACTCTCTGCACAGAAACTAGGGGTGTCCAAACGAGGACTCGATTCACTCTTCTGGAACTCCCCCTTGGTCAGCTATGCCACTGGATGTTTGCCGATAAATATTATAAACGTTTTTTTTCACGCAACACCAACTCATCAACGCGATCCAGTGATGAAACATCAGCTCTATGTTTTAATATGGGCTAGAACCTTCGTTCAGATGTTAATTAGGGTCCCGCCATCAGGCGGAAGCCCTATAGTGATCGCTCTGTCCGTGCGTCCGTGCGTGCGTGCGTGCGTGCGTGCGTGCGTGCGTGCGTGCGTGCGTGCGTGCGTGCGTGCGTGCGTGCGTGCGTGCGTGCGTGCGTGCGTGCGTGCGTGCGTCCGTCCGTCCGTCCGTCCGTCCGTAAAAAAAGTTGTCCGGGCTGTAATCTTTCTCTCTTAATAGATAGGGTTTTGATATTTGGTATGTGGGTACATTATCTCAAGACGACGTGTCGTGTACCAAGGTTGCCATGCTTTGACCTTAAAGTTTGACCTCAAGGTCAAATTATTCAGAATTTTGACAAGTTCGTGTCCGGGCTGTAACTTTTTTCCCTTAATAGGTAGGGTTTTGATATTTGGTATGTAGGTAGATTATCTCAAGGCGACGTGTCGCGTACCAAGGTTGCCATGCTTTGACCTTGAACTTTCACCTTAAGATCAAATTATTCCAAATTCGGGGTTCTTTTCTGACAAGTTCGTGTCCAGGCTGTAACTTTTTACAACAATAACAAACTTTAACTCTCTGCACTCTGCTGTCAAAATTGTACACCTACAATCTCAAGGCGACGTGTCGCGTACCAAGGACGTGTCACGTACCAAGGTTGCCATGCTTTGACCTTGAACGTTCACCTCAAGGTCAAATTATTCCAAATTCGGGGTTCTTTTCTGACAAGTTCGTGTCCAGGCTGTAACTTTTTACAACAATAACAAACTTTAACTCTCTGCACTCTGGTGTCAAAACTGTACACCTACATACAGTAGTTGCCTCCCTTTATGTAGTCAATGGTTCAACAATTAGTGTGGTGCTTGACAGACCATTCAGAGCTCTGTGAAGCAATCCGCTAGTTATTGAAGTACTGACTACAAAGGGGGAGATAATTTATATTGAAAATTGAAGATTTCGACATTTGTGTGCAAGGGTTTCATTTTCCTTTATATTTTATATAAAACAACAAAATTTAAAGAAATTGTCATGTCATTTCCTGACATGATTATATTTATTGAAACAGGGAAGGTATTTTAATCAGATTTTACCTATTGTTTGAAATATTGTAGTATTACGGTTCACATCAGTTTATACCTAACATCGGTTAGTTGCTGCGGGGCCCGCAGAGATGGCTTCCATCTCCGTGATATCTAGTTGCAACCACTGGGCTGGGTGAACAGGAAACACCCAGCCAAATATGATCGAGGGCGAAGCCACGGGTACTCTGCTACTATTATCTGGCAGAATATCCTGGGCTGTTTGTATTATCTGACCTATATTTATTTATTGGAGTTTAACGACACTTTCGACAGCCAAGGCCACCTCGTGTCGGACGGTTTTACGGGTGGGGGAAGCCGAAGTACCCGGAGAGAACCACCGAGCAACGGCGAGCAACTGTCAGCCTCCCCAACATACTAACTCCACACAAGCAGGGTTAGCATTGGTTGAAGACAGGTGCACTATCGACGTGCATTACGCCTTAGTGCACAATGCCACCGCGCCCACACGTAAGCAATCGGGATTAAGTGCTTTTCCCTAGAACACAACGTAGTTACCCCTGGCGATGATTGAACCGTAGGCCTTTCGATTTGAAGTTCAATGCCGTAACCACTGAGCCACCGCGCCCCTGATCTGATCTAAAATCTACTTTACAATACGCCTTTGTTTTAACTGGTAGAGTGCTAAATTATTTTTGGCCCTTAAAATTTCTTAATGCATCTTTGCCTTACTACAATTTTTGGGAGAGTGCCACTAGGCGATTAATCCTTGGATGGGTGAGTTGACTTGATGAGCGACTAATTTGGGAGCTTCCCGTAATAGTGGTTGGTGTACGATCAGCGAAGTGTGAGTTTGTGACTCTGCGACGTTGAACCCCGTGTCAAGCTGTGAATGTTGGGAATGTTCACCAGTACTATATACGCAATCCTCAACGTACCTGGGTGTGCAATGGGGACCTGTAGAGGCTCTTGACTTGCTTGTATCTCTGTGGAGCATCCGTAGTATGCTCCGTTGAGTTGAGCTGAGAAGCCATGGAATGAACAAAGAGTGTGTACGTTCATGGTTTGGGGTACTAATGAGAGCACTGCGGTGGATTCTAGACTTGAATATTACATCATCATCACTGTTATTATTATTATTATTATTATTATTATTATTATTATTATTATTATTATTATTATTATTATTATTATTAGTTGCTCACCGCCGCTTGGTGATTCTGTCCGGGTACTCGGGCTTCCTCCACCCCTAAAACTGTCCAACACGAGGTTACTCTCTGTCGAAAGTGTCGTTAATCCCAGTAAATAAATACATAAGTGTTATTATTATTATTATTATTATTATTATTATTATTATTAACATTATTATTATTATTATTATTATTATTATTATTATTATTATTATTATTATTATTATTATTATTATTATTATTTCAACAGCAGGAATGTTTCCAGGTAGAACCCTGGTCAGGTCAGGTTGAATGATTGAACAATAATTGTGTATTATTTAAAAGAATGGTCGGTCATTCGTCTACGAAATCGGGTCATTCTTTGAAATAATGCACCTTTATTGTTCGTGGCAGTTATTCTCTTGGATAACATCGAAGGCAAAACAAGGGAACAAGGGGAGTTGCCCGGCAGTGGGTTTTATTTCTTTATTTATTTAATGAATATAAACGACACTTTCGACAGCCAGGGTAACCTCGTGTAGGTGATTTGTATGATTGGAGGAAGCCGGAGTACCCTTAGGCAACCACCGAAGGCAAGTATACGATCGACGTGCAGTCCGCATTAGCACATATAGCGCCACCGTACCATCGCGTGCGCAATCGTGATTAAGTACAATGCCCAAGGACACAACGCAGTTACGGCAGGTTTGGACCTTCTGGTTTGATATCCAATACTCTAACCTCTGAGCCACTGCGCTTCCAGGCAGTGGGGTTTAATTTTGAGAGAAATTAGAAGACATTCAGCTGTTACTTAGATCTCTTCAGATTAAAAAGCACACGTTTTTCTAAAGCCCATTCATATAAATGTATACGCCAATACGATTCAACGAGACAGCCCAAGCGAAATAAATCAATCATTAGCAGGCTTTGTGTGAAGAGAAGAGTTTACTTAGGCTGTAGGTTGAAAATATTGTTTGGTCTACCCCAACACTGAGCAGTCCTTTCCTGTTTGAAATGATAGCTTGAAAACCTGGTCCGTGGAACCTATCTTACTGCCTCAAGGGGTTAAGTATAATTATAATATTTTGATGAGTATATATACATTATTATGACCATATGCATGTCCTGTAATTTGTATCAGATTCGAGGTCGTGTTTACAATCAGATCGCAACGAGCCCGTCAGGGCGAGTTGTGATCCGATTGTAAACACGACTGAGAATCTGATACAAATTACAGGAAATGCATTTTGTCGTGATAATACATTTATCTAACAATCCCGTTACATAAAGCCTGTGTTTACTTTTTTCAGTTTAAGTTGGGTTGGAATTGATCAAAATTTTGAATTTCATATTTTAATGTGTAATAACAGTGCATATAATGTTATTATTTGTCATAACGCGGTGTTTACCGGAAGTTGAATCTATGTGATACGGAATCAGAATGAGTCGTCCATATGATACGGAATCGGAACACATTATGTGATACGTACCGTTTCTCGTGGTTTTCAGGCCAAAATCTATATGATTGTTAGGTAAAAAAGATTATCTTTCCTTTATTTGGCCGATCTGGTTTCTTTACAATATAAAACTTACAAGATCTAAACGCCGTGTGTCCGCCATGAAAATTGTTTGCTGGCAGGAGATAATTCAGATGAGTAAAAAGCTCTTGGCTCCTTTGATGATCTAGGTCTTCCCATCCTAATGAGGACAGAAAATTTCTCATAAACAAATAAGAAAATAATGTGGGGACGTGACAACCGTTACTTATTCTCGGCTCCTTATTCGACATCTGTTATGAACCGATTTTTGGTTGATAACGAATGTTGAATACGGAACCGGGAATAAGTAATGGTTGTCACGTCCCCATGTAATGTCACCTCAAAAAATATTTTCTCAATCTGTTGCTCTCACATCTCGATGAACACACAGTGCCCGAATCGAAAGTGAAAATCCAATGGAGTCACAAGCATCACCAAATCATCGATCAGTTTCAAATGGTAGCATGTACTGCAGTTTTGTCACCGGTTTTGTCGGTATCGGTTCTCTGGCAGAGATAATATTTGAGCGAGGAAATTCATTTTGTTCAATGCTTAGCGTTTGAAGCAAGGTATTTAGAAATCTAGCATATGCACTCGCTGAAAGTGAGGATTTGTGTGTGCCATGAAGCAAATCTGTTTTTGAACTAAAAACTATTAGTGGAAAAAATGCACCAATGTGACAAAGGTAATGAAGAAGGTTTTTAATGGAATTCTCTGTGGTGTGCACTACCTGAGGGTACAAAAACACCTCCATTCTGCCATGGGATTCTTTGCATGTATGATTTTCTCAGCATGGCATGAGTAGCAGCCAATGGGAGAATGGGGGGGGGGGCGGTGTTTTTGTGAGATTCTTATCGCTTCTATGGACGCCGACATCTTGTTTAATTTTCAAATGAAGAATAAAAAATGTATAAAAGATAACTGTGAACACCAGAAATGAATGAATGTGGATCCAAGATTAATAATTGATAAAGGTATACGGTTAATATTTGGATCTGCCCTCCACAGACAATGGGACCTCCAATTTTCATAATAAACTGGAGAATTGTCGCTCGTAACCCATTTTCCACTGAACAGCAACTTGTCCGACTAAGTGTTTTTCGGCCTTTTCTGCGACTTCTCCCACTTATTATGAATAACCCAACGGTCGTGTGATACAACATCGTAAAGCTTGTTCCTTCCCCTTTCCATTGACACCAGGTACTGCTGGATAGGTTGTGTGGATCAAATTTGAGGGGGATATAATGAAGATGAGTGCTATCGATTTCGAAAAACGAGTTGTGTACCATTTTAATATTTATATACCATTATGGGGGCACTTCAGCATCGATTCAAAAATGCTGTGAGATATCATTTTTCTTTCGATATCTCAACTTGTGCCGCGAGCCTGCTAGTGTAATCAGCTTTTAACTTACTGTGAGTTCTCAACTCTGATATGGAAATGACAGTAAAATTGAATTTTAATGTGACGACACGTCATGTGGATGTTGATTTATGTTGCATTGCTGTCATTCGTGAAGGAATTAAGACATGTATTGTGTCTTAAAATACGTTCTAAAAGAGCATCGATCGAAAATTAGAAGAACACTAGCTGTCAGTCAAGCGTGACATATTCTGTTGCATCAAGAACATCGGGGAAGTCGTTCTAATTCTTCAGCTTTCTTTTGCTGTCATCATTCACTTTCAGATTGATGTGTTGTATTGACAAAAATACCAAGGTTGTTATATTTGTCGTGGCGACTTGTAGCTTTAAGGCAATAGTGCAATTTATAATTTAATACAATGTGTCAAAATGACAATTTCAATCAATCAAACTTCCCTGCTAATATCATAACCAACCAGCATTTCGTTTGGAAAAGTTTAGTAATTTTTGTTCTGTTGTGTACAAGCCTTCAGTTGTTTATAAACAAGTCCGCTTAGGCCACACAAAGTAGGTCTTCTGTTTCTCATGCCATTTTTGTAAAATTCCATGTGGGTGGGCGGTTTTTTATTTTACTTTTTATTGTTATAATTATTTCTCTGCCACCAGTGTTTTATGTTTTAGACTTCATAATCTACAGAATACCTAGGGTGATGGTGTATTTCGTTCCACTGAGTGCAAGAAGGCTTTTCAATGCACTCAACGGACGAATTGATCAATTTTATTAACTTGGGTAAAATATCAGACATAAACAATTTTATTTTTATTTTTTTAAGCTAACATTGGCTATAAAAAGAGAGCATGCGGCAACCAAAATGACCATGTGGGAGGGCCGTTAACGTTGTTAACTTTAATGTGACATGTTTACATCATGAAAAAAGAACGCAACCAGCATCTGAGATACAATGTTTTCACGATTGTTTTCGACATGTGAGAGGTTTTTCGGTGCTCTGGACAGGAAAGCTGGCGTCCACAATTCAGTCTAAATTCTCTGCCCTCCTTCGTGATTGTATTTTGTTTGTCTGTTTGGTGTTCACTGTACTTTTAACAGCCAGGATTACATCGTGTCGTCCCTTTTTCGGGTGGAGAAGGTTTCGGGGAGAACCACCGAGCAACGGTCACTAACTGTCGGACTCACGAACTTAAGAACCCATTACAAGCCGGATTATAATTAGTTGGACGCCTGTATACAATTAACATGCTATACGCCTTTGCACCATTCAGCAATGTGTTCCCATTTGAGCATTTCAGAGTAAGTGTTTTCATAGCTGACAATTTTAGTCATTGGAAGAGACCTACGGGAAAGTTAGCTCCCCCTAATTCCCTAAACCTGTGGGAATTTCATATAAAGATCGAAATTAGAAATATTAGCGAAGTTGTATCATCGATGGGCGCAACTCGTTTTTCGAAATCGATAGCACTCATATTATTCTCAGCTTACACCCCTATTAAAAATAAGAAAACGGCGTTTTTACCTTCTTTTAATTCTCTGTAACTTTTGCCGTTGTTTATATCAATAGTGTGAGCATCGTGATATACAATACAGTCGCTGTCCTAATTAATATATGAAGGATATCTAGCGTTTTTGAGTGGACTCCAAAAATTATCTCATGAGTGACCGAGACATTCGTCTCGGTCACTCATGAGATAATTTTTGGTATCCACTCAAAAACACTAGATTTTCTTTTTATTATACATGTTTTATAAGAATCTGATCATTCCTATCGATACTTCCACTCGTTTCAACCTTGAATTGATGCATGAAAGTAAACAGCTGATGCGCATTGATACGCGGAAGTGATTTGATCGAAAGTGGGAACAGGCAGCATCTTGCGATCTGATTTAGCTGGCGGGTTCCATGCGTCAATTCAAGGTGAATACGTGTTGAATTATTGCTGGAAATGATCGGTATCCACTCCAAAACACTACATTTTCTTTTAATTATACGGTTTTAGAGGACATTGATCATTTTCTGTGATACTTTGACTCGTACTCACCTTGAAGTGATGCTTTGAAAGCCGCCATTTTGATTGATACCGTGAAAGTGAAAATGTCTGTATCTTCACAGTGGGGGATACGATTTCTATCTTTCCGCAATTTTTTCGATAATCTATCGTTTAGCGTGCAATAAAAACGTCTAGGGCGTTATATGTGCTGATTTGTTTCTCCTGGGAAGAATGAAATCTTGCGAATTATTGTAAATGCATATTCGTTAAATAACGAGCCAAAGCTGACACTTATCGTGTTTGGAAGTGTTCTGCTGATAGATATCCTTAATGACGGATTATCTGTGGACACGTGGGTGATGGTGGAACTGTGTACTAAGGCGTACCGCACGTCGACGGTACACCTGTCTTCAACCAATGCAAACCCTGCTTGTGAGGAGTTAGTACGTTTGGGAGTCCGACAATTGCTTGCCGTTGCTCGGTGGTTCTTTCCGGATACTCTGGTTTCCTCCACCCGTAAAACTGTCCGACACGGGGTGACCCTGGCTGTCGAAAGTCAAACTGAAATAAATAAATAAATATGTGGACAAGTTGCTTCTAATTGGCTTGCCACAAAAGCCAAGTTTTCTTCTGTAAATCCTGGAGCTGTGTGATGTTTTCGTTTATTAACTCCTAGCATTTTGTCAGTCACACCATATTGCCCATGCAGCATGAACAATTTAACAAATTATATCTTGTTTGACAGAGCTCTCAATGAGCTCTGTCAAACAAGATATCATTTATTAAATTATCAGTTGCATTGTGGGAAAAATTTGCTGCTGAAAACTTTGGTATATTGACATCAGTGTGCGGAGGGTTAAGTAACAAAAGGAGAGCTGGCTTTATTTTCTATTGATGTCATAAGTGTTTCCTCAACAATTACTTGCTTCCCAATTGGACCTTCCTCGTGCATCTAATAAGTTGAAGGGAGATAACTTTAACGAAAGTCCATTTTCGTGATGAAAACGTCAAGGGTGTGTTCAAGAACAGCGCAGGTGACGCGGGTTAGGGTCGCACCTACGACCTGTCGATCGAAACTCCTATGCGCTAACCGAAGAACCATAGGACTTCATGGTGGTAACGAAACTTTTGTTCATTAACAAACATACAAAAGCGCAGTCAAAGTTTCAACCAACAGACTTCCGTTTTCCCGAAACTTTGATTCTTTCAAATCGTGTGGGGCAGTTTTATACGCCGGGGATGCAGGGGTACCACTGCGCAACGGCAAATAACTGTCGGAGTAACTGTCTGACTCTCCAACTTACTGGCCCCGCATAGGCAAGGTTAGCAGCGGTTGAAGGCATTTACAGCATCAACGTGCAATGCACATTGTAGAACACGGCGCATTCGTGCTCCCACCCGCAACCTTCAAACATTGCTAGGTCTCCCGATGAAGGGGATCTCAAGTGAATTCCCAACCTAACCCTTTACCTTCTACAACGACCAGGCCTGTCCAGCGCTATTCACAAAAAAAAATGATTTTCTGTATATATTTAAATGGCACCTTTATACTTTCAAGGGACGATATCGTTGTTCATGGATATGACATAAATGGTGCATGAAACATAGAAATACGTATCTTTGTTCAATCCTTTACCCAACGAATCAGCCGCATCCGGCCGCGAACTATGCAACTTCAGCAGTTGAAAAAATATTAGTTTTCAAAAAACTTCAAAAAAACCATATCATGTGACCCCTCTTTGGAACGAGCTCGTTCCAACGAGGGGTCACATTATATGGTTTTGTTGAAATTTTTTTTTAAATTTGAAAAAAATGATATTTAAAATAATAAATTTTGATATCGTCTGCGTTGGGTAAAGGGTTAAAAGCACTTAGAAATGGACACACACGGTTGGCTAAAATGACTACTGCAGTACCTTTCCGGGATCTGCCGTCTGTCGACTTTAACTCTTTAAGGACACAACGCAGTTACAGCTGGCGAGAATCGAACAGTCGACCTTTCAAGTCTAACAATTGAGCTACCTGTTCGTGTTGGCCAAAGGGGTAAGCCGAGTTCACTAAAGTCAGTCTGAGCCGAGGTTCACCGAGACTCAAATCGAATGTAGCCAATGTGGTTTTTAAATTCCACATACAATAGGAGCATTTGATATCATTTTAAAAACACTGACATTCAGTATTTATTTATTTATTTATTTATTAGGATTTAACGACACTTTAACAGTCAAGGTCATATCGTGTCGGTGACAGTTTTACGGGTGGAGGTAGCCGGAGTACCCGGAGAGAACCACCGAGCATCGACGAGCAGCTACCAGCTCCCCAACATCGTAACTCCGCACAGCAGCACAGGTAGGGTTATATTGGTTGAAGGCATGTGTACCATCGACGTGCAGTACGCCTTAGTACACGGCGTCATCGTGCCCCCATGTGGACAATCAGGGTTAAGTGCCTTGCCCAAGGACATAACGTGGGAGTCTGAATCGATCGCTCAGACGGTCACCCATCCGAGGCTAACCGGGCTCGACGTTGCTTAACTTCGGTGAATTGACGAGAACCGGTTACCGCAACGTCACCTCGCCCCCGTCATACAGTATAGCCTCCATGGAATGGTCACTTTCAAAGATGGGAAGAATTTCCATGGATACAATAATATTAGATTCCAAACACTAATTATAGGCATAGTCATCAAAAATTTAATCATTGAAGCACCGGGTAAAACCCGGTGCTTCATTAATTAAACTTTTGCTGATGATGATTTTTATTACCAGGTAAACGCATGCGTGGGCCCACGCGTGGATTTCGATCAGCCCACGGCGGCTTCTGTACAAATGTTTTGTAAGCATTTCAGCTGATACAAATCCCAAGCAAAGGAATCGATGTTTTATGACGACGTTTTCGAAACGCATAACGAACGCCGTGACGTCACTACACGCAACGATAATACACAAGTCAAATATTTTACTGTTTATATCTTTTGCGAAAGGCACAATTCTCTCACAATTCTCTCATAATGTTGGTGATGGAAGTAAAATATTATGAGAGATAGTGAGAGTAAATGTGCTTTAACATTGCTGATGGCGCCTTGTTACACTCAAGGAACGATATGATATAACACACCGTACAAATTAGTACAATTATAAATGTTGTGGTAGTAAACTTATTTATATCCGTTCCAGTTATCTTTCCATTTACTCCACAAGTATTTGCGTTGTGTCCTTGGGAATGGCACTTAATTCCGATGCCCGCACGGGGACACCGGTGCGATGTGTACCAAGTCATACAATACGTCGATGGTGCACTTGTCTTCAACCAATGTTAACCATGCTTGTGTGTAGTTAGTACGTTGGGGAGGCTGACAATTGCACGCCGCCGCTCGATAGTTCTCTCTGCGTACTCCGGCTTTTCCACCCGTAAAACTGTCCGACAGGAGGTGACCCTGGTTGTCGAAAGTGTCGTTAAACTAAAATAAATAAATAAATAAATAAATGGGAGCTATATTAGAAGAACATTGATCTCGTTGATATACCGATTCCAAGAAAAGGTTAAAAAATGCAGTGTAAGGCCAAAGAATGGACGATCTTCTACCACATCCCACCTCACCCTCCCCATGCGTATCCACAATTGCTCCGTTTTGTTGGGTAAAACCATCAACCAATCCACTATTCAGGAAAACTTCAGCGGCTATACACTTCCCGTCAGAATTTGCCCGTTGTTGTATTCATATTTATGACATAGTTCATATCAAGATTTAATCTGTGATAGTGCTATTGTTGTAAATTATCTGTCAAACACACACTTAGCTTTAGGCTTTTTAGCAAATTTGATAATCGTTGTCAAACGGACGTTGTAATGAGGAAACCTCGTGACATTTAAACAAATACATTGAGATTAATGCATTATTAGTAACAGAAATCGGGAATACCGTTTATGCATTTGCAAAAATAATGATGCTGTATTTTTATACAGGTGAGTCGGAAGAACGAACTTGCAAATAGGTAGTCGTTAACGAATACCTAGTGAAAATGCGACGCGAATTTTGATTACAATACAGTGGTTTTTTTCCATTGACGACAGTACTAATCTTTCCTCTTCTTCCCATCTCATCAAGCTGATTTGGGCAAAACAACCATCTATCCATTTAGTTTATTATCTCATGAAAAAAAATATACTGCAAAAATATATAGGTCGACATGTGAATTTTGCCTTTAAATTTGCAGCTTCCTGTACTCCCGTCCAGTTTCGCACGGAATGAAATAGACATATTTTTACCTACCCCCACCCACTTTTTATCTTCTCTCACACATTTCAGAAGACAATAGTCACCAATATTTTATATCTTTTCCAAAACATGCACTTCAAACTTTTATTCACACTTACAAGCTCAGTTCATTTTCCACCAATCGGATAACTCCAGGAACTTTTATCCTCCATAAAAGGTTTGCACGAAATCACTGTATTGCAACCTATTATCGCCCTGTAATAGGGTCCTGCGAATCGCACATTTTCGATTCGAATCGAATCGCGAATCGAATCGTGTCTGTTATTTGAAATCGAATCGAACCAGTGGCGTCTTGAAGATGACCGATGGGGGTCGGGGTGCTATAAACCTGATTTTTTTCCGACTGTGATGGCTCAAGTCCAGACTGATAAAATAATCCAACTGATCATCAAGGCGTGCCTTCGTAGTAGGCTGGCTTCGGGTAGGTAAACACCTGTACTACGTGGTCAGACACGGGGTAACTAATAGTGGTGTGGGTAGGAAAGCAGGCAGAGAGTTTCAAACTGAAACTAGCCTAGACTATTTTGAACGAAATACTATCTGACAGTCTGGTTTAAAACGCTGCATAAAGTATTCGTGGGAGACAACAGGAAGACAGCCAATCTGGCTATGTTGTCTCCCTGCGGTATACTACTACACGACATGTTGAACGTGAAGGTAGTACTGACGCCAAATATCTTTCTTTCGTGCCAAAATTATTTTGATTAACATTACTGTACTACTATTTGCATTTGTATTTTGTTTTCTGCTAAATAAATCAAAATCAAATCAAAATCAACTGATTGCGACTTTGACGCGCTCACGTCGAAATTCTCTGTCCCCTTTTGTAATATATATATGTGTGCGAGTGCGTGTGTATGTGTGTGTGTGTATATATCGTCCCTCGAGTGGAACAAGGCGCCATCTGCAATGCTCTAGCATTGCAGATGACGTCTTATTCCACTCAAGGGATGGTATCACCTGTGTCAATTGGAAGCACGGTGGGCCATTCTAGAGCCCTGGAGATCAGATCGAAAAGTCGTAGGTTTGGTCCTGGCACTCGTCATCTGCATTGTGTCCTACGACAAGACCATTGACCCCATTTGTCCTATTGGGAGCCTGGTGGCGCAGTGTGATAAAGCGAAATATACACCGATGATGAAAATTCCCTTAACCGATGCTAACCCTGCTTGTACGGTAATGTAAACTCCAAGAAAAGTGTCTAAACAAACAGCACATAAAAGCGTTGAGGTCCTTCAGAATATGGCTGTTGGTGATGACGCACTACAGTACTGTCGCCGTGCATTGTTCGTAATCCACGTGTGGGCAGTGATGCCCACGCATGCGTTTTCCAGATAGTAAAAATCCTAAGCAGCAAAATTTTAATTACTGAAGCACCGGGTTTTACTCGGTGTTTCATTAATTAAATGTTTGGTGATTATTCCTATAATTAGGGTTTGGAATCTGATATTATTACGCCCGTGGAGATATTGCCCACCCGGGGAAAGTGAGCAGTCCATGGCGGCTCCACTGTAGCAAGTAGAATTTCAGTTCACAGACTATACCTGCTGGACTTCAAGGTGGTATCTGAACTTTATATTGCTTGCGGTGTCCTCATGTTTTTATTGGTTCAGCAAGAAAGAAGATGAACTGACGTCGGTGGCACCTCCTGGGTCGCCTCGAACCAACTGTCCGTGTACATGAAGCTTATTAACAGTAACGGTGAAATAACCTGAGGCTAGTTCTATAAAATATAATCTTTCCTTTGACCGTTGTTTCATTATTCCATTTCTCGAGGTCACTCTGCTCCAAACTGTTAGCTGTTCGACCTTTATTGGTCATAACATCGATTGGTGCAAATAACAAAAGAGTTCTACTAATCCCGCTAAAAGAAAATTACTAGAATGGCAATCGTTTTCAATTTACTCCTCAAAGCTCGAACAGCATGCATGATTCTTGTTCTAAGAAAAGAGTAATCCATCGCTCTCGTCGACCTCATTATAAATGATTGCCTTCAGCCTGGAAGGATCAAAGGTGCAAAAGGTGGATTTGAGACCGGCCAATGTTACCGTCGGGAGGTTTAATTCCGCATTGAAAACCAGCTGATTGTGAGATTGGTCTTGTGTAGTTTATATATACCAACCACTGATAAGACCGAAGGACTGGGGTAGTCGTCGCATAGCGGCGAGTTGTGGTAAGGTAGGACAGCTGGTGTTCTCCTTCCAACACTAGGAAGAAAGAGTTTTAAAATTTATTATTTAAATAGTGTGATAATGCTGCAAAAGGTACCATTTGCATATTGGGTGAAAGGCATGAAATATGCATGAATACGTTCCGGTATAACAATCGTAGCAACGCTACGATTGTTATACCGGCTAGTTTTCATGCATGTTTCATTTTCTGGTGGTGGGGCTTAATTGATATTATTATAATTATTATTATTATTATTATTATATTTATAATCGGAGACCGATAACATGATAGACTTAACAGGCATGGCATCGATCAAATTACACTTCCCAATGTTCTGTGGCTCTTTTTATTCACCATTCCCAAATGTCTTACATATCGGTTCACTGCTTACCAGAACGGACAATAGAATGGCAATATACTCCACCAAAAATATTTTGTGTGCCGGATATTGGTACGGCCACAATCTTCCAGCCGGTCCAGAGATTTGGCAACCATCAGCTGACCATGATGAGTACGGTGCTGCTCAGTGGATAGGATCACGCGGAGTCGATGTATATTAGACCAAAAGACTAACTACTGTTTTATTTATTTATTTATTTATTTATTTTTATTTATTTATTTATTTATTTATTTATTGGTGTTTGCGGTCACATATTTCTGCACAATGGCTAATCATGACCTCGACAGTTTTACTGGTGGAGGAAGCCGGAGTACCCGGAGAGAATTACCGAGCAACGGCGAACAACTGTCAGCTCCACAACATGCTAACTCCACACAAGCATGGTTAGTATTGGTTGAAGACAGGTGCACCATCGACGTGCAGTGCGCCTTAGTACACAACATCTTGCCCAAGGTCACAATGCGGTTGCCGCAGGTGGGATTCGAACCGAGAACCTCTCGGCTTAAAGCCTGCACCTCTACCAACTGAGCCACCGCGTACCCCGAGACTAACTACTATACTTAGACTAATCCTAGAGTGCGGGTGCAGTAGCCCATTGCTTTGTATATCGGACTTGTGTGATCGAAAGGTTGTGGTTTGAATCCTGACACTGTATGGCGTTGTGTCATTAAGCAAGACACTCATATCTCAATTGCTCAACTGGGAACACGATCCGCATTCCGCCTTCAACCAATCCCACCGGATTCAAGCCTCTCTCGAGCTCTGTTGATGCTTTGAATAGTCTGACGGCTGCTTACCCAGGATATGTTGTGGCTTCATACTGCATAGCTGTCGGCCAGAAAAAAAACAGCAGAATGCCACCAATGAGATCGCAAGCGCCTCAGCTCACTCATCCGCGGATATTCTGCGGCCTCATACGCCGGCCTAGATGTCAACCAGAAAAAACAGGAGAATACCGCCAATAAGGTCGCAAGGACCCTAGACCCCACATCCGCAGATATTGTACGGCATTACATGTATCTATCCGCCTGTCACCAGACAAAAACAGAATATCGCCAGTGAGGTCGGTCAGGTCCTAGCCACCACGTCCGCGGATACTGTGTGGCTTCATTTATCCGCCTATCACCAGAAAAAACAATAGAATACCGCCGTTGAGGTCGCACGGGCCCTAGCCCACGCATCCGCGGATATTCCGCGCTTTCGTACGCCCGCTTACAGATGTAGCTTCCCACCAGAAAAAAATAGCAGAATACCGCCAATGAGGTCGCAAAGACCATTTCCTCTTATCCACGGATATTCCGCGGCTTCATACACCCGCCTAGCTGTTACCAGAAAAACAACCGCTAAATATCACCAATGAAATCGCCAGGGCCCTAGCCCCTACACCCTCAATCACAAAAAATGAGATCGCAAGTCCCACTAGCTCACTCATCCGCGAATATTCCCTGCGGTTTCATACTCACGCATAGTCGTCCACTAGAAAAAGCAGAATACCGACAATGAGGTAGCAAGGGTCCAGGCACCCACATCCACGGATATTGCACAGCTCCATATGTCCGTCTAGCTATCTACCAAAGAAAAAACAGCAGAATACCGCCAATGAGTTCGCAAGGGCCCTAGCCCACTCATCCACGGATATTCTGCGGCCTCATACGCCCACATAGCTGTCACAAGAAAAAAACAGCAGCATACCACAATGAAGTCACAAGGGCCCTAATCCCCACATCTCCGGAAATTACTGTCACAAAAATGAGGTCGCAAGGGCCCTAGCCCACTCATCCGCGAAAGTCTGCGGCCTCGTACGCCCACCTAGCTGTCACCAGAAAAAAACAGCAGAATACCACAATGAGGTCGCAAGGGCCCTAGTCCCCACATCTCAGGAAATTAATGTCACAAAAATGAGATCGCAAGGGCCCTAGCCCACTCATCCGCGGAAGGTATGCGGCCTCATAAGCCCGCCTAGCTGTCCACCAGAAGAAAGTAGAATACCGACAATGAGGCTGCAGGTGCCCTAGCCCTCTCATCCGCGGATATTGCACGGCTTCATACGCCCATCTAGCTGTCGGGCAGAAAAAACACAGAATGCCGCCAATGGGGTAGCAACGGGTCGAGCCATCACATCCCTTTTGCTCACGAGGGCTTTGTCCGGCGGAGGTGGGGTGGGGGGGGGGGGGGGCTTTGTCCGTTCCCCGTATTCCGTTACAGACCTGCCTTCATTATTTACTGAACATGAAGGGCACTCTCCGAACGCTCGACCAGGAACAAATTGTGGATCGAATTCCGTACTGGAAAATTTCCACGTTCCGGTCCACATTTGAAATATGGTTTGAAACTCTAACCGGCATTGTTGTTCGTGGATGAGTTAATCTTTTGGTTACTGTAAGAATTGTGTATGTGTGATGTTTATTATTGCATCGTACTTGCACTGAGCCATATTTACAAGTGTTTCTATGGGAGCTCCAAGGCTTTTAACCCTTTACCTAACACGAAAAGCAGACGACACTTGCAAATAAAAACTTGAATAACTAATGTTCTTCATTTTGTATCACAAAAATATAGCTTATGACCCCTCATTGGGACGAGCTCGTTGAGCTCGTTCCAATGAGGGGTCATAAGCTATGTTTTTGTGATAAAAAATGAAAAAATAATGAAAACTGGATAGTATTTTTTGTGAATAGCGCTGGGCAGTTTTGGCCGTTACGTTCGATAAAGGGTTAAGTGGGCGTGACAGATCATTCCGAATTGTTGAGAGGATCAAGCAGTGGCGGACTTACAGATCGGGAAGTAGAGAAATTTCCAGATATGCAGGTGGCCCTCTAAATTATTGAACCTTATTTCCTGATGGGCCTGTCTCTTCAACGGTTGAGGAAAAGATTTTAAAACAACGGGAATGCCGAAAAAGGGCCTAATTTGAGCATGATAACTCCCCAATGATTAACTGGTGGGTGGGGGGGGGGGGGGGGGGGTGGTGTCGATTGTCTGTAAGGACATAAAAATCTTCTAATATGCCAATGATTTGTAAATTGGGCCGGTTTCTCTACTGAACTTGGTTTCCATGAGCCGAATTGTTCTGTCAGTTCGCCACTGAGTCCAAGGCCCGAAAGTCTGGAGGTTTATATGAACCTCTTGTCGGAGAGTAGCATAGTACATCATGGTATTGGCCCACAATACATTAGTATACCAGGCTATTTGCCTGGCATACCAGGGTATTATGGGACAAAACACGGTAGACTATCTTAATTTATATAGGGGAGTCCGTGGTGCATTAACCTTTTACCTAACACGAAAAGCAGACGACACCGGCAAATAAAATACTTGAGTAACTAATTTTTTTCATTTTTTATCACAAAATCATAACTTATGACCCCCTCATTGGAACGAGTTCAACGAGCTCGTTCCAATGAGGGGTCATAAGCTATGTTTTTGTGATAGAAAATGAAAAAATAATGAAAATTCGATAGTATTTTTTGTGAATGGCGCTGGTTGGTTTTAACCGTTACGTTGGGTAAAGGGTTAACACCCATCTCTCGCACATGCGGTTACTGGGATTGGAAGGTGTCGGCACAATAACTTTGGTTGTAAAAATAAACGTCAAGATTAAAAAGTGATAATGCAGTTTACTGAAACAAAAATAGGTTAGTTGTCAGATTGTGCCCACGTGTATACTTTTGACTATTGGGACATGAAAGGGTGTCGTCTGCCACGTCCGATCCCTTCACAATTACCCACTCGTTCATCTGTGACTGATCAAAATCACTTGAAAGTGTACCTTACAGCATTTCAGTTTGACAGAAAATTTTAAAATCCTCCTTTCTCATGGGAAACGCAGTGTGATAAATATGAGAAGAGTCTGATTTTTTTTTGTATAAAACCAATAGGACTGGCCTTAGAGAATCTTTCAGCTGATGTCTGCATTGTACCGAAGTACAAAGCACCACGCAGAAGTCTGTCGTTAGTGATTTGGGAATTGTAAAATTAATAGCTAAACGTTGAAAACTAATCTTGGCGAGAGTTGTCGTAAAATGTCGGGTCGCTTTGCAATTGTCTCCGAGGAACAAGTCTTTCGAAAGCCAGCCGGTTCTTCAATCATATATCGTTTTTCAAAATGACTCTGTACACGACATTGCGAAGCTCGCAGGGACTTGAATCGATTCTACAAGTCTGTTATCATTTAATCATGTTGCCAATTCATGATTCTTATAATCCCGAGAAAAGGACGATCTAAGAGACAGTCCTCCTCTTATTTTCTTATTACAACAGTTAAATGCTGTCGTTATTTCATCCAGACCTTTCATTGAAATAATGTTGCTTTCCCTCGATAAGTCATTATTTTATCAAGAGAGGAAAACTACATCTTCCACTTCGAAATAATAAGCGAAGGGAAAAGCCCATTGGCCAGAGCGTCGGGAGTTGAGTGGAGAAGCTGTGAGTTCAAATATACTCAAAATATAACTTGCGTAGAGTCCTTAAGCAAGAAACTTAATCCACTCAAGTGCGCTGAGAAGGAAGGGGAGGGGGGGGGGGGGCAGGGGTGTTTAAAAGGGCACTCGACTCTGGGTATGAGTTAAGTCTGAGATTTTATAGCTTATCATGAATTGCAATGTGACACTCAATACTATTTACATTAAATATATATCGTCCCTTGCGAGTAACAAGGCGTCATCTGCAATGCGTTTACATTGCAGATGGTGCCCCAATTGCACTCAAGGGACGATATAAGGCTTTAGAACTCAACCCGCCGATTGTACAGCCTCTTTGTTTGATGATTATCGATGAGCCTCGGTCATTATGTCTACTGCTCCACTTCGCCCCCCCCCCCCCACCCCACCCCACACCTTTTGCCATTAGCACACGTAGAATAAGTTAGAAACAAATACCCGAGAGTTTATAAGTTACTGTTGCCGAAAAGTAAATCCTTTTTCACTAGTGCACTTCAGGCAACAAGGGCACGCGCTTTCCACTTGCCTCCTAGGTTCAGGGGAAGAGTGCAATCTCCCATTTCTGGCGCCCGTCAACCTATTACCTCTGTGGGAACACAGTTACGCGTTCACTGAGCCGCATTGTACGTTTCCAACTGGGGGGGGGGGGGAGTAAACCCCCTCCCGGTCCCTCCCCCTAGTTGGAAATTCACTATTGAGAAAAAAATTGAAAATGAAGCCATGAAAGGAGACATAAAATTGATTCTAGTAACTGAAATGCCAACACATTTATGATAGAATTATAAGGTTGTTATTATTATTTGGTATTATTCTGGGAATTGAATTTGTGCTAAACAAATGCTCAGGCTGAGAACTTTGAGCAATTCATACTCTCCTAACATTAAATCAGATCTTATGCAGGAATGATCAATTTTCGATGTTTCGTCATTTTGTAATTGTGAATGATGGAATTAACTCAGGACAACGATTTTACATGATGCGATTTTCTTGAAGTGCATTCCGAGGATTTTTTTTATTCCGATAAATAAACGTACAATAGAAATCTCGTGCCGATTGACATCATGCATACTTATGAAGCTCGATATTGTGTACACTGTAGTTGTAAACAGTAACAGTTGGAATATTTGCCGATTTGAAACCGAGTTGGGACTTTGGGAAGTAAAGGAGACATCAGCATCACCAAAGAAGCTCTAAAATACAGATAGATGGAATTTCCAACTACTCATGACTTGCCCTCCGAATTTCCAACTATAGGACATTTTGGCCAGGATTGAGGGGGGTGACGCTCCCACCCACCCCTGTCGCCACGTCCCTACTCGGATGATCCATCAATATTTGCCTAAATTAAATTTAGTTGCATCAGATGTTTGGTATCTAAGCTTATTGACGTCGTTAATGTCAAGACAGTGTATCGCAATGCAATGCATCCCTTTGTTGATACTTTAAGTTATACAGACCTTGTAATTTCCTATACTTTCCCAAGGTGTCCCATTTTGGTATGCGAGTCATTGGACGATTCTTCCAGAGATGCGTATCGTGTGAGTAGGGTGAGGATTCAATACCAGGTGTGTTTTGGGGGAAGTCGGGCTTGAATCTAGTGTAGTGTCCTTTCGTAAGGCACTTAACCTTCTTGCGCTGTGGGACTTATGGTACGCTCGTTGTGAAGAATCCGCCAACCCTCGTGATTCGACATCACTCACAGTTCCATGTAACCCAACCACCGCCTCTTGTTACAGTACGTGGAGTGTGTATTATCACTAAATCACCCGTAGAGTGGAGATTCCATCCAAGCAATAATTGCAAATTTGTTGCAAAGCATAACAAGCACAAACAATGTTTCAGCCAATGGACATCCGGGTTAAACCCGGAGGGCCATTGGCTGAAACATTGCTTGTGTTTTTTGTCCATATGTACAAAATATTAAAGTGATAGTTTGGGTGATAACTCCACTCCATGGGTGATTTACTTTACAATCCACTCTCCACGTACTGTATATGATGGATGTGCGGTGATTTTTCATATTGAACTATTTCTACTCCTTTAGTAAGGGCGAGAATTCCGATTTATCTCCCATCATTTTTCACGTACCAATGCGTATGCGGTCATATTTGACATATAATTGTCTCCAAGGAGGAGAGGTATTATCCGTCGTAAGGCCATAAATATAGAAAAAAGACCACTTTTCAAAGTTAAATGGAACCATTAAAACAATAACATATCCAAAATATGCTTACAGAACAAAGAAAATTATTTTTTGCTTTAATCAAATCTATGGCCGTCCAAATTTTCTCCTAAGGATTTAGTACATGTTTAGGACTTAGAAGTTATCTGCCTCAGTCTTTTCTAACAAATTATAAAGTGACGTACTGGGGTAAAAGAAGTTATCTGCCTCAGTCTTTTCTAACAAATTATAAAGTGACGTACTGGGGTAAAAAGTGAAAATTTTAAACAAAAATGGAACCATTAAAAACTACTTTTAACAAAACGTATTTGATACCATTTTAAAAAGTATGTTATAAAATATCATATGTCGGTCCATTTTGTAAAATAATGAAATTTGTGACGAATGAAAATTTTTCATTTTTCTCCCATATATCGCTATAGTAATTTAGATTGTTATCTTTACAACTGTTTACACGCATGCGCATTCGGGGGAGTAAAAATAGTTCAATATGTCTATTTGGTTTGGAGTAAAATATTAGACCTAAATTTCAATGCACGAACCAAAGAGACAACGCGATCCCTACTGTCCACCGGTCTGTAGAGATCCCACTGGCCCATTGGTTCGCGCATTGAACAATACAGATCCAATGGTTGTTGGTTCGATTCTGACTCTAGTCATCTCTATTGTGTTCCTTGGGTAAGATACTCGAAAAAAAAGCAAATTCTGAACTTTTCAGGTGAGAGCTCGAGTGGGGGACTATAAACTACACACTTCAAAAGACTCAGCTGCTTGAAATTACATATATCAGTGCTAGCAACACGTGAGAATAGGATGGATTCTCCTCGGGTAAATAGTGAAACGTGGGACATTGTCCCACGTTTCAATATTTAAATGAGAAGAACGTGGGACATTGTCCCACGTTTCAATATTTACCCGAGGAGAATCCATCCTATTCTTCGACTAAGAATGAAAGACATTGAAAAAATATGCCCAGTGGCGCCGAGTAACCTACATAACCTGCCGCCATTCGAAGTATTTCACCATGTCAATTCTTCATTTTAGTGAAGTCAGGTGGGATAATTCGACTGTCTTTCACCATCAACAATGTTTACCGGACTGTCTTTGACAATTAACCCTTTACCCAACGTAACGATCAAAACCGGAAGGCGCTATTCTCAAAAATCGCCAATTAATTTTCATTATTTTTTCGTTTTTTTTTTTTGTCTCAAAAACATAGGTTATGACCCCTCATTTGGAACGAGCTCCTCGAGCTCGCTCCAATGAGGGGTCATAACCTATGTTTCTGAAACCAAAAATTAGTTGTTCAAGAATTTTTTTTACAAGTGTCGTCTTCTTTTCATGATAGGTAAAGGGTTAAAAATATTTAGTGTGTCGCGTAACAGCTTTCACATCATCAAATGCCATGGCGTTTGCCTTCCACGAAAAGCAATAACTCTGTTTCAAGTGCGGTTGGGAATCTTTTCTCAAGTAGCATTCCTAGAAAACACACAATGTCGCATTTATTTATTTCACTTCTGCGAAAATATGAACGTGTAATAGTGATTTAATGCCACCATAGCGTGACTTTGCTAGTGCCATAAGGGCCTGGATGTCAGTGAATTCCATTCAGGGAATAGGAAAGTAAACCATTAAAAAATTATCCAAAAATTATGCATTTTCATCTGACCTGCCTCCGGCGCTGTTCAAAATTTCAGAATTGTTCAGTCCCATTTTGTCTAACACTGGAATGAAATTTTGAACAGCGATGAAAATCTTGGGCCGAAATAGACAACAGTTGAGCGAGGTACCCATTCGACTTCAATTGATTTATAAATTATTTCTGCTGACGTCTTCCATGTCGATTAGATTTTTTCAAGGAACAATTTATAATTATGAAGATTGTATGACATTCTCGAGACATATTAAACGCAGAATTTAGAGTACTCGTGGGTTTTTCTCCAGCTCATCAATGACAATCATATTCGTCAACGAACCAATATTAACATCAAACATGCAATTTAATATCGTTTTTAGATTCTATACAATACCACTCTTCCGTCTGCCAATAAAGCCCACTTGTTCGACATTTTCAAGAGCTTGGAGTAAGATGTAGCTATAGCAGAGCGAGGGGAAATAGGTGAATGTTTCGAAACACAGACAAAGGGGATTAGCATGGGGAGGAGGATGGGGGTGGGGGGGGGGGGTCCATCTTTTGTTTGAAAAAAAAAACAATTGAGATATATTTACTTTGCAGGCTGAATATTTCTACAATAATTCTCGGGATCTCGTTTTGGAGAAAACAGTGCTTGTTATATTTGTTGAATTAAAAAAATACTCACGACCTGCGTGGTCATGCTAATGATGTAAAATCAATTTAAAGGCTGTTTCCAAGCTTTCAGGCCACCAGTCTAATTTTGTAAGGAAATCAACATTTTCATGGCCTGGAACCAGTCCAGTCCTTAAATTGTCCGTCGCCTGTGTTTTAAATTCAGTTGTATGGAATATTCCAGTTGGACGGAAAAGCGAACCATCGGTTCGCTTTTCCGACCAGCTGAAATATTTCAGAAGATTGACTTGAAGAATAACAATAATTCATTTGTTTTTCTTTGAATCAATGCAAGAAATATTCCTCAATCAGGAATTGCTTTGATTGGACCTTCAATGACTTTTAGTCCAGGCACATTAGACATAAAAATGAGAAAGTAAGGAAAAATGTTTATGTTTCCGGGACACACATTGAGGATAAAGTGTGAAAAGTCCCCGCGAATCCGAGTTGAGCTTTTTTAGTTATAGCGTTTTTTTGATGAAAAAAAAATTTAAAAAAAAATTCGACCCAGCTCAATATTTCTCATTCTTATTCGCCTTAGTAGGGTGAGAATCATAAATATCGTGCTGAATTATATTGAGAATACATATCCCCAACAGAAAATGCCAACTTTGTACCAATCCTCACACTCAATGGTGAAATATTCACGAAAATGTACAAAATTACGAAAAAAAATTTATTGTTTTCATACACACAACGGTACACAACGTCCATTAAATCAAATCTACGACTACTTTGGGAGTTAAATTATATATCAAAAATTGCAGAAACGCAGTGGCTTTATAATGATATATAACAATAGTCATTTATTCCATAATGAACTGGTGAAACGTGTGAAATATTAACCATACCCCCTAAACTCAAATTCAAACGGCATCGACTTTTCTCATTCAAATACCGTATTATAGCATCATTGTTTCAATTTCCATGTTCGATTAAATCACATAATGTGGTGTTCGCCTACACTCAAGATGCACTGGCATATGATTATGTCATATTTAGGGGCAATTGGTTCGATCATGGCTGGTAGCGGCTTGGATGAACTTTGGGGGGCTGTTTATGCTGGTGGGTCAATCCATCATTTGATCAGTGGTCATGCATATTCAAGAGCAGTTCGTGCCCATTTGCTAACACAAATTACCATTACAAAACTTGTGTTTGAAGAAAGCCGAACACTAGATAACATAGACTGCACAGAAGTCAATGAAATATTCTGTGGACTTGCCAGAGGTGACTGTACAACAGCTGACGCTGTCAATCAAGAAAGTGTCAACCATCTACTGTCAAAATTACACGAACTGCTCCAGAATACGTCCGTAGGACGCACAGGAAAGCTTTGGGTACAATACTACGAGCAAATAGGTCTTCTCCAGTTGTTCTTGAGAGCAGAGCGCACAGGCGACTGGGAACTCCACACATATTGTGTTCGCAATATGATTCCAGTATTTCACGCAGGTGGTCATTTTGCATACGCAAAAAGTTCTCATCTCTATTTGCAGCAGATGAATGAGCTAACAGAAATAATGCAACAGGATGATTTGAAGTTGTTCACTGAGAAAGGTTACTTTACCATAAGGCGCTCAGATAAATTCTGGGACGGGATATATTCTGATCAGACCATAGAGCAGTGTTTAATGAGAATGTTCAAGCTCCCTGGTGGTCTCACACATGGCAGGGGAATAACCGATAGCACTGTTGCGAAATGGGTACATGGACTACCTCTTTGCCTTCCGATATGTAATGCTCTCGAAAATTTTGTTCATCTTCACACTGGTCATGGCGAACAACATCGGGATCTCCGTCAAAGTTCACAATTGACTGATGCCAATGATATCACCAAATTATTGAACTGGCTCAGAGTGCATTCCCCCTTTCAGAATAGAGATCCACTACAATTAGTCTCTATAGCGACCGGGCTTGTGGCCGACGAAACTGTGAACTGTGACCAAGTTCGCAAAATTGGTGAATGTTGCGTATCGAATGTTGTAAGCAAAACGTTCAACAGCATCAAACTACGACGTGTTGACACTGTGAAGTCTTTCGCATCGATGGCAAATAGCATCAAAGTCCGTGGAAGTAAGGTAGTGATTGACCCCACAATTCTGTTCAACCCCATCACATGTGTTATTCAGTCACAAGCAGAGATGGAAGAGTATCTCAAATATGAACTCGCCCCGAAACCACCAGCATTGTTTGATTCTGCTGGAATGAGGAAGACACAGAAAAGCACGCTCGGTAAGATCCTCAAAACATACGGTTCCGAGCAAACTAAAATCCCAGAACATTCTCTGTTTGTTGTAGATGGTGGATTTTTATTGAGGGCAGTTGTATGGCCTAAACAGTCGTCATATAAGGACATATGTACATAATTCCAATTATCTAGTGAGACATTTTGGGGCGAACGTCGTGGTTGTTTTTGATGGTTATGCTTGTACAATGTCGACAAAGGGCATGGAACAAGCCCGTAGATCTAAAGACAGGTATTCCATTGATATCAATATCTCACCCGAGTCACCAGCCACCACACCCCAATCCGATTTCCTTGCAAATGCCAAGAACAAAACCCAACTGATCGATCTTCTAATGCAGGAGCTATCTGCTATCAATATTCAGTCCAAGCAGGCCGAGGCTGATGCTGATGTACTGATAGCCGAAACTGCACTTGACATCGTTCAAGATGACAACAATGTTGTCGTTGTGGGAACAGACACAGACTTGTTAGTCATTCTTACCTCTCGAGTTCAACCGGGATGTAATATTCACATGATGTATTCCATTACCCCAAACTTACTAGTTTCAGTTAGTGAAATAGCAACCAAAATGGGTGACCATAGAAGCAACCTCCTTGTAGCACATTCTATAAGTGGTTGTGACACTACTTCTGCACTCTTTCGAGTTGGTAAGAAGAAAGTATTCAGTACAATTGTCTCCGATGTTACTAGCGACTCACAACAGTATGTCAACACAATTTTGGCGGATGACAGTACACCAAGTGCAGTAGCCGCTGCCGGGGAACAACTGCTCCTGATCTTATACGGGAGTAAAACTGTTTCCTCTCTCGGCCAATATAGATATGTCACTTACAAGCAGCGTTATGTAGCAAAATCTAAACTGAATAAACCCATCGACCTAGCCTCACTCCCACCAAGCAGCGATGCTGCACAACAACATGTCTACAGATGTTATCTCCAGGTCCAACAATGGCTGGGCACTTCGCTTCCTCCGATGGGTTGGGGGTGGTCGCTAGACAATGGACTTCTTGTACCGACTGCAGCCACAAAGCCATGTGCCCCCGATAACCTACTGAATCTGATCAGTTGTGGTTGCAAGAGTGCTTGTACAAAAAGGTGTGGGTGTAAGAAGGCAGGACTCTCTTGCTCGGGTTTGTGTAATTGCAGTTCGGATTCTTGTAACAACCACAGAAACACTGTCCTGTCGGAAATTTCTGAGTTCGATGAATAATATGTATATAGGTCATGTCATTTCTGTATATAGCGTTGATAATAGTCAATGTAACTTAATCCATGTTGATTGATTTGTACATTCTGTAAATATTATTTATTGGTTTTTGTACATTCTGTAAATATTATTTATTGTTCTAATGCTGCCAGACACAGACGTGTCTGTTCGGTCCCAAGCCCGAAAATAGTTGAGTTCTCATGCTGACGAATTTTATGCCAAAAGGGGAATTCGGCCAGAAGCAGAAGGGGGTCTTCCATAATGTCTATTTTGTAAGCAATGATAAAAGTCTTCAAATGGTGGTGGATTTTTTATCGTCTGTCCAACTAACATCACGTTCTGTACTACGACCCTTTGGGCAAATCCGTTAGAAAAATCGTCATTTTTTGCGTAAATCCGATACTTTTTTGTGAATTTTCAATAATTTTTCGCAGAAATTGTCACAGAATGCACATTTTCCTCTAGGTAAATGTATATTAGACATTATGTAGCTCGAAATACGCGTAAACAAAAAATACAGTTGGATCAATTCGAGGTTACAAAGTTCGTGCGATTTTTTTTAATTTTTTTCAAACGCGTTTTCGAAAAAAGGCTGTAGAAAAAAAAGCTCAACTGGGATTTTAGGGGACTTTTGTCTAATCGTTCAGTGACATGTACTCGACATTCCCTGAAAAAATCAGCTTTCTCCGATTTTTTTCCCTAGTGAAACCTAATGTTCTTGGGCTATTTACAATATAGTTGGACATGCTTGTAAACTAAATACTTATGTTTGAAGAATCTCCACCACGTTTCATTCGTAATGTAGTTCCACAAATTGTATTAAGGGGTCGTCCAACATAACTTTGGACATTTTTCTGAAAATTTTCACAAAGCCCTAAATATGAATTAAAGCGGTGAATAACGAAATATTATATACCAATATAATGACAAAAGTACACAAAACCTGTATTTATCCACTTTTTCAAAACTTTTTAATATTTGTTTGCTTTTGATGAAATTGCCAGCCGCATAAGTAACCGACAGGATTAACACGGAATAGATCAGTAATTCGAATATCTGAGTTGTAAATAAAAGACCCCACACTCCATACTCGGAGAAAGCATATTTACCATTTCATCACCAACATGGAGAGAACGCTCAGAGGAAACTGGATGACCACAAACTATAGATTGTGTTCGGATTGCATGTTTTTTATGAATCTGTTTCCGAATTTGAGAAGCGATGTAATGTACAACACACGATACATTCATCAACTGACAACGTGATAATTGCGAGATACAGTCATTAGTGGCGCTGTTGACTTCAGAAACAGTAGAATGTAACGCAAGTGTCAGCAAGGGATTAATACGCCGATTCGAACACCTATTATTTGGTTGGTGTCGATGATCAAAACATAAAAGTGGAAAATTATACTTAAAAACAAAAATATGTTCATATCAACATACATTGCAGGCCTGACATCTGTATACTTTCGAAAAAATAATTTTACTGTCGTCGAACTACATTAGTGACGTGAAGAAGGCTTGACGAAGTCTGCTGGAAAAAAGAAGACCAATGTCAAGGAGACTTTTCAGAAAGGTTTTTTCCTGTTCACCAAATATAGCGAAATGCCGTACCATCGTAAATTTAAATGTCTTCCTCGCACAACCGCATTGTGTGTAAGATGGATCAACGTCGATTGTGATCGCTTTTGGCACCAAATGGTTGCGAAAATATATGTGTGTTGACAGTCTGTGGATACAAATAGAAAGAAGTCGCCTGACGGACAAAAATCACACGAATTACAGAATTGAGACCACAATATCTCATAAGTTTTTAGATAAATGAATTTAATAACCGACATAATTCCAATATTGTTCAGGCCGGTAACTCACTACCTGTAAAATTAGTATTAATAAGCAGATTAGATATGAATATACTTAACCCTTTACCTAACCTGAAAAGCAGACGACACTTGCAAAAATAATTCTTGAATAACTAATTTTTTTAATTTTTTTCTCAAAAACATAGGTTATGACCCCTCTTTGGAACGAGCTCGTCGAGCTCGTTCCAACGAGGGGTCATAACCTATGTTTTTGAGACAAAAAATGAAAAAAATAATGAAAATTAATAGGCGATTTTTTAGAATAGCGCTGGCCGGTTTTGGCCGTTACGTTAGGTAAAGGGTTAAATCTCACCAGGAAGCAGCAGTCAAGCGTCCCCAAACAGCAACTACAGAAGGGCGATAGTCTCAAAACAAATGAAGCATACCAAACCATTTACACAAATGAATTAGAAGCCATGTTTTCTAACCTAACGAAGCTGATTGATTTTAGTATTCTGCACGCAGGGTAGGTAATTTTTTGTTCTTTTGGAGACACTCGAGCATTCAAATGGCACTCTTGGCAGCTGTCATTGCTCATGCAACCCCAGAAATGTACACAGGTAATACCAAATGAGTAAGTTTGGCAGTTTTCCCTTTTTGGTGTGTCATTGTCATCTTCTTTTACCAATTTCACACAGATCTCATGCAAAATGGCATAGAATTGTGGGGGGTATGGTCAAAGCAGACTCACAAAAGCCACATAGGATATTCTTCGTTTTACAATGATGCACTCTCTCATGACTTCATACTTGTTCTCGTGAACTGTGAGGATTTGACCCTTGGTGAACTTCATAAAAGGTAAACAAACACAAGAAAAATGGCTTCCCTTGTGAAATTTAGACATCCTAAATTACAATTAGTCCTGCGGTCCGTTCCTTGCAAGAATGAGAAAAAGATTTCTCTGAGTCTGTTCCAGAAGGACTGCAGAATTTAACTATTCAGTAAGTTTAAGGTATTTTATTGTATAACATCTCATCTTTTACTCATGCCATAGCAGACGTTCAGGCAGTGCTTTCAGCCACATGGTAACGGTTCCATGGCAAATATTAGTTTCCACAAAATCTATGTTTCATTCCAAAAAAAAACTGATATATAATTTATTGGGGTTATTCATCCCTGACCTTCGCTGGACTGTGGAGAAAATTACCTGAATTTTGACCAAAGTTAGGTTGGACGTCCCCTTAATATCTTGATGTTTCCGAGGTGAATTGTATTCTTATTGGTTTTGAGTGAAGGGACATTTCATTGTATCAAAAGTCGTCGGCGCGCAAACTCTACGAAAAGTGGATAAACAAATAGCTCATAACAGAATTAGACTAGTGACCTGAGCGCGTGTACGGTTTCTTCTCTCAACAAATCTTCCGATGAAACCACCGATCTCCGCACAAGGGGATTGGAAGAATACTCATTGGTTACATATACAAACATGTCCATGTTGCCGACATCTTGGGAAGGGGCAATTGTTGTGAAATAAACAATGCTAAATAAAAATAATTTTCCTTTAGGCATTCAGTTTTTAGACATCTCGCAATCGCTGTGACAAACATATCAAATGAACTTCTGTAGCATTCAGTCATTGGTCTCTATACAACTGGATTTCCAGAAAGCTCATTGGTCACATATAGAAAGGTGTCTCCAACGCCGTCATTTTAGGAAGTAGGGGCTAAAGTTGCTATTAATATAAAATAACCAACAACAACAAAATTCTCAAAGATTTTCAAGTTTCCGGCGCTTTGGAATCGCCGATCACATTTCATTGAGTAGAGTTTTGGTGATTGTGAAAAATGAATGTGTTGATGATGTGCACTTTTCCGTTACAACTTGAGCTGAATCTTTATAATATATTTTAGTAATTATTGACAAAAAACAAGTGCCGAGATTGAAAAGTTGGTCCGGCGTTATTAATTTCCATGCTAGGCTTTCGTTTGATGTTTGATGATGTGAAAGCTGTTACTCTCTGACAATACAACGCAACAGTAGTAGTGGTAGTGGTACTGGTACTGTAGTAGTAAGAGAAGGGGAGGAGGATTACTACTTACTACTACTACTACTTACTTCAATTACTACTGCTACTACTACTACTACTACTACTACTACTACTGCTGCTGCGGCTGCGGCTGCTTACTACTACTACTACTACTACTACTACTACTGCTGCTGCTGCATATTACTGCTGCTGCTGCTTACTACTACTACTACTACTACTACTACTACTATTGCTACTGCTGCAGCTGCTTACTACTACTACTATTACTGCTGCTGCTGTTGCTGCTGCTGCTGATGCTGCTTACTACTACTACTACTACTACTACTACTACTACTACTACTACTACTATTACTACTACTTACTACTACTACTACTACTACTACTACTAATGCTACTGCTGCAGTTGCTTACTACCACTACTATTACTGCTGCTGCTTACTACTACTACTACTAGTACTACTGCTGCTGCTGCTACTCCACTACTACTAGTACTATTACTACTATTGCTGCCCCTCCTGCTACGACTACTACTTCTACTCTATGGTTCCGCAACATCTATCGCTCTTCCTTTACCATTGAAGAATAACATTGTCGCTTCAGAGCTACAGGTTACAAATGTTAATTCATCAACCCCATGCAATGATAATGATCTCTTCCAATTGTTATCATTGATCCGATATGTGATATTCCTTCTAAAATATGTCAAGATTAACGAACCGTTTTGTTTTTGTTCAAGGAATTTAACCCTTTACCTAACATGAAAAGCAGACGACACTTGCAAAAAAATTCTTGAATAACTATTTTTTTCATTTTTTGTCTCAAAAACATAGGTTATGACCCCTCGTTGGAACGAGCTCGACGAGCTCGTTCCAACGAGGGGTCATAACCTATGTTTTTGAGACAAAAAATGAAAATATAATGAAAATTTATTGGCGATTTTTGAGAATAGCGCTGGCCGGTTTTGGCCGTTACGTTGGGTAAAGGGTTAAGAGATGTAAATGATGAATAACGAAATACTCAAACTTCTGTAAACATAATCTGTCATAATATAACGAAATGTTAACGAATAAAAACTCGTTGCTACAATTTAGCTGGAACCCATAAGCAAAGAGTCTGCAACATAATGTGTACTTGGCAGTATGTTTCCCATGCGATTTGCTAATAAATGTAAATCGAGGTGGCATGTATAGCATTCAATTTTGAGTCTATTTTTTATTCCGAAAATGTTTTTCATTCAGGAACACCTCGTTTGAGGCAAGGGTATTTGTAATATTCAATCTCTGGATAACAAAAGGATTTATGACCTTTTGTTTGCTATTATAGTGTAAGTAATTGGAAAAAACTCTTTCAACGCTGAATAAATAAAGAAGCTAAGTCATTGAAAATAACGCACAATTTGAAGGAAATCTTGCCCTGTCCGACTGCGAAAATAACGGTCGCTTAGCTAAGAACCCACAATTCTCACACCATTCTTCTAGAGTTAAACAGTATTAAGTACAGAATGGGTGCCGTGGACGGGTCCCTTTCCGTGGGTGGGCAATAATATTTAAACGGACGTAATAATATTAGATTCCAAACACTACTTATAGGAATAATCATCAAAAATTAAATTAATGAAGCACCGGGTAAAAACCCGGTGCTTCATTAATTAGAATTGTCCTGGTGATGTTTTTACCTGGGAAACACATGCGTGGACATCACTGCCCACGCGTGGATTGCGAATACTTTATCTATGCCGGCAGTCAAAATACGGATTGGAAGACCAACAAGTCAAATCCCCCCTTTTGTTACTGATAATGCTGTTTATACCACCATTGATGGCTGCATGTATTCATTGTTAACCGATACAATACAGGCGACAAGAAATGAGCTTCGTGCACTTCGGGTGGAATGTGGGGACGTGCCAACCGTTACTTATTCTCGTTTCCTTATTCGACATTCGTTATCAACCGATAAAATCGTTTGATTACGAATGTCGAATAAGAAACTGGGAATAAGTAACGGCTGTCACGTCCACGTGGAATGCGGCTTACGAAGAGGAACGTTGTGTAAGAAAGTGTCTGATTGGCCGTTACGAATGAGAGTGACGTTATGCCGTGAATGGATAGCTTCGACACAAAACAGTGCCAAGCGTCAAGCAAGAATATAAACACACAGCGGGAGGTGATAGCAGGAATGCAAACAGACCGCGGAAAGTGACATGTTTCTTTAAAACCATCAGCTTCATCAACTAAGTTCAAGATTAATACTTACGCTGCCGAAAGCGACTTTTATCACCTATTTTATGATGATTATCTGTTCATTCTGGGAGACCTTTCCAACAATCAATCAGGTGAAAGAGTTTCAAGTATGTCATGTATGCTATTAAACTTCCTGGTATACAGGCGTATACACATGTCCTCCAAATATGGCTATAGTGGGCGTGGCAGTAAAGGGGTTAATCGTGGTATAAATACAGAATACAACTCGGGTAGAGTTCGAGGGACAGGAATGAACGTCCCTTGTTCGGGTTTTTATGTATCTCACGCGCCGTCGACGATGGTGAAATTCGGGAAAAGTTCAACTCGGCTCGTTGATTCCAGTATCCCGTCCTCCACCCTCGTTATGTTCTGTCTTAGGCGAATATTGATTCTGTGAATGCTCTCAAAGGGAGGCTTGCAACAATTAATATTAAACACTAGTATCATAAATGAAGCGAAAACAAAAGATAAATTTATTTTCTGTAGATTCGCAACGTATTATTTATTTATTTATTTATTTATTTATTTATTTATTTATTATTGTCTAACCCTTTCCCCAACGCAGACGATATCAAAATTTATTATTTTAAATATCATTTTTTCAAATTTTTCCAGAAATTTCAACAAAACCATATCATGTGACCCCTCGTTGGAACGAGCTCGCCGAGCTCGTTCCAACGAGGGGTCACATGATATGGTTTGTTGAAATGTTTTGAAAAATGATATTTTTTTCAACTGCTGAATTTACATATTACGAGGGCGGTGCGGCCGATTCGTTGGGTAAAGGGTTAAGGTCACATACTGGTGCATAATGGCTAATCGTGACAGTGACAGTTTACGGGTGGAGGAAGCCGGAGTACCTCGAGAGAACCACCAAGCATCGACGAGCAACTGTCAGCTCCTCAACATTCTAACCCTGTTCAAACTCCGCTTAAACAAGGTTACAGCGGTTGAAGACATGTGCACCATCGACGTGCAGTGCACACCTTTGTACATAGCGTCATCGTGCCCCCATGTAGGCAACCGGGAGAAAGTGCCTTGCCTAAGGACACAACGCGGGTCGTCCCGGACGGGGATCGAACTCGGGACCTCTAGCATAGAAGTCCAACAGTCTACCACTGCGCCACCATGCTCCCTCGCAACGTATTAAGTTCCTGTGCAATAAAGTTACGTGGTCAGAATAGATACCACCCGGCACCACGAATCCAGTGACGTATCAGTTTTACCGAAAACGTAGGTAGCAAGCACGACAGGATGATATTAATTAAAAAATATGATTTTATAAAATAATTACCGCCCAAAACATCGTTTTGTGTTTATAGTTAAACAACTCGTGCTATAATGACACATGCAATGACGTAGTTTCACATTCAATATGGAAGCCGTTTATATTTTCTGGAACTTTCCTGTTAAAACCGCGTTTCGTCTCAACAGAACCTTTATGTGAGAAAATGATTATCAAATGGACATCTTCAATACGCAATTTATGAACTCCGTCCAATATATGCGATACGAGCCTTGTTAAACATCGGCTCGAATTAAATTTAATGACCTGTGTTCATATATTTCTTTTATTTAACCTTTTACCTAATACCATTTGAGGGCGACACTTGAAGCAAAAAAGATTTCCGGTTTTCCTATATTTTGGGCGTGTTTAATCAGTTTCTTTCAAAAGTGACCAAAGAATTCAGATTCACTGACAATAAGTCCTTTGTGTTTCTTCCTTCAATGATCGATAGTCCACAGATCTCTTGATAAAGGCCAGATATACTCAAATAACACAATTGTTCTGGTGTTTTGCGTTGCTCGTGTCACATTTGCCCATTACTGTCAACCTATGACAATTCTTTCTATTTCTTGAGGAGGAAACAGATTGGTGAGTCCCTTTCCAGCTGACTTATCAATCTTCATACTGTTGAGAGATTCATTGTAAAACATTTAAGAAGTGACCCTCGTTATTGTCAGACACGTTAACATCAGCTTATGTGTGACAAATTAAAGAAATAGAGAGTAATCGCTTGACTGGACTGGTTACGTGAAATAATTCATGAGAGGTGAGGGACGTGGTACAAACACGATTGCGCGAATGCGCACGAGTCTTTTACAATAAAGTCCCTCGCCTAACGTAACGGCAAAAACCGGCCAGCGCTATTCTCAAAAATCGCCAATTAATTTTCATTATTTTTTCATTTTTTGTCTCTAAAACATAGGTTATGACCCCTCGTCGAGCTCGTTCCAATGAGGGGTCATAACCTATGTTTTTGAGACAAAAAATGAAAATAATAGTTATTCAAGAATTTTTTTTGCAAGTGTCGTCTGCTTTTCATGTTAGGTAAAGGGTTAAAAAAAACAATGAAGTCCCCATTACACCCACGACAAAGCGTCTTCGTTTGCGCGCACGGATACATGACCCAATTGTTGATTGCATAATTCACTTGTGAAGTTATCGTTTATAATCAAACCCGGAAATCCCAGTAAATCACACTTTGGAAAGTAATAAAGTTATATTTATTTGTCTGTTCCTGTATTTTGTGCATTGTATTGGGTAACATGAAATAAAAACAAATGAAATCAAATAACTTTCCGCATTCGTGCTGGAATTGTTTTTCACTTTGTTTACACGGCACTGTGACTTTGCTTAAACACAGCACAACTGATGAACGACAGAACGGATGAAACTCATAAACTGAATGATACCCAACCTTTTGCGAGGGTTATTTCTGAATGATGCATTAGTTTGAAACAGACAATATTCTACTACCAGCTGGTTCGTTAAAATGCACAGAATTTACGTTTTTTCGTCACAACATGGGTGTTCTAGACATACGTGTCTCGACTTTTAGTAATCACAATATGGGTAGATGCACGACAGTGTGACTTGGCCTACTGCAATACTGATGAACGGCAGAACTGGTGAAACTCATGCACTGAATGATATTAAACCCTTTGCGAGTGTTATATCTGAATGGTGCATTAGTTTGATACAGACAATTCTTTTACCAGTTGGATGGTTAAAAAAACATGGAATTTACGATTGTTCGACACAACACGGATGTTCGAGACATACGTGCCTCGATTTTAGTTATCACACACTAAAAACTAAAGTGTTAGACATTACAATCGTCAGGCATCTGAAACTTGAATGGATGGCACTTCCCATGTGTCTAGCATTGGTGGTTCTTCCAGAATCGTCCATAATTTGATTTGCACTTGGTGGGTACATAATTAAAAGGACACAACGCAGATGACGCAGATCAGGCTCGAGAGTTCGAGCCTGATCCGCGTCATCTGCGTTGTTTCCTTTTAAGTGTCGCGACATTACACTTGTCAAGTGGTATTATTGTCAACACCTGTCAAGTTCTGGGATATCTACACTTGAACAAAGTGCAAATTCAGCACTTAGTAAGTGTTAAATACAGCACTTCAACTGTAGTTTTTAACACTTCAGTTTTTAGCGTGCAATATGGGTAGATAAACATTGGTGGCGCATTAGATAGGGCTCTGCGAATCTGAATTTCTATCCTCAAATCGAATCGAATCGCGACTTCGATTTCGACAAAGAATCTAAATCAGATCGGAAATGGCGCAAATACAATTTTAGTGAAATCACCTCTGATTGTACCAAATACCTAATTACCACCCCTATCCTTGAGGGATGTGTGTGCAGCAGCTAGCATGTGCACCCGAGTTCATTTATTAATTTATTTATTAAGGTTTAGCGACACTTTCACAACCAGGGTCACGTCGTGTCGATGACAGTTTTCCGGGTGGAGGAAGCCGTAATGCCAGAAGAGAATCACCGAGCAACGAGGAGCAGCTGCCAGATCCCCAACATCGCAACTCGGCACTGCAACGCGGGCAGGATTATATTGGTTGAAGACATGCGCACCATCGACGCGCAGTACGCCTTAGTGCACGGCGTCATCGTGCCTCCGTGTGGACAATCGGGGTTAAGTACCTTGCCCAAGGACACAACGCGGAAGTCCGAACCGATCGCTCAGACGGTCACCCATCCAAGGACTAACCGGGCTCGACGTTGCTTAACGTCGGTGACAGGAAGAGAACCGGTTACCGCAACGCCACCGCGCCCCCACCTGAGTGCAGAGGCCACAAGTTACTTTGCTACAGCATCATTTATAAAGTGGAGCGTGGAATTTCCGCGCTTCACTTCATAAGTAATGCTGTAGCAGTGTAACCTGTAAGACAGACAAGCGCACGCCGTTAAGAAGATTAGCCCCAAAATAGGCAACTATTCTTTCATTTCTGTGGCAGGATTCTGTCGATAAAATCAATTTATTTATCATCGCTCCTTCGTAAAACCCGGTGCTTCATTAATTAAAATTTTGCTGATGATGATTTTTCTTACCTTGAAAACGCATGCGTAGACATCACTACCCACGCGTGGATTACGACTAGTCCACGGCGGATGTACTGTAGTACCAACAAGGTGTCAGAAGGTATGTTTTGGGGCAAACCTTGAAAAAAATATTAAAATTTAAATGTCGATTTTGGCCATAGGGCTGGCCGGATATTACCGATACATTGGGTAAAGTGCCAATAAAGAAGAATTTGAAGCCGGAACTACGCAACATATTCAAACTCATAATCTCAGTAGATTTCGTGGCATGGCCCCGAGTAAGTAAGGTACTGTGGCGTCAAAGTCGATCAGGTTTGTAAATTACTGTTTGGTACTACTCTGACCAAGCTGCAAGCTTTTCGTAATTGGAACAGTTGGATACAAATGTTTTTTAAAGATTGGCGCTAGGTATCTGGCCACTAGTCAAATTCTGAAACGAATCTGACGTTGTTATGGAGGGGGTCAGTCTATCCCATAAAAGTTCATGGCCTAACTGAAATATTCAATCCAGCCGCCTGCATGTGAAAATACCATAGACGTTCATTTTTGTGAATCACCACAAGAAATGCTTCTGAATCGAGACTTGATTTGACTTATCTTTAATAAGTAAATCTTTTTTCTATTCAAGCATTTTCAGGCAAAATGATTGGCTGAAGTATTTCTTTTTTACATAACACAATGAACCGAAAAAAGCATATTTAGGCCCGCCCTAAACCAGGCCGCAATATCTGTCTTGAAAATTTCGTTGCAAAGTGTGAATGGAAAAGAACCCCTGCACGCTCATATTGTTTCAACTCGAGAAGTGATTAATATTTATCTCATCATATTAAAAAGACTTTCAAATTTAATAAACAGTGAAATTCTTAGCTTTTTATTCCATGTTCAATCTGTTTATACGCAATAGGTGATCGTCCGCGTTCATCGTTTCCCCAACCCAGACGTAAACAATGGCTGGTCGTAATAATCCACAAACGAAACTCACGCGAGCAAAACTTTCCAATTTTCATGTAGTCTGAATGAACTCTTTCTGAGACAAAGTTCAGCCAACATCATGTCATCTGTTTTTATATCGAACTCCACATTTACAAACTGTGTTTTCACTTTCTTAGGAAATGGTCAAAATCAGAATTAAATTTAACTCAGTGTTGTTTTAAATGACAGCACCCTCCCGTCGAGTAGAAAAGGAGGTTGAAGTTTTGTGTGGGAGTGGTCTATGACGTTCCTTTTAACTTACGCAATTTATTGGTCAATAATTTTTTTACTGACACAAGAACATGTTTCAGTGAAATGTATCGTTATTTCAAACATAATTTTAGAAAACTATTCATTTTTTATTCAGTTATCACTGGGAACCATAATGCGACCTGGTTTTTATTTTAACTCCGCAAAGTAGAGAGTGTTTAAATTTATTGCCATTCAAGTTTAATTATAAGGAATGATCGTTTGTTTCTGTCTATTTCTTGAGTTATGACCCCCCCCCCCCCCAAAAAAAAAAACAAAGGCCAAACATTGTGGAAATGGGCTACGCCCATTTACACAGTTTGGCCTTTGTTTTGGGGGGTTCATAACTCAAGAAATAGACAGAAACAAACGATCATTCCTTATATGACAATGACATTACCGATATTATTAGACATGTGTGTTTACAAAATAATTATAAATGAAGGCTCAACACAGCTCTAATTATATGATTACACCGTGTTGTACCACCAATTGTGTGACATCTCGATATTTTAAATGGGAATTAAATACTTGTTGATTAGAAGATCTATAATTGTAGCACGAAAGAATATATCTGTATTTCTTTGTGAGCAAAACGATTTCACATTAACTCGTAATTATTAAATTAATTAAAATTTAATCGAATTCAGTCTATTAACACTATAGTACTCGAGACATGGATAGGCTGAGAATTAGAATGAAACAATGATGTTCAGTGATGTGAATGTCTCGAACCAAAACAGTTGAAGCGTTATAATACACCTCTGGCTTTTTATTTGTAAATTAAGCGGGCGGATACGGCCGATTCGTCAGGCAGGTTTGGTTAACTCTTTTGGCGCGGAATAATCTGAGAAACAGAATTCTTAGCGCCTAATATTCATCAGGAATTTTACAAAAAGTATAGGTTGTTAGACTAAAGCGTTATTATTTTAAAAGATGTTCTAATGATCTCATTGACAGTTTTTCAAATGATTTTCTGTATATATTTAAATGGCACATTTATACTTTCAAGGGACGATATCGTTGTTCATGGATAGGACATAAATGATGCATGAAACATAGTAATACGTATCTTTGTTTAAAAGCACTTAGAAATGGACACACACAGGTGGCTAAAATGACTACTGCAATACCTTTCCGCGGTCTGCCGTCTATCGACTTTAGTCGCCTGTCGCGCCAAAAGAGTTAAAACAAGATGGAGATTCAAGTATTATTACGACCTATGGGTACATTTCTATAATCAACAATAAAATTTGATTAAATCAATATTGGCGATACAATAAAAGAAGACATCTGTACTTAGTTATAAACGTTTGAGCTATGAGCAATTACATTTCCAAACTTATTGATTTCAAATCTTCAACAGCTTTGGAATTTTCCTCCCAAAGGATCGCCTCTGACACTTTGCATTCATCGTGGAGAATATCCTGCTTCATTGTGAGGAGGGGATTTAATAAACTGCAATTGGAGCTTTAGAGACAGTCGGAAACGTTGTGTAATGTCTGTAAAATAAAACAGATCAGATGGGTTTTCAGAAGTGAAACTTCACCGACAAACCGGAAATCAAAGAATGTTGTCTGCTAAGTCGGATTAAGTTGCCTGTACGTTCCTGGAGCTGTTGAAGTTTGTATTGAAATCTTTGCCTTGGGTAATGGCCGAAACCGGTCAGCTCTATTCACATAAATCGTAATTCAAATTTTAGTATTTTTTTCATTTTATTTGGTCTCAAAAACATAGCTTATAACCACCATTGGAACTCAAGGAGCTTGTTCCAAGGGGGATGGGGGTGGTCATGAGCTATGTTTTTGAGACAAATAATGACAAATATTGAGACATTTACGTGCATGAGTCGTCTGCTATTCGGATTGGGTAATTGATTATTTTTTTTATTTATTGGGTTTAACGGCACTTTCGACAGTCAGGGTAACCTCCTGTCGGGCAGTTTTACTGGTGAAGGAAGCCGGATTACCCGGAGAGAACCACCGAACAACGGCGAGCAACTGTCAGAAGTGTCAGACTCTTCAATGCACTAACTCTACACAATCAGGGTTAGCATTGGTTGAAGACAAGTGCACCATCGACGAGCAATACGCCTCAGTTCAGAGCGCCACCGTGCCCCCGTGTGGGCAATCGGGATTAAGTGCTTTGCCCAAGGACACAACGCAGTTGCCCCCGTGGGAATCGAAACGTAGACCTTTCTGTTTGATGTCCAATGCCATAATCACTGCGCCACCGCGATCCCTTAGGTGGTTGATTTACCTAACGTGAAAAGCAGACGACACTTGCAAAAAAAATTCTTGAATAACTAATTTTTTTCATTTTTTGTCTCAAAAACATAGGTTATGCCCCCTCTTTGGAACGAGCTCGACGAGCTCGTTCCAAAGAGGGGTCATAACCTATGTTTTTGAGACAAAAAATAAAAAAAATAATGAAAATTAATTGGCGATTTTTGAGAATAGCGCTGGCCGGTTTTGGCCGTTACGTTAAGTAAAGGGCACTGGAGTGCATTGTCCTTAAAGTATTTTTTGTCTCGGAGTGCTTGCAGAATAGTATCGCTTCTAATACTATCTGTTCGGATCGCCTAGAATTTGGACCCTGGGAATCGAAGCCTATATCATTCACCAAATCTCCAATCGAACACACTCAAATCCACGAATCGAATTGAATTTCTTAAATTAATATTAATTATAAATTAATATTATTTATAAACTCCATTTGTTTATGTTAAGTACAAAAATGTTTGAAAACATACATGACTGCGCATTGTCAGGGACAGCAGATGCTTGTGCTGGATGGATGCGTCTTAACCCTTTACCTAACGAATCGGCCACATCCGCCCAGTAATATGCAAATTCAGCAGCTCAAAAAATATTATTTTTCAAAACATTCCAACAATGAGGGGTCACAGAATATGTTTTTGTTGACATTTTTTGAAAAAATTTTGAAATGATATTTAAAATAAGAAATTTTGATCTAATATGTTTTTGTTGACATTTTTTGAAAAAATTTTGAAATGATATTTAAAATAAGAAATTTTGATATCGTTTGCGTTGGGTAAAGGGTTAACGAAATGTTTGGCCATTGTTACGTTCTGAGCAATGAAGTAGATATGCTGGGGGCGACAAGCAATTGCTCCAAACATTGCTTGTCGGATTTTGGCACTCATGCGATTGTGCATTCATAAATATTGCCTGACAACGGATTTTAAATTAATAAATTACAACATATTGTTATGAGCTGTTGTTAGCAAAACCTGAAACATAATCTCACAGACTCTAATTTACAATTGGCTATTTAACAAATATTGCATGAGGTTGCGAGCTATATGGCAGTTTATGGACTGGCCAGTTAACCCGTATTGTTTGTATTGACAGAAGCGAAAGTGGGTTTCATATGCACATTAATGGTTAACTGAAGGTGCATAAATTGCCATATGACTCGTAACTTCGTGCAGTATTTGTTATATTATACTGACATTACCGGAATAGATTCTAGTGAGAGTTCAATTGTTTCCTCATTTTCTTAGCTACACCTATTTTTATATTGCAATCCTTCTTAAAGGAAATTACGATCTGGAAAAAAATGTTTGCATCAATATTATTCCCATAAGATGGAAATAGCCATTGAAGGTTAAGTCGGTCATCAAATATAGACTAGCCATATGACGTCATCAAAATCAATCATTTCAAAAGTTTCGTCACCGGAATGTCAGCTGTTTCAACTCGCTTCAATATTTTATATATTCCATCATAGTCGTGAGCTACCAACCGTTTACCGGTATATACCTTTGGTATATATGGAACTTTTCAATGCCCTTTTCGTATACTCAATTCATTTTTTCTCTACGGGCAATCAGAGTAGTACATTTTTATCGCATGAGCGATATCTTGATTTTGATGATGACATGGGGGTGTGGTGGGAGACGATACCCTCAAGGGGTGCATATGGATGGGATGGATAAATCTCACCCTCGGGAAAGATATTCGACGCAGACGCTCGTTCAGATATGTTTTCCCCAGGGTGAGATTTCCTCCAACCCCACCCCACCCCACCCCGTCGCCATTGACAATAATAATAGTCACTTTTGTGAAAATTATTAGATGGTAATTCCCATTTGTGTGACAACCCTCTTTAGATGACCTTATCTCAGAAATTCAAGCAAGAGAAAAGAAACGTAATGCTAATATAGTTACTTGTGTTGGTGAAAAAATCGCCAATTAATTTTCATTATTTTTTCATTTTTTGGCTCCAAAACATAGGTTATGAACCCTCATTGGAACGAGCTCGTCGAGCTCGTTCCAATAAGGGGGTCATAACCTGTGTTTTTGAGACAAAAAATGAAAATAATAGTTATTCAAGAAATTCTTTTGCAAGTGTCGTCTGCTTTTCTTGAAATAGGGAACAAAGAATAATGTTGGTTACTCCTTGATATTCCTTCATCAATATGATGATTTGTCATGTTGTGACACACTGCTGAAAAAGGCTCAGACAGTCATTTCCATACATTTTAACACCACACTACAACTACACTAGGTGTTGTTTCCATGTTTATGGTATCTTCAGCAGAAGACCAGCTTTAACCCCCCCCCCCCCCCCCTCCCCCACAATTTCGACGTTAAATTCTGTGCCAAAATTACGACAGTGCACTTAAATTCCAACTCGTTCACAATTCTTTATTCAAAAATGTTGGGTCTGAAGGTCAACTATTTATTTATTGGGGTTTAACGACCCTTTCGACGAGGGTCGCCTCGTGTCCAGACAGTTTTACGGGTGGGGGAAACCGGAGTACCCATGGAGAACCACGAAGCAACAGCGAGCAATTGTCAGACTCTCCAACGGACTAACTCCTCAAAAGCTGGGTTAGCATTGGTTGAAGATAAGTGCACCATTAACATGCAGTACGCCTAGGACTCAGCACCACCGTGTACCACTGTGCACCACCGTGCCCCCACGTGGGCAATCGGGATGATGTGCCCTGTCCAAGGACATAACGCAGTTACCCTGATGGTGATCGAACCGTGGACCTTTCAGTCCAATGCCGTACCCACTGAGCCCCCTCTGAAATGCAACACCTGTCAAGGAAAAAACGCGACTCTGGCAAAAGGACATACTACCTGAGAGCTGGAAATTCCTATAGATTACTTCTCTTGCAGACGTTTCGTGTTTTGTTTGTAACATTTGAGGCAAGGAAATCTCATCTTAGAAGTTTTAAGTCGAAATATAGTTGGTGGAAAATATCATTAATTCAGGTCGGCACTCTGACGACAAAATACTGTTTTTTTCAAGCTGCGAAGGTTTCTCATAATACAATTAAAACTTCAATCACTTCAATCTTGTTTGATAGAGCTTAATCAGCTATGTCAAACAAAATTTAATTGGTCATATTCCAAGTTGCATTATGGGAAAAACTTAAAATTTTTATATCTCGCATCAATATTCAGAGAGTTAATTTAGTTTCCTCCTGCTTATAGAATGGTGGAAATGATAAACTTTAACCGAAGTTTTTACTTATACAGTACGTGGAGAGTCGATTGTAAGTAAATCACCCATGGAGTGGAGTTATCACCCAAACTATCACTTTCATATTTTGTACATATGGACAAAAAACACAAGTAATGTTTCAGCCAATGGACCTCCGGGTTTAACCCGGATGTCCATTGGCTGAAACATTGCTTGTGCTTGTTATGCTTTGCAACAAATTTGCAATTATTGCTTGGATGGAATCTCCACTCTGCTGGTGATTTAATGATAATACACTCTCCACGTTCTGTATTTCGTCTATCAAAGCCAGGCAATTGGGTTTATTTCAATGTCAAATTACAACATTTCTCAGCTTTCGTGGAACTAGGGTCGACAGAGTGGATCCTATTTTATAAGTACCGTCGGTGTGTTATTGGTATTTTTAACAGCCAACTCTCTGAAAGTTCACCAGATAGCACGAAACCCATTCCCTCAAAGATGATAAACTTGCCTGCTTTTATCGGCTTATCTTGTCTGAATATATTTTCCGAACAACGCCGACATGCTCTGTAATTTAAATATCACATTGGATTGATTTTAGTTCTAATATAAACGGTTTTTATATTTTTTAAATCGTATATTTTAAAACAAATCCCATTTTATACATAAATAAAGGACATCAGCGAAATTCTACGTCACTCCTGTCGTAAAACCAATTCTAGAACCCATGCATCACTTGTTTATTCGCTACATCATGTGAGTTTGGAATTAAAGTGCATTAAAAATGAAAATTAGAGAGACAAACGCCACAGTATTCAAGTTATTTTTCATCTCCTAAAATAGATTACGTATTGGCGACGATAATTATAAATAATGTCGGTGTGTAGATGTGTGACAAATGTTTTAATTCTTGGATCTGGTTCTAGGGCTGCAAGTATTTGAAACTGAATACCGGTATCGATATTCCAAAAATACCGCTGTGTACCGGTATATCGAAAGACTGTTCGGATATTTAAACACACGTACCATAATCGGGACTTGAACGATCACAGTCGGAACGAATCAGCATACCATGATGATGCAGTTCGAATAAAACTTTACCCAACGCAGACGATATCAAAATTTATTATTTTAAATATTAGTTTATCGAATTTTTCAAATCAATTTCAACAAAACCATGTCATGCAACCCCCATTGGACGGGGCCACATGAAATAGTTTTGTTGAATTCTTTTAAAAATAATATTTTTTCAACTGCTCAATGTATATATAATAATAATAATAATACTTTATTGCACAACCAAAAAAATTAAGAAGTGGTATGGCACTACAAACTACACAAATAAAGCAAAGTAAACTGACACAATTCAATATTCATGAACAGTATGCCTCATGATGCCCAGACCTGTTACATAGGTAAAAATAATGTAGCTCTTTACTAGTTAAATACTCAGATATTATGTCAAAGTCTGTGTGTACATCATGTACACAAGTAGCTCCTTGCTAGTTAAATGAAGAGCTTTGTCAAAGTCTGAACATCATGCACACAAGTAAATTTAAAGAAACATGCCGTTACTATCACTCGTCAACACTCGACTGATCTTCATTACAGATAGGTGACGTATCACTTACCCCCGATTTGCTCTTTGAGAGCCATCCCAAACTGCCTGTACTGCTGTTGCAGTAGCTAAAATGTTATTTCTGGTTCGTATTACGCGTCGCATTGAAACAACAACCTGCGTACTGACGTTAGTTAAATCATTGATTTATTTCGCCCGAGAGTAGTTTCCTTAATATGCTGGCCAAGTGATAAGATTACTTCCCGGTCAGTACTTTGAAAAAGTATGTGAGTTTTTTCTATCATTGAACGATTACAAAAAGTAGAATATGTTTTTGAAACTACTCGGAAGAGTCTATCACGCATCGTGGAGTATTTAGAATAGGAATATAAAACTTGAATTTCGTTTTGAACTTGAATCGTGTTGCACTGTTTACAGAATCTCATCTCACGTGGAATGGGGTTGGGCTTATGGTAACGGCCTCTCTCTATCTCGAGCTGATGAGCTCCTATTCAAAATTGAGTGAGAATCATTCTCTGTTCAATAGGGAGTGTGTCAAGATAAAGTTCTCTGTTATACAGTTTGACGGCGTAATAAAAGTCCAATTTTTTATTTTCATATTTATTCCTACTGTTGTATATATTACGCGGGTGGATTCGGTCGATTCGTTAGGTAAATGAATAATACTATTCATTTGGGACTGCAGTTTAAAAAAACTCGAGACATCTTGGAAATTAAATTGTGGGTAAATAAATAATGACGATAAACCGATATTTTAGTGAATACACCGGTATTCAATCGATACTGGTTTGAATACCGGTATGTATCGGTTTGTCGATAGCCCTTTTGGTCCCAGCTCTCGACTCACACGTCAAATTCTGTAAGGATTTCGACGAGGTTACGGCCGGGAACCAGTCTAGCCCTTAAATAGTCCATCGTAAATTATGTAGATTCAATCGTCTAGAAAATTTCATTTTTGTCGGGAAAGCGAACCCACCGTTCGCTTTCCCGACAAACTGAACCATTCCAGACGATTGATTATAAAAATGCTATAAACATTCGTTTTCTTTGAATTAATGCAAGAATTGTTTCTCGGGCAAGACTTGACTTGTCAGAATCTTTGCAGCCTTTTCCCATTACTATAAGCCATGTTTCTTTATAACACGCCTGTTCTATGTAATCCCCATCTACCGCAACATTAAACCATGCGGAAAATGAAAATCTGTTCCGCACATATGTGCGGACCTGAAATGGTTGACGGACTATTTTTAATTAGAAGCGGAATTTCACTGGAATTTTCTACAAATCGTGCACAGCAATTACAATTTTAATCCCTAGCGATAGCTGAAAATCGCCCCATGAGTTCCAATTTGTTCTATGTGCCACTAGGCGCATAAAACACATTGAAAACTCAGGGGACGAAATAGTAACGCGGGTTCACCTCGCCATATTGGTTGGCGATAAAATGTGTTGATTTTATTGATAGTTGTCAAATGAATTGCTGAGTGACCTTCTAATAATTGTTTTTTATAGACGCGGAGGCGTGTAATAAACACAGAACGACACGCGCGTGTGAATGGGTTAATCGATCTGGCACTTGTCCCATCGCGGAACGATAAAATCCTAGGCCTTCGCCCTCTCCTTTTATCCTTCTGCGCTAGCACTCGTGTCATATCGATTAACCCATTGTCAAGAGTGTGTCGTTCTGTGTATTTTCTAAATGAATGAAGACAAACCACGGCTGTAGTTTTATGATATTATGTCGCGCTGTTTCACCCATGATGCTGATCTCTTGATGTCTACGAGGAGAATTAAATACTTATTGATTGGAATATCTATAATTGGCGCAAAAACTAATATATGTATATCGTTGTGAGTAAAGGGGCATCGCCTTATACAGTTAAAACTAGAAGTCCTGTCATGAAATGCGCACAAATAGCACGTCGATCTGCGCGTTAATCTACGCGTTATGGCCATAGTAAGGCTTTCAAATTCTGTACATATGGCCTGTGTACAAGCAATGTTTCAGTCAATGGACCTCCGGGTAACCCGGCGGTCCATTGGCAGAAACATTACCTGTGTTTGCTATGAGTAACCAGGAGAACCTGCCATGCTTTGGATACCATTCGATATGGCAATCGCGTGCAATTGCTACGCGCAATTAAGCCTAGATAAGCGCACAGCTCGTGACAGGACTTCTAGTTTAACTGTATCAACGGAAGTCTACGCGCAAACTCTGAGAAAGGTTGGTAAACAAACAGCCCACAACAGAGCCACATTCCTTAGACTTGACCGTAGAATTAGATTGGTAGCCAGAGAACTTGGTTGTGAGTCTCAAAATACGAAGGGTTGTTACATTAACGCTTTTATTAGGAAAATATCCCAATCAAAGCGAATGTATTTATTAATTGTTGTGTTTGGTGATCATCTTATAAACTGCGATCTTTCTACTCCGAATTCTTACAAATTAACACCTCTCCGTCTGATGAGCCTCCAAGTACCGCATGGTCCATTATATACGAACTTCCCAGTCAAGGACCAAGTATGAAATAATTTCACCACATGAAGAAAGTTTTCAGAAAAAACAAAGTTGTAGCAGAATAATGATTAATATTGGCAGAAATCTCCAGGAATCGGGTGTATTCTACTGTGTGTTGGAATTTGCGACGGCAAATCGCGCTCTCTGGTGTTTTGGGTTTTCTTTTCTTGTTTTGGGTTTTGGTTTTGTTTTTGGGGTGTTTTGGGGTGTTTTTTGTTTGTTTTGTTTTGTTTTTTCTTTTTTTTTGGGGGGGGGGGGGGGGGTATTAATAATTACTTTATAAAATTCCAATGAACCATATTATTACAACTCACAAAATTGGCGAATGTACGATAAGTTGATTGTTTCATTGATGTGCTAAAACCACAGGGAGCACGTCTGGAGATTTCCAACAGATTCGTGGATTTGTTCAGAAGCAACATGACCGATTCGTCGACTTTGAGGGAATGGTCAGTAATACTGAAGCGATCTCGCATATGATACTGATATCTGGACGTGGAGCTATTGATGATAAGTTTTATATTTCGTGAACAATCTGATGGATGGACGGTAGATTACCTCGTCGAGCCAGTACAATCGTACTGTAACCAGCGCGTTTCACACTTTAATGTAGTTACCGTAAGGGAGGTGAACCAAGTATTCAAGGGAATATAATCTAATAAGCGGAATTCCAGCCATCGATTTAGACGGTGTGCAATGGTTCAGGTGTTGGACTCCTGAATGCCGGCGAAGGTTCGATTCCCGGCAGGGAATCCAGAAATCACCATTCCAAATTTTTCGCAAACATGATTGTGTCCTTCGATATACACACATTCAATTCCACTGGATGTAAAATTTTTCTGAAGGTGGCCCTGAAGGGAGTCGATCCCGCGTCTACGGCACCCAATCGCCAAGCCATGAATATTCTATCACCACACCAACTGAGCTAACGGCAACCTCTGGTTGCCGTTAGTTCAGTTGGTATGGTGACAGAGCATTTATGGCGATATATCAGTTTCAATAAATGCCACCACCGTGGCATTTTCCCAAATGTGAACATTTGCTGGGATTGGTACATATATTTGATAAACAGAAATGGCGGAAGCTCAAATTAAGTTGGGAACACAAAATTGATGTCCTACATCCATGAAACCTACCATTGGACAGAAACCATTTTTTAAGATCCCCAGTAATGGTATATCCTTTATTCTCCAGTATTTACGGGACAACTTCGGGGTGTTGAAAAGGTTGTGTGGTGGGTGGACAGCGGCGCAGGCGGGTAAATATAACAGCATGTCTTCGATACGGCTGGCGATCACTTTTCGTGATATTACAGTTATGCCACAGACAAATATAAAAAAAAACAAATGTACAAACACCCGCCAGTCTGTCTGTCCCATGAGCATGTGGCGATCCAGTCAAGATCCGGTCAAGTTCTTCTTTTTTAGCAAGACGATTAAAAAAGATAAAATGTACGAAACTTGCTCAGCGTAGAACAGTGATCCTTATACAATTGGATTGTTGAAACGCCCATTGGTCACATATAAACAAAAAACGTCGGGCCGCAACCAGCGAGTACTGTAGATCTCAACTGTTTGTGGCGTGAATCCAAGCATCCAACCTACTCTAGAAAGTACATGATTAGTCGCAAGATCGAACTGATATCTAAACCTACAGTCCTGACTCAAATGGCCAGATTGAAAAACAATTATTGAGGGGAGAGTGGCGGTTGGTGTCACGCCTGACCCTCCTCAGTTACGCCCATGATTATACTGTATATCAAGTTCAACCATTGAAAAAGTGGAGATAGTACCTAATGTACTAGCATTTTAACGGTGCTGATTACAAGTAAACTCTGTAATGTATCAGACTGGTTTGCATCCATACGGGATGCCTCCTGGGAGATTCTTACGCGGCGTTATGAAATTTTAATCTGTGCACTTCCATCATGGGACACATAGTTGTTATGGTGTAAATAAAGAACTTCTGAAGTCCCTTTTTTTAAAGAAAATATCAATATAAAGTATTTATAGTCTCAAAGGGCACCATTTATTTCACTTTGAATTTCAAAAATCATTCGCCGAAAAAATAGACACAGTTCACTTCATCCACCTTCAGGCATTCTTTTCCGATGGAATGGCTAAATACGTGGCAGTGAGTCATGTGACTTTTTTTAGAATAGTAAATAAATTAATAAACAAATTAAAATTATTTTTCTGAAGAGTAAAGAATAGGCCTGAAAATAAGCAGTCTGACTTTTGCAGAATGAGGTCCCCAGAGGGTGAATTTGATTATACTATCCCATACAGTAGGCTAGTTTATCCCCTGGGTACCTCTTTCTGTTTAGTTTTGAGACCCTGATTTTCAAATTAAGGTTCACAGAGGGTAAATTTAGTGATGCTACCCTGCTGTGCAGGGTAGCATCACTAAATTCACCCTCTGCGAACCTCATTTAGTGGAAAGCAAACCGAAAATATCCTCAACAAATAGAGAATCGCAAATGAGTCTCGATTTCATTTGAAATTTATGTATCGAGTTCTCTAAAATTGATCTGAGCCGAGGTTTACCTCCGCTCAGATTGATTTTAGGGAAAGAGGTTCAGCTATTTCATGTTAAATCGTGACGAATTTGAGATTCTTGTTATCACATAATGTGTAATTTAATCTGCTAGCTGAAATAACGACTAAAGCCGAGCAGCGCTGTTCACAAAACTCGAATGCCAAATTTAATTTTTTCAATGTATGCCTCAAAAACAACTTATGACCCCTCACCGGAACGAGCTTGTAAGGTATCGTAAGATATGTTTTCGAGAAAAAATAAAAATATTGCGCTATTCAGAGAAATATTTTATGCAAATGTCGTCTGCTATTTGTAACTGGGTAGGCAGACAGTTATGGAAAAAAGAAGATTAATTCAATTTGACGTCCGGAACAAACTCAATCAGATCGTTACGACATCGACGTGGACTTCTGACGTCATTCCCGTATCAGGTGTGTTGTGAACGATATTCCCCTTAACGAGCTATTTGGTGGTGATTATTTGATAATAGGTATTAACAGAAAATGATACTATCTGTATGCAACTTTCCGCCGGACAGTTATTCGTCGGTGCAATGTTGTCCAAACGAAACCTCTCTTTTACCCATATTCTCGCGGTTGTAGTTGATAAGGATCAAACTCTAGAAAACTAAGACCTGAGAGCAAATATTCCTTAAGTAAATATTGCTGATGTGATCGTCGTTGTCATTGTTATTGTTGCTGTGAGATGCCTCCGTTGACTTAAATAAAAGCCCGACAGATTGAACCGCTCCGTAACTGTTTGCAGATCATTTTACCTGGGCATTTGTTTCGCCAGAATAGGTCCACACGACCGAGTGTGTCCGAAAGCCGATTGCGTCCGCAATACGCATGCCGGTTGTGTCCGCAAACGATCCGATTATGTCCATGGACAGACTTCGGGCCAAACCGATTGTGTCCGCAAGCTGATTACGTCCGAAAAACGCAACCCGGTTGTGTCCGCAAACGATCCGATTGTGTCCACGGGCAGACTTCGGACCAAACCGATTGTGCCCGCAAGCTGATTACTTCCAAAAAATTGTGTAATCACAATCGGCTTTCGTTTTGCGGGCGTAAATGCCTCGCTGATACAACCGGCCTTGCGGACATTGGTCGAAACAGACGTCAACTACACGTAAATAAGACGTGTCTTGATTGTGTGGAGTCTGGCGATGTTTCAAAGCGAACCACCGTTCCTAATTTACATGTTCCCAATGAGATTATTTTCACAATGACTTACCAATTGACAATCATGAAGGGCTTTCAGCCTTTTACGGGCCACTGGCTTTTCTCAATTTTCTCATCACTTAATATGCATGCATTATATATAGAGGATAAAAGGAATAGGCTGATTTCATTTTTCGAAATCCTCTCGTTGAATCCGTTTTAATGTGACGAGGGAACATGCGTCAAGCTGCTGATGGAACATGTCACTGACCCCTTATCTGACATAATCACGTTTAACCTTTACCTAACATGAAAAGCAGACGACACGTGCAAACAAAAATCATTAATAACTATTTTTTTTCATTTTTTGTCTCAAAAACATAGGTTATGACCCCTCTTTGGAACGAGCTCAACGAGCTCGTTCCAAAGAGGGGTCATAACCTATGTTTTTAGACAAAAATGAAAATTAAATAGCGATTTTTGTGAATAGCGCAGGCCGGTTTTTGGCCGTTACGTTGGGTAAAGGGTTAACCCTTTATCAAATTTATCAAAGCACAGGATATCCAAATTTATTATTTTAATTATGTTTATTTTTAAATTTTTCCAAAATATTCGACAAAATCATATCATTTGAATCCTCATTCGAACAAGTCAACGAGATCCTTCCAATGATGGGTCACATGATATGGTTTTGTCGAATTTATGTATTTATTTATTGGGGATTAACGACACGTACGGCAGCCGGGGCGTCGGGCAGTTTTAGGAAGACGAGGAATACGAGGAAGTTGAGGAAGCCGGAGTATCCGGTGCGAACCACCGAGCAACGGCGAGAAACTGTTAGACTCCCCAACGTGATACCTTCGCACAAGCAGGGTTAGCACTGGTTGAAGACAAGTGCACCATCGACGTACGGTACACCTTAGTACACAGCGCCACCGTACCCCCGCGTGGGTAATCGGGATGACGTGGCTTGCCCAAGGATAAAATGCAGTTACCACTGGAGGGGATCGAACCATGGACCTTTCGGTGGAAGTCCAATACAGTAACCACTGAGCCACCGCGATACCTGTTGAATTTGTTTGAAGTATTATTAGTTACACAGTTTGTTGTTGGCCTAATGCGGTATATATGGTGTCAGTTAATTTCATATTGGACGAGGGCGAAGCTCGAGTCCAATGTGGAATGAACTGACACCATATATACCATATTAGGCCACCAACAAATTGTGTAACAGAACTAATAACAACAGCGATCAAAATTAAATGAGAGAATTCTCACAATGTGTTCACGTGTCTTTGCCTTGTTACAATTTATGGGAGAGTGCCATGATTGTAACAAGGCAAATTCATACATACCAAACAGTTTCATTTCGAAGGTAACATGACACACAATCACAGAATATGAAGCCTTTTAAGTTGCCTAACCTGCACTTCAGACCAAATATGGGCTTCCAACACTCAATCTTTCACCTTGAAGCGTGTATCGGCTGCCGCCATTTTGAATAATCAATGAACAAAGGGGAGATTACCCATAGCTGTCAGCGTATATTGATGTTGACAGGCATTATATGGTTTTATATGCAGTCTGCATGTGACGACATTGAACCAATGCAATTCCATGATACTTGTAGGAGGTAAGATATATATATACACTACTCAAAGTTTGCTTAGCACCAAACATTTGACACATCATTGTGAAATTTGCGTGTGACATATTTGCGATATGTTTGGTGGATATAATTGAGGAATGTATTGAGATGGTTCCCAGTGTTTTCATTAGCTCTCTTGACAGGCAGACTTTTCGTGACAGTCATGGAAAGCATGTACCCCTTGATTTTGATGATGTTTTCGTGTACTGTCTACATGTACATGACATGTGTAGGGTATTCAGTCTTCATTTCAACACAAACCCTTGTGATGTAATGATTGAATATGGCAAATGCAAATGTAAGAAGACATTTGTCTGAAGCAGAAATGTGGAGGGCTGTAGGGATGGTGGAGCAGGGGGCTACCAATCGTCAGGTTGATGAATCTTTTGGTGTGCACCATACGGTGATCACCAGAGCCTGGGCAAGATTTCAGCAGTATGGTACACCAATAAGACGGCATGGTGGTGGCAGAGACAGGGCAACATCTGCAGCTGAAGACCGGTTGTTGATCATTCAGGCCCGTAGGAACCGCTTTGCCACAGCTTCCCAATAACCTTCAGAATGCATCCGGGGTCAATGTTTCGACGCAGACTATCCGGGCAAGTTTGCACGGATGTGGTCTCTGATCGAGAAGACCATGTATTCGCATTCCGCTGTCCCCGACCCACCACCAGGCACGATATGAATGGGCCAAGGACCACGTTGGATGGACCAGAGATGATTGGCGACCTGTCCTTTTTACAGATGAGTCAAGGCACTGCCGAGACCACACAGATATGCGTTATAGGTTATGGAGAAGACCAGGAGAGCGAATTCATGCAGCCAACATTGCTGATCATGACCGCTATGGTGGAGGGTCAATCATGGTCTGGGGCGGCATCAGCAGGAATGGACGTACAGAGCTCTGTGTCCTTGAACATGGTACCTTGACTGCACAGCGGTATATTGATGAGATCCTGGATGCCCACGTCAGATTATATGCATGTGCAGTGGGTGATAGATTCATTCTGATGGACGATAATGCGCGTCCTCGTGTTGCCCATGCTGTCGGGGAGTACCGACAGAGGGAGGGGATTGAGCGTATGGAGTGGCCAGCAAATTCCCCTGACGTCAATCCAATCGAACATGTCTGGAATGAGTTGCAGCTTGCAATTTCAGCCCGTCCAGCCCAGCCAAGAAGTGTCCGGGAGCTTGGTGCCATACTGATCCGCGAATGGAACAACATCCCAGAAAGGACCAGTAGGAATCTGATTGGGAGCATGAGAAGGCGTTGTCCAGCTGTAATTAACAGTAATGGGTCTCATACTCGATATTGAACCCATACCTGTTCGCTCCGTCACCTTTTTGGCAAATTGAAAAATTTCCTCTGTTACCAATAATATCCATTTTCCATGGTTGTCGTATTCAAAAGCTAAAAAATAATGACAAACACAAATAAAATCTTAATTTCTGTACTTACATCATTAAAGATATAATTAAATAACAAATATATACACTTTTCATTACAATATTTCAACTAAAACGTAAAACAGGTAGTTGGATATACTTGGTGCTTAGCAAACTTTGAGTAGTATATACTTTTTCAACTGCTCACTTTGCAAATTACACGGGTGGATGCGGTCCATTCGTTAAGTAAAGTGTTATTTATTTATTTATTTATTTATTTATTTATTTTTTATTTATTTATTTATTTATTTATTTATTTATTGGCGTTTTAAGGTCACATATTTCTGCACAATGGCTAATCATGACCGCGACAGTTTTATGGGTGGAGGAAGCCGGAGTGCCCGGAGAGAACCACCGAGCAACGGCGAGCAACTGTCAGCTCCCCAACATACTGACTCCAAACAAGCAGGGTTAGCATTGGTTGAAGACAGGTGCACCATCGACGTGCAGTACGCCTCAGTACACAACGTCATCGTGCCCCCACGTGGGCAATGGGGGTGAAGTGTCTTGCCCAAGGACACAACGCGGTTGCCCGCAGGTTGGATTCGAACCGAGGACCTCTCGGCTTGCAGCCTGCACCTCTACCAACTGAGCCACCGCGCCCCCAGGTAAAGGCTTAAAACATTTATGTGATATTGAACACCTTTGATCTTTTACCTAACACAAATAGCAGACGACACGTGGAAAACTTTTTTTTTTAAACTGAAAAATTGCATTTTTCCTCAAACCCATAGCTTCTGAGATCTTCTAATTGAGCGAGCTTAAAGACTTGCGGAGGCTAATCGCAGATTGGCAAAACCCTTATCCCAAAATGATATTGCTTGTTGAATAGGAAGTTGCGTCATCAACCACCACAGGAGAGGTGAAATTAGTTGAATCTAATTGTACGCAGTAAAATCTGTCAATTGAAAATAGTGGCAATAGGTGTTAGTAGTCAGTGTTGTCCGTGAAATAATAAGAAAAACGTATTCTTGCAGTAACCATGCAACCAAATACGAAAACTGCTGTAATATTATCTATTGCGATTGTCAGTACAGGTGCTTGGATCTAACAAAGGAATCAAGGGAGCACGGTGGCTCAGTTGTTGCGGCATTGGACTTCAAACCGAACGTCCGCGGTTCGATCCCCGCCAGGGGTAACTGCGTTGTGTCCTTGAGCAAGGTACTTAACCCTTTGAATCCTTGTTTCCTGGAATGGTATAGCTTTTGCGTACACTTACACTTACAGTGGGATGGGTCAGTCCAATATCAAAATACAGGGAGGATAAAATAATAACTGCAGTCTGCAGCCATATGGCTGCAGACTGCAGTCATTATTTTATCATCAATGCCCCGTGTATGGACCTCTTATAATAAGACGAAAATGGGACCAAATTATACCTTGGACCGAAAGATCGATCTTACGAGTTCAAAGGGTTAATCGATTGCCGACGTGGGTCACGGTACTAAGGCGTACTGTGCGTTTTCATTCAACCAATGGCCCAATGCTAATCTTGCTTGTAAATATCGTAAACGACCTAATCGTTGAGTTAATGGCCGAGTAACCACGACAGGTTGAAAAAATAAATTTATGTTACATTATATATTTATTTATTAATTGGTGTTTAAGGTCACATATTTCCGCACAATGGCTAATCATGACCACGACAGTTTTACGGGTGGAGGAAGCCTGAGTACCCGAAGAGAACCACAGAGCAACGGCGAGTAACTGTCAGCACCCCATCATACTAACTCCACAGAGCAGGGTTAGCATTGGTTGAAGACAGGTGCACCATCGACGCGCAGTACGTCTTAGTAATAATAATAATAATTTTAAAGCCCAGAATCCACACACGGTGCTCATTGGTTGTACAATAATTGCATACATACATATACACACATACACATACATTCTCTCACAGATACATTGATACATGGATCACTATTACCATTTATTGGTGTCCAACACAACATCAGCAACCAAGGCTACATCGTGGCGATAAGCGACAGAACCTAAAAGAAAAAGGGTATTGAATAAAACAAAATAAAAAAACAAAACAAAACAAACAAACTACAACTTTACCAAAACAAGTATGTGAGTGCAGCTTGACGAGTAACGAGGCAATCCTCACTGACTCAGTCATACCCACGCACCTGGTAATGCCAGTTTATGACCAAAATTATAAGACCACTGAAGGAAGTGCCTTTCGAAAAAGGTAGGTTTTAGTACCAGACTTGAATGATTCAAATGATTTACTATTTTTTATGTCGATTGGAAGAGAATTCCAAAGCCTTGGGCCAGCAACCGCAAAGGCCCTATCACCAGTACTAGTAGATTCAGATACGGGCTGAACCAGATTGAGTTGGCCTGATGACCTAAGAGACCTCGGTGGTTTGTGGATGGTAAGCAGATCGTGCAGGTAGGATGGTGCAGATCCCGAGATACACTTAAACACCAAAAGGACAATTTTAAAATGAATTCTTTGCTTAACGGGTAGCATCACAATTTTGGATGTGTTGTAGCTTTTCACGAATGGATGTTTTAGAGCCAATCAGAAGAGAGTTGCAGTAGTCGAGGCGACTGGTAACAAAGGCGTGGACAAGCTGTTGTGACTTCTGCGTATCAATGAAGGATCGAATTTTGCTAATATTTCTAAGATGAAAAAATGCACTGCGAGAGACATGTTTGATATGTTCATCAGCGGCCAAATTTTCATCCATGAAATAACCTAAGTTTCGAACACAGCTACTGGGTTTTATCGCAGAACCTCCAATATTGAGGGACAATGTGGATATTTTTGAAAGTTGATGAGGTAGACCTATATATATTACTTCTGTCTTGTCATCGTTCAATTTAAGAAAGTTTTTAGTCATCCATGCCCTGCTGTCTGAAATACAAAGTTCAATCTTACTGCATGCTTCAGGCTCAAAGACGTGAGTAAAACTAATACACATCTGTGTGTCATCTGCGTAAAAATGAAAGCCAAGGCCATGGCTTCGGATAATGTCACCGAGAGGTAAGACATAGGCAGTGGTCAGTAGGGGACCCAACACCGATCTTTGAGGGACGTCAAAACGTAGTGTGACCTTGTCTGACGATTCACTGCCAATAAGGACACTCTGTGTGCGACCATTAAGGTTCGACGAAAACCAATTAAGTGCTCGGTCAGTAAGGCCTATTCTCACTGCCAGTCTTTCAATACGTATGTTATGGTCTATGGTGTCAAAAGCGGCGCTTAAATCCAACAAAACATGACATGTTAGGTTGTGCCTGTCCGTGGATAGGAGGATATCATTTTGGACCTTTAGAAGCGCTGTTTCTGTACTGCAATTAGATCTGTATGTAGATTGGTTAAATTCGGCTAGGCCGTGGGCTGCCAAATGAGAATTCAGCTGAGAAGTCACCGCACGCTCAATAATCTTTGATAAGAATGGAAGATTAGAGACCAGTCGGTAGTTTTTCAGAACCTCTGGGTCAAGGATTGACTTTTTGAGAAGAGGTTTTACTAAAGCGTGTTTCATGCTTGTCGGAAAGACGCCAGAGTGGAGGGAGGCATTGACTCTTTTCAAGATCGGTGTAGTTAACTCCGAAAGAGATGCTTTTAACAGCCAAGTTGGAATGATATCTGGCATGCATTGCTTAGATGCTGCCTTGGATATTAACCTCTGGATATCTGTTGTAGCAAAAGGTTTGAATTGGGACAACTGTGCAACAGCTTTAACACAGGTGCATGGCATGTCGGCCATCTGTCGAAGATCGGATTGTGAGCTTTGTATCAAGCGAAGCTCTGATAGTCTCAATTTTTTCAGAAAAGAAAGAAGAAAATCTATTCGCAAGGTCTTTGGATGACGAATGCTCTGGGAGTACGGTTGTCTTTTGACGATACAGAAGCTTCTCAAGAACGACAGACAGCGCATTGGGGGAATTAACATTAGCTGACAATAAGTCCGAAAAGTATTTCTGTTTCGCGGATTTGGTCAGTTTGTTAACAACATTTCGCTGGTTGACAAACATCTCTCTGTGAACACATAGTTTCGTTTGCCGCCACTGAAGCTCTAGTTTTGCGTCGTAAATCTTTTGCGCGCCTAATCTCATCACTGAACCACTGTGAGCAAGGGCGTACGCTAAAAGTGCGTGTTTGCTGAGGCGCAAACTTGTCAATAACATCTTGAAATGAGCCAGTGAGGATGTATTCAATGCTGTCAACGGTTTGTATCTCGTTAATTTTAGCGACGGGAGACGAAGAAAAGGCATCCGCAACTTAGCAAGGTCAATACTTCGGTACTTGCGGTATGTGACTTTTCTTCCGGACAGGGGAGGGACGAGGAAGTGCCAAATCGAAGATAATCATAAAATGGTCAGAGATTGCAGGATCAACAATTAATACATTTTTAACAAGATCAGTCTCGGATTCTCTGGTGATCAGCAGATCTCATGTGTGGCCATCTTTATGAGTAGTGCCACGAACATGTTGGCATAAATTCATTGAATTGATAAGATCATGTAGTTTGGAAGAATCACTGGAAGTTTTCTTCTCCATATGGAAATTGAAATCACCTCCAATGACGAATTTTTCTGGCAGGAAAATTCATCATTGTAGGTACACAACGCCACTGTCCACACAAGTGGGCAATGGGGGTGGGGGTGGGGGGTGAAGTTTATCACTTCTTGCCCAAGGAACAACACGGTTGCCACAGGTTGGTTTCGAACTGAGGATCTCTCGGCTTGCAGTCTGCACCTTTACCTACCTACTGAGCCACCGCGCCCCCATTTTATGTTACATTAAGGTGACACCTTTGCTGAAAGAAGAAAATGGTGTTTCAGAAAAGAGTTTCCAGGTCAGGTGCGCAAACACTAGTCGGAGAGGAGTATCACCTCCTCTCAATATTAAACATTCAATGAGTCGTGTGCAGCCATCGGGCAGACAATTATTTATTTCCCGATGACACACTTATGATAGTTAGGATTGTCTGATGGCGCCTTGTTGCAATGAAGGTGCGATATGAAATTCTAGATTGCTAAATGATACACATCACTCTATATCAGTAGATGCGAAGCCAGAATTCCAGATTTTTGATTTGTTTATTTAATTATTTATTGCGTTTTAACGCCACTTTCGACAGCCAGGATCACCTTGAGTCGGACAGTTTTGCCGGTGGCGGTAGCCGGTATACTCGGAGAGAGCCACCGAGCAACGACGAGTAACTGTCAGACTCACCAACGTACTAACTCAACACAAGCAAGTTTTGCATTGGTTGAAGACAAGTGCGGTACGCCTTTTTACGCAGCGCCACCGTACCCCCCCCCCCCCCCCCCCCCCCACGTGGGCAATCGGAATTATGTGCCTTGCTCAAGGGCTCAACACAGTTACCAATGGCGGGGATCGAACCGTGAACCTCTCGGTTTGAAGTCCAATGCCACAACCACAGATCCACTGCCCTCCCGAGGTTTTCGATAACCACATGTTAAGCCCAACCGCTGAGGATATCTAATGTTGTCCAAACACATTGTGGCAGCTCGCTTGTTCAAAGACTTCCACGTAGGCATATCACTGTTGCAGGTTATTAGTTTAGTGGTATATGAGTCGGGCTAGCTATCAAAAGTAGACTCGACAATCGACAATACCACTGGGAAATCCGTGGAAACCTGCCACAGATTTTACTTCGCTGTTGCAGATTATAGCTGCTAAGTTCAATCACTACTGACACACTGTCGGAATAGCTCACTCTTCCTGTTACAATATTCCAAAACAGTTTCTCATCGCCATCTCACCACAATACTAGTTAAGACCTCATAATCACCACCTGTGTCTCACTTTCCCAGAAAGAGTTAAATTAGGTATAGCCCCCCCCCCCCCCCTCCTCCTTCCTGGACATGTGCTATCCATATAACACGGACTGCATTCAGCTTCATCCACAGATATTAAGTTTCAGCATCCTGATCACTCTAACATTAGTTGATAACATTTGAGCCTAATTCTGTTTTAGAACCGAAAACTATAGGGCTTCAGTTCTCATATTTTTATGCCTGATAGGTCGAATTCACCAGTCACTACAACGACCATATACATATGCATGATGTCCTGACCTGAGTTTGACTTTGATAAACGCGTCATCCCTTCTCCAAACTTCGATGTAAAGTTAGGAGTTTAGTTAAAACTAGAATTCCTGTCACGAACTGTGCACTTATCTAGGCTTAATTGCGCGTATGGATTGCGCGCAATGGCCATATCGAATGGCATCCAAAGCACGGCAGGTTCTCCTGGTTACTCATAGCAAACACAGGCAATGTTTCTGCCAATGGACCTCCGTTTACCCGGAGGTCCATTGGCCGAAATATTGCTTGTGCACAGGCCATATGTACAGAATTTGATAGCCGTACTGTGGTCATAACGCGTAGATTAAAGCGCAGATCGATGTGCTATTTGTGCGCGTTTCATGACAGGACTTCTAGTTTTAACTGTATGCAATCACTTTACAAAATTGTTACGAAAGCCCACAAATAGGAATAAACTGGTAGAAATGTAAAACCGTTTATGAGCTAAGGGTGAACAAACGAGGAATATTTTTTAGGTAATAGATGGGTAATTTTATTTCTCTACATCTATTATCTATAATAAAAAAACGTCTTTAACCAGGGCAGCCTGACGTGACAAATGTCAAACGACATTTCAACATGCCTCAGCTAACAGACGGAATAATTAAATGGAACCAGTTTTTCATTAGACTTTGCAGACCGAAACATCGAATAGTTATATCCCTATACTTCTAAATCAATGGTTCTCTAAAAGAATATAAATAGTGTATGGTTGAGGTGATGCTTAGATGCGAAGACGTATTTTTTCTAGTTCACTATTGGAACAAAATCGAATGGACTGCTTTTTTTCGCTGATTTGCCAATGTTCCTAAATTCACTACGTTCTCTCATGAAAATCCAAACTTGGTTTCATTTTGTTTAATCCAAGTCTAACCGGACAAAAATCAAATAAGAAAAGCCTCATGCCCTGAAAGGTTGAAATAAGCTCAGACGTTAATGTCCATCTCTATATCTTTGTTACTTGGAAATTGGAATACTTTCGGAAACCTTTTCAGTAACAGCTATCAGTAGTCAGTGCTATCCGTAAAATTATAAGAAAAACGTATTCTTACAGTAACCAGGCAACCTAATTCGAAAACTGCTGTAATATTATCTATTTGAATTGTCAGTACAGGTGCTGGGATCTAACAAAGGAATCAAGGGAGCACGGTGGCTCTGTAGTTGCGGCATTGGACTTCAAAGCAAATGTCCGCGGTTCGATCCCCGCGAGGGGCAACTGCATTGTGTCCTTGAGCAAGGCACTTAACCCTTTGAAACCTTGTTTCCTGGAATGGTATAGCTTTTGTGTACACTTACAGTGGAACGGGTCAGTCCAATATCAATATACAGGGAGGATAAAATAATAACTGTAGTCTGCAGCAGTCTGGCCGCAGACTGCAGTCATTATTTAATCATCAGTACCCCGTTTATAGACCTCTTATAAGACGAGAATGGGACGAAATTATGGCTTGGACCGAAAAATCGGTCTTACGAGTTCAAAGGGTTAATCCGGATTGCCCATGTGGATCACGGTACTAAGGCGTACTGCACGTTTTCATTCAACGAATGCTAATCTTGCTTGTGTAGAGTTAGTACACTGGGGAGTCGGACAGGTGCTCGCCGTTGCCGGTTGTTCTCTATGCGTTCTCCGGCTTCCCCCACCCATAAAACTGTTGACACGAGGTGACTCTGGCTGTCGAAAGTGTCGTTAAACCCCAATAAATAAATGACAAAGGAATCTATAGCGTTATATCAAACGGCTTGTGGGAGAAGAGAACTGTATCGTTCAGATAACCGCCTCAGTGTTCATGCTGGTTCGAAATGTTTTGGTGTCAATTCCAATTTTTATTCGGTTCCAAATGAATTTTGTGGTGGCAAATCAAAGATTTTAGTGACAAATAGAATCTGATTTTAAATGAGAACAACTTAACCATGTTTCGTCGTTTAAGTGCAAAAAGGCGCTATTTACAATGCTGAAGCATTGCTGGTGGTGCCTTGTTGCACTCAAAGTACCATATATTAATTTAGTATTGCATGTCTCTTTTAAGTATTTTAGTTGCAAAAAATCCCCCAAAATGATAAAAAAAATATAGATAAAAACAATACAAGACTATTATTAACGTTTACAAAACAATTTCATAAATATTATTTACTCACTTTTTATTTACGCCAAATAAACTAGTGGCAAATAATTTATCATCTTCTAGAATGATTTATAAAAAAATGATTAAGCAAGATAAAAAAAGATTAAGTAATTTATAAATATATTGATAAGAATCGGATTGAATAGATAAACTGTTAACCAAACCTGAAAATAAGCAATCTGTCATTTGCAGAATGAGGTCCCCAGAGAGTGAATGTGCTGATGCTATCCGCACACTGGGCCAATGTATCCTCTGGGCACCTCTTTCTGTTTAGGTTTAAGACCTTGATTCAAACTGATGTACACAGAGGGTAAATTTAGTGATGTTACCCTGCTGTGCAGGGTAGCATCACAAAATTCACCCTCAGGGGACGCAGTTTGCAGATGATGGTCTGCTTATTTTCTTGACTTGCTGTTACCTAAGCCGACTCATAACAAAGAGCCGCCATCATGGCTGTTGCCTTGTAGATTTCTTGGCAGGCGTGAATTCTGTCTCTCTTGTATCGTCAGTTAGAGCGATTTTATCGAAAACGATACACTGAAATTATAAACCATAAGCCTTTGCGATCTACAAAAAGTATATATTTGGTGCGAAATGCCGTATTTTTGGTGCTAAACGAATTTGTGTGGTGCAATTGGCGCCACTGACAACCGTCAGAGTGAAAACTGCTTCACTCTAATGTCAAAATACCGAAATGTTTCTCATAATGCAACTTGGAACTTAAGCAATTCAGTCATCTTTGACAGAGCTCTGTCAAACGCGACTGAATTGGTTAAATTTCTTGTTGCATTGAAGAAATATGTGGCGGTTCCAATTTCGATACTGTGACAACAGTATGCTGATGCGTAAAGCAAACACAGCAGTTTGTTATTGACTGAATTACGTTGTAGCTCCGGATCAGTATCAGAGGGTTAGTATTTCCCCGATCAACTAGGATATTGAATAACATGTAATGAAAGGTTAGGTTCTTATCACAGGGGAGGAAGATAATATAATGTTTCGCGATGGGAATTAATAGACTGGTATGCTTCCTTTTATACGATATGTTTTAGTGAAATTAATATTGACTCAATTTTCGACCTTACACGCGATGACAAAAAACTGCAATAGCACCAATAGTACGTTATTCGCTTCTGTAATACAGACCACAAGCTGCTTCGACAATGATAGATATCTGTATTATTTAAACAGTTTTATGACGTTCTAGATTTCGTTACCTTCGTAGCAGAAAACTGATTCGCAAAGAAGGAAAGAATGTCAAACCCTAGATAGTGTTTCGGGCTCTGTCAAAAAGTCGTAAGATGCACAAAGCAATAGCCTGAGGTGCTGGACATCCAGGCTAAACCCGGAGGTCCAATAGCTGAAACATTACTTAAGGGTATGCTTTATCCAGGTCTTTGGCCGTTTTTTTTTTTTTTTTTTTTTTGTCCGTGGGTGTGGAATATCATTCGTCCTTTTCGAAAAAAATGTGATTGGATCCTTAAACATCTCTACGCGTACATCAAGCATAAACATTGATCAACATAAAACCTACCTGCATTAAATTATAATTGCAGTTTGGTAGAAACCTACTACTGAAATTAGATGTGCAGGTTTTTAAGCCAAAAAATGGTGATTATTGGGGGTATTGTGGGACTAATACAATTCGGTTGGGAACCGCCAGAAACAGGAAAACAACTGAATTGTGACAGACGCATGGACGCACAAAGTTGAAATTACGGAACTTTTTAAATATTTGGATTTTAAAAACACTAACTTCCAAATTAAGCGTGGGAATCGGGGTATCGCTGACCAATTAACCCTTTTACTAACATGAAAAGCAGACGACACTTGCAAACAAAATTCTTGAATAACTATTTTTTTCATTTTTTGCGTCAATAACATAGCTTATGACCCCTCATTGGAACGAGCTCGTTGAGCTCGTTCCAATGAGGGGTCATAAGCTATGTTTTTGAAACAAAAAGTGAAAAAATAATGAAAATTGGATGGTGATTTTTGAGAATAGCGCTGGCCGGTTTTGACCGTTACGTTGGGTAAAGGATTAAGGCATACTGTATATCGATGGTTCACATGCTTTAATTCGATACAAACTCTGTTTGTGCGGAATTAGTATGTTCGTGAGTCCGGATTTACTCGCAGCTGATCGGTTGTTGTTTTGTTCAGTTACTCCGGCTTCCTTCGCCCTTAAAACAGTCCAACACGATATTGCTGTTGAAAGTGTCGTGAAACCCAAATAAATACGTAGTTAAATTAGTAAATAGATAAAAAAAAAAAAATAATAAATTTGTGAAAACGTTCTCAAGGGAATATCAACGGATTCTGACTGGTGCATACTCGGTGTACGCCCAACTGAAAGTTTCCCAGTGTCAAGTATTTCATTTCCGATTTCTACATTAAACGGCGTAACCACATTAAAATCTTGAAATGTATTTCTACCTATAATTTTTCTAATCCCCATATCACGCATTGCCAGTAACCACGTATGCTATGAAATGCAGAGAGGCGTGCCATGCTATGAGAACTATGACCCCGAAAAACCCTGGCATATCAGGGCAATACCTTGGCCTACCTTGGTATGTTGTGACAATAATACTAAGTGACATTCTACTTCTCTTCAAATGATGCACACAATGCCCCAGTTTCCGGGAACTCTAGTGGCTTACTGGACTTTTTGGGGAACTGAGAGACCTATCACAGCCTTCCTAATCGCAACTCCTGGACACTAATGCCCCACCCCACCACCACCATCCACATCCACCACTAGATCTAGTTTGAATTGGAGTCAAACTTTGATTTAAAAAATGCAACCGATTCGACCTTTACAGAAGCAGTAGTGACAAGTCAGGGTAGGAGTACAGTCAGTCGGGGTATGGGTACAGTTGGATGAGATATGTGTTCAATTAGTCGTTGTATCAGTACAGTCAGATGAGTCGGTGTATGAGTACAGTGAGTCGATGTATGAATCCAGCGAGTCGGGGTATGAGTACAGTGAGTCGGTGTATGAGTACAGTGAGTCGGGGTATGTGTACAGCGAGTCGGTGTGTGACTACATTGTGCCGGGTATCAGTGCAGTTAGATGAGATATGTGTACAGTGAGTCGGTGTAGGAGTACAGTGAGTTGGGGTGTGAGTATAGTGAGTAGGGGCATGAGTACAGTGAGTCGGGGTATTTGTACCGTGAGTCGGTGTATGAGTACAGTGAGTGAGGGTATGAAGACAATGAGTCGGGGTATGAGTACAGTGAACGGTGTATGACTACAGTGAGTCGGGGTATGAGTACAGTGAGTCGGGGCATGAGTGCAGTCTCCCCATGACTCTTCTTACAATGACTCTTCGAAAGCTCTGCCCCGTGTACCTTTTACGAATCTCAATCAGAATAAAGACTCGTGAAGAAAGAATAAACAGACGAGATAACATTTGTTCTGATTCACATGACCTAAACCTTTCCTGACCATTAATGGTCAACCGTTCACCAGCATTCCGGAAGTAGCCCTGAGTGTACGCAGTTGTATTCTTGCGCGCATCCTGACATCTAGTTGTATGTTTAATCTAATTCCGGAAACATCGTGTATTAAGATTTGAAGCTTTATTTTAATAAAATAATATATTATTCTTCAAAATATACACGTATTTGGGGACTACTTTGTGGGGAGGACGCTCTGCCAACTAACAGATTGTTTCAACAACGTAAACCGAGGCATTTATGAATCGCTGTATGTTTCTCTATCCAGGTACCGTTTATCGGGTTCGGGATCAAGGGAACAGAATCTTCAACTCGACCCCAGTTTATGGTGAATTTTAATAAACATGATCAGTCAATCGTCCCGTGAGAGCACCAGGATGCCATCTGCAACAATTTAGTATTGAAGATGGCACATTGATGCACTCAAGCGAAGAGATTTGGTTTGAACCTAGCCTTAGCCAGTTTACTGAATTCGTTTCGTAACTTTCCCCGTAAACTGGAGATTCATGTATTGGCTGTTGTTGTATATACTAACTGTTGTCGATTTATACAGATTACATAGCCATCATTATCATATAACTGAACCGCTTTCTGCACTTGTAAGCGTTCTGTATTTTTCAGCTGTATGAATTACTAATTCATATAACCTCTTGCGAATTCCATTGGCTGTCAGAGAGTCGCGCAGCTTGGTTGGCGGACCTAACACTACTGTCTAAAGGATCGAGCGATCTCATTGGTGCATCTACATACTACTGGGCTGAATTAATGCGCGTGTAACTATAACTGTTTCAAAATAAAATTAAAGCCACGATGTATGATTTTCCACCGAATTCAAAAATAAAAACTGACGATGCGGATAGTGCTACGGTTTTAACCCTTTACCGCCGCAGAGGAGATCAAAGTTTATTATTTTTAATATCATTTTTAAAAAAATTTCAAAAACTTTCAACAAAACCATATCATGTGACCCCTCATTGGGACGAGCTCGACGATCTCGTTCCAAAGAGTGGTCGCATGATATGGATTTGTTGAATTTTTTTGAAAAATGATATTTTTTCAGCTGCTGAATTTGCATATTACGCATGCGGATGTGGCCGATTCGTTGGGTAAAGGGTTAAGAAAGATATCGGCGACAACTGGACATGTTTATGAAGTGAATATTGATGGGATTGACTTTACTTCAGTTTTGCCGACCGATCAACTAACTCTAATCTCTCTCACAAAGAAATGTCACCATGCAGACCACACAACACGATCAACAATGGGCATCAGCAAGTAACACCTCAAATTTCGATCCCCACCACCCCCCCCCCCCCCCATCCACTTGTTCAATTGGAGGGTATATAAGAAACAGAATATGACAATATGATATTTGTTAAACTCGTCCGAATTTTCGTTTTTACCTCGCCAAAGGCTTGGCAAACCGTAAAGAAAAATTCTGGACTCGTTTCATAAATATCATATTGAAGAAACATTCATTTCATATCCTCTATCTTGGTGATATCTCTATTTTGGTTATAACTGATGTGATATCATAAAGGTTACTTACCTGTCCGTTTTGTTTCATACCAGCAGTAAGTCAGGTTGTTCCCGAAGCATCTTGTTCTGCTAATCTGTGTTGGGTGCATGACAAACTTGTTGATGTTACAGTAACGTGATCACAAAAGCGGATACAGAAAAGAGGACAGAGAATTTCGATCGAATCGCGACTGAGTCGCGATCCGGTCGAAATTCCATGTCCGCTTTCTTCCAGCGGCACTAGAGAATTTCACCTCACGAAAGAAAAATACAAGAACATTGAATGTGATATGCCATTTTCATTTGGTTTTGTTGATAAGGTCTTGATTTCGCAGTACTTTATATCAGAAATGTCGACCCACTGATGACAGTGTATCTCGTTCGCATCGCGATCTGATTGGGAAAGCACCGTCTTTATGATCACATAACTCTAATGAGAGGATTCAAAATTTGCCACACACTTTGGTTACTTGTAAGTTGAAGATCATTATGTTCACTAAGTTTTAACTTTTTGCATGCTGCTGGCTGATATTCCTACCCAGCACAGGGTTTCTCTTGTCACTGATATAAGTATAATTTGGGCACATTTAGACATATTTTACCCTGTAAATTTAATGAATTTTTTCACCAATGATTTCTTGTTGTATTGAGATTAATTTGCATCAACTCTAGTCATGGCTGCTTTACAGCAGCCATGACTAGATTTGATGAAAAAATATCTTGAAAATACTCAGCAGGTTAAGAGTTAATTGTAACAATAATTATATAAGCCCCCGCACAATAAATCAGTCACTAACTTTATCGACATTACTTGTTCCTGCCATGCACATCCCAGACATACATGGAAAGAACCTGGTGAAAACAGGACATTGCTTATAGGTTCCTCAGAAAACAAGAACAAATTATTTTAGCCCCGGCACAATAAATCAGTCACTAACTTTATCGACATGACTTGTTCCTGCCATGCATATCCCAGACATACATGGAAAGAACCTGGTGAAAACAGGACATTGCTTATAGGTTCCTCAGAAAACAAGAACAAAGGTGTAGACATTGATGTTAAATCGACATAGCTTCTTCCCGCCATGCAAATCCCAGACAAACATGGAAAGAATCTGGTGAAAACATGACACTCCTTGCAGGTATCTCAGAAAATAAGAACAATGAGGACGACACATTGATGTTAAGACTTCATAAGCACAGACGGGTATTTTTTATGATGTGTACTGTTTCGATTGGGTATTAAATTGTATAATGCCCCAATATTTATTGCCTTGTCAGTTAGGAGCTTATATACATGTGAGAAGGTGTCGGAAAATTTTAGGCTCTGTCGGGTTTGTTTCCCTTCAATAATAGAGTCCGTTAGAACGAATCGATTTCTGACCCTGCGGGGAGGTCCAAACGTCAATTCACCATCTCGGAAACTCAGTTGGTGGTAATAAGCAATTAAATTCTTACAACATTCCTCTTTCTTGACTTGTTCTCAAATATTCTGACAAGCATTCGGTGTCTATGAATTGTATTTTTTTATGAATGAAAATGACGACGCCATGGAATTGAGTTCTTGCGCCGTACATGACATAATAGCCATTCATTGTTTTACTTGTACTGTAGCCGCTGAAGTTTATAGTACTGTTTTAGCTGTGTCTTTCTTTGTTTTATGTCTCAGGTTTAACGTGTGAGAGGCCTATATATTAAAATATAATAATGGCAAAACATTTTCCAGCCTAATTTATTTCTTTGATTTACTTATTATTTAAATACTGATATCAAAAACGGTGCCCTCGACATCTCCTCTCCTGAGTTCCAATGTGTTCTATGTGCCAGTAGGCACATGGAACACATTGGAGCTCAGGGGACGATCTGTAATCAGCGTTCGAAGGGTGCAGATAAAAAACATAGGAAGAGGCGGACTTGCTGTACGGTCCACCGGGAAATTTCCCGATCCCCCCTTCCTGTGGCCCCCGAAATTGATGCATCTTAACACCTGTCGGTGCATGATATTTCGCGAAAATGGCCAAAACGCGACATAGATCTGTTTGCATAGACTGTCGGTATTTATCGAAATGCCTTCTGTGTGGGCTGCCTTTGGCATTTCGATATACCGGCAGTCCAGTCTGCCATTGATCGTTCAGATGTTAGGAAACAGCATACTTTCAGTTCGAAAAATCAACATTTTCTCCCACTGGCCCGAGCTATGGTCGGCCATATGGACCCCCCCCCCCTCCCTCCCTTGTTGCATCAAACAGAGAGAGGAAGATGAAACAAATATGCAATTGAAATGCCTTCTATGTGGACGGACTGCATTGATCGCTCTAATGCAAGGAAGCAGCATTCCTTCAGTGTGAAAAATCAAAATTTTGTCCGGTGCATTTCCCGGTAACATTTTTTGGCCCAGTTCGCCCCTGGAAGCGGGGTATTCTTTAAGCCCAAGCCGTGATGCGACGATATTTTTTCAGAAGCGCGTTCACAGTTCTATGACCATAAAAATATTTGCAATGAACTGAGGACTTGGGGAGACCCTCTGTCCTCAAATTGAATGGGCGTTCCAATTCAATATTCGTTTTAAAGACAATACAACAAACTTTGTATATTTAGTAAACTCCCTCGAAATAGAACGACACCTGTGGCGCTGCGATCGTTGGGGTTGGGGACATGTCCTCTAACTTTTTCTGAAAATTGTCAGCCTTATATATATGTGTGTGTGACAGGATACTCTAAAACTAGTTTAACATGAACTAGAAGCTGAAGCAATAACCATAACAAACCTAACAGTTGACGTGAGATTTTGGATAGATTAGGCTAATTTTGATATGGTTATTCCTTCTGCTTCTGAAAAAAACCCACAATATTCTGTTCATATCGGAAAGTGGGCTTTGTCGCTGCTGGGGGAAATAGATTCACGCCACATACTCAGCCAAAACTCAAGGAGTGTCGCCTGAACCCGTGCGTGAACGTATGTTTCGCCATAACGAAACCGCCCGCTTTCGTTTCTGTTGGGGTGGTTCTTACCCTGAAGGGGTCAATGATTTTTCCCCAAAAAGCTTAAATCAACAGGGATTCACCGAAAACAACAATTTTAATACATATATATATATAAATAAATATTGAAATTTCTGACTTACATTAAATCCAATGAATCAGAAGGGGGCGCGGTGGCTCAGTTGGTAGAGATGCAGGCTGCAAGCCGAGAGGTCCTCGGTTCGAATCCCATCTGCGGCAACCGCGTTATGTCCTTGGGCAAGACACTTCACCCCCATTGCCCACGTGGGGACACGGTGAATCTGTGTACTAAGACGTACTGCACGTCGATGGTGCACCTGTCTTCAACCAGTGCTAACCCTACTTGTGTGGAGTTGGTATGTATGTTGGGGAGCTGACAGTTGCTCGCCGTTGCTCGGTGGTTCTCTCCGGGTACTCCGGCTTCCTCCAGCTGTAAAACTGTCACGGTCATGGTTAGCCATTGTGCAGAAATATGTGACCTTAAACTCCAATAAATAAATAAATAAATAAATAATAAATAATAAATAATAATGAATCAGAAAACAAAACGTCAATCAACCCCCCCCCCCCCCCCCCCCATCCCTACACAGTTTTTGAGTCACTTGCGGGCCGGCATACACTGTTGTCGCTGGTTTTTCCTCCTTCTCGGTGGTGTTTGTTCTTTGGTCGCCTCTTCACTTCACTCCTTCACTGCCGTCGCACGGCCACTAACGTGTTGTCACTTCACCAGGCGCCTTTGCTCTAACACGTGATGGAATGTCACTGTACCTTTGCCGTCGCACGGCCACTAACGTATTGTCACTTTACTATATCGCCTTCCCTCTAACAAGTAACGGAATATCACTCTACCACTGCCGACGCACGGCCACTAGCTTATTGTCACTTTACAGGACGCTTTTCACTCAAGCAGTCGCGATCAATAGGGTTAAACGATCCACTCCTTTTATCACAGAATAATATTTATACTTACAAAGCCTTCTCTGCATCCGTATGGCATACCTTCTACTGCGGGTATGCCGTCTTCCTAAATACCAATAGCTCCCTGAGCTCGTACTTCCTATTTCTGATCCTACACTCAGATATGGCCACCGACTTGGCCCGTGACTGCTCCTATTCTAAATATGAGCTGTGTGGCCCCTCTCATTACAACGTGCGTATACTTTCGCACGGATGTGGCACCTCCTCTAACTTATAGCATGGGAGATCCCCAGCTACTCACCCACAGGCTTACACGCCTTCAGACCGGAATGAAATGTTCGAGAAATCCCCCGATTTTTATTTCGATAGCCAGAACATTAATTCTCATTTTAATTGCACCTCTTGAACTTGGCCTCTTAGATGTATTTTAGTTTAATAGTCGCTTTTAAGTTCCTTTGAAAGTCTCGCATTTTGGTATATGTTGACATTCGGTGACAGACCATATGAGTAATATGGGTGTGGGTTCCGAATCTGTGGGATGTACTGTTTTTACAACAATTACCTATTAACTGGACATAATTACACAGATAATGACTGAAGGAGGGCACTCTCCAATAAATTGTAACAAAAACGAATAAATGTTTGCTAACCTAAGGCTACCCATGCTGGCAGCAGGGTGTTCTTGGAGAAAAAACAAATATGTTTTAAATCACTTTTGAAAAATAATTCAGCACTTAACCAGTTAAAAGCCAACCAATGTTTTTTCTAAAGTCAAAATAGGAATAGATTTTTTTTGCTCAAAGCTTCTCTCGAAGTCGATCGATTTTATTGCGAAGTGTAAATTAGCATAATACAGTTTAGGCTCTAATGACAGAAAAAAAGAAAAAAATATCAAAAAGAAGGCACAGCATACTTAAAACTGTTTTTGTGACAAGTTATTTCTGTATTCTAGCCACATGTTCGACAAATGAACTCCAAAGCTATACAAAATACAACATTCTGCGTCTCACGGATAGCTCTATTGTTATCGTTTTCCGCAAGTATAAAACAGACAACTTCAAACTTAATTCACTCACTAACAGGCAGCCACCTGGGAAATAACATGTTTCTTTGTCATCACCTCTTCAAATTTCCGTATAATATTTACTGAATGGGGAGAAAATGTCGATTCCAGAACAAAATGTTACAATTAACCATTCTGAAACAACTATCTCACTTGATGATGATGGAGATTCTAAACATGGCTGTATTTATTTATTTATTTATTTATTTATTTATTTATTTATTTATTTATTTATTTATTTATTTATTTATTTATTTATTGGGCTGAAGGTATTACGGGTGGAGGATGCCGGAGTACACGGAGGGAACCATCGAGCATCGACGAGCAACTGTCGGCTCTTCAACATTCCAACTCTGTTCAAGCTCCGCACAAGCAGGGTACAGCGGTTGAAGACATGTGCACTATCGACGTGCAGTACGCCTTAGTACACGGCGTGATCGTACCCCCGTGTACCCCCGTGTAGGCAACCGGGATAAAGTGCCTTGCCCAAGGACACAACTCGGGACCTCTAGCATAGAAGTCCAATAGTCTACCACTGAACCACCGCGCTTCCAGACCGAGGTATCAACTCATGAATAACTTCACATCATCATACGACCTTCGATCTCAGATTGATATGAAGTTACCTCAGGCTGATATCTCGGCCGATATGAAACTAACCAAGTCTTTGCCTCTAAGTATTTATTAGTACGTATAAACATATGCAACAGCAAAAGTTTTGTCATTACGTTTTCAATTTATACGAGAATCTGGATTCGATATCAAGCTAAAAGCTCGTATAAGTCGTCTTTCAAACGTTCCAACCTGAAGTCTTGAGGCCATAGAAAATATTTAACTCAATTAAATTCCAGAATAAATATAGAATATATAGAGAGTAATCGCTTGACTGGACTGGTTATGTGAAATAATTCATGAGAGGTGAGGGACATTGTAGAAACACGAGTGCGCGAATGCGCACGAGGGTTTTACAATATAGTCCCTCGCCTCGAATGAATTATTTCACGTAACCAGTCCAGTCAAGCGATTATTCTGTTTATTACTTTTCATTATTAACGATAATTATATTATTTAACCCTTTACCTAACGTAACGGCCAAAAACGGTCATCGCTATTCTCAAAACTAGCCAATTAATTTTCATTATTTTTTTTCATTTTTGTCTCTAAAACATATGTTATGGCCTCTCATTGGAACGAGCTCGTCGAGCTCGTTCCAATGAGGAGTCATAACCTATGTTTTTGAGACAAAAAATGAAAATAATAGTTATTCAAGATTTTTTTTTTTGCAAGTGTCGTCTGCTTTTCATGGTAGGTAAAGGGTTAAAAAAAAGCAAAAAAAACAAAAACAATGAAGTCCCCATTAACCCACGGCAAAGCGTCTTCGTTTCCGCGCACGGATACATGACACCACAATTGTTGATTGTATAATTCACTTGTGAAGTTATCGTTTATAATCAAACCCGGAAATCCCAGTAAATCACACTCTGTAAAGTACTAAATTACGATATTTTCGTATAACATTTTACCCGAAATACTTCTGGCATTGGAATTCAAGTTGAACGAAAAAACAATTTCTCACTTGACTAAGCTGATATTCCCAGAGTAAATCGCGGTACCGCGAGATTCTAACTAAGACATGGCTGAAAATAGAGAGATTTACTGGAAAGTTAATTCCTCTTAATTTCCTGAAGCTGTTAGTAAATTTAACATTTATGTTAAGGAAATTTCGTATAAAAATTGAAATTTCGAAATATTAGTGAATATCTGTCATCGATGTGCGCACCATTTCACAAACTTTCGGCATTTTCCTGTAGAGCAGTATAAAAATATCGCATTTTTTTTACAATTTTTTTCCCAGTCCGTTTGAACTTTTGACTGTTATTCTCTGATGAAACCTATTTTAAAATAGTAAAAAGACAGAGTTTTCACAATCTTTTGACTTACTGTGACTTTTTGCTCATAAAATCGACAGTGTGCGCATCGTAACATATACTCTCCAAAAAAGTCAAGCCTCCCCCCCCCCCCCCCCCCTTCCCGCCACCTCCCTATAATACAAGTGGGAATACAGTAAATGGGTAAATTCTCCTGAAAAAACCTGCTATTTGCTGTAGGGGGAATATGCCTTATTAGTGAAACAAGGGTTTCTAGAGGTTTCTTTTTTATTCAATGAATATTTGGCACCGCGGACGTCATCACAACGTTAAAAAACGTCACGTTGTTCAGTACCTGATGGAACAGCCTCGAAAATATCTAACACATCTTAACCCTTTACCTAGCATGAAAAGCAGACGACACTTGCAAACAAAATTCTTGAATAACTAATTTTTTTTCATTTGTTGTCTCAAAAACATAGGTTATGACCCCTCGTTGGAACGAGCTCGTTCCAACGAGGGGTCATAACCTATGTTTTTGAGACAAAAAATGGAAAAATAATGAAAATTAATTGGCGATTTTTTAGAATGGCGCTGGCCGGTTTTGGCTGTTACTTTGGGTAAAGTGTTAATCGGCGTGGCATACTGTCCATGACCTTCCGAATTTCTCTCACTGTGATGTTGTCTCATTTCTCTATAAGCACACGGCAGTTAAGTGGTCAATAGCCAGCAAATATTCACCTGTTTTAAGGATGTATGCCCGATCCGATAGAGGAATGCAGAATATCACAATATCAGCTATTTGTATACCCACAGGTATTATAGGGTGGGGGGGGGGGGGTGTTCTTAACTTGTTTTGGACAGTGTATAATACAGACACTGTTCTTTCAATTAATATAAAAGTCGAGCAGGTGAGATTTGGAATTTTTTTCCTGGGAAGAATAAAACCTGCAAATTACTGTAAAAACGCATTCTCTGAACAACAAGTAGGTGTGATATTAATGGATATTCTTAATGACGGATGATCTGTGAACTGGTTGCTTCTATTAGAATTACCACAGAATGTCAAGTTTTCTTTTGTTACTTTTAATAAATAGAAACAACAGACAGCTCCGAGAGCTGTCTGTTGTTTTCGTTTATTAAAAGTAACAAAAGAAAACTTCGCTTTATTTTCTTCTGAAGTCTTGAGTGTTTCCTCAACACTCATTTGCTTGCTTCTCAATTAGACCTTCCTCGATCATTAATAATTTCAAGGAAGATAACTTTGTCGAAAGTAGATTTTCATGACGAAAAAAGTCGGGGATGAGAATTATCACAACATGTACGAAGAGAAAATAGAACACAAAAGTTAGAGATTTATCCTTGCAATGCAATATCAGTTTGAAAAGAGACGCTTCTTCTTAAGGGTTACAAATATGCGCGCCATTTGGTTTCAGTATGCTATCGATCTAATTATCTTGTAGACAACAAATGTAGTGAAGCTATATACACGTACTAAACCAATTGTGGTGTTTCTTTTCTGTCGTGGGGTTGCGGGACAATCTTCATGTGCGCCATTTGGTTTCAGTATGCTATCGACCTAATTATCTTGTAGACAACAAATGTAGTGAAGCTATATACACGTACTAAACCAATTGTGGTGTTTCTTTTCTGTCGTGGGGTTGCGGGACAATCTTCCATAAATCAAAACACTCGATAATTTCATCCCTTGAGATTATTGGATGAAAGTCACACATCATTCACATGTAAATGAGAGGTGCGATAGTCGTAAATGTTTATAATTAAATTAATTAAAGTTTCTAATAAGACAATATCCCCAGAGAGACCTAATGGTTGACATGAGATATTGGATACATTCGTCTAATCGATAGACACATTTTCGAAATCATATATCACTAAACTCGCGGATGTATTCAGATGAGCCATACAGTACAAAAAGACCATTTATTTCCGTTGTATTTATCCATTCCATCAGTATTATAGGTATCACGGAACTAAATATTTTCCCATAGGCGACCATTATAACGTTCAGGCGGAAAAAATATGATCGCATCACTTTAATTTTGGCATTCAAATATCTCTGTCAAGTAAAGCCTTAAGACAACTTTTTTCTGATCCGAAAACAGGGGGTCATGCAACAAATAAGAGAGAAAAACTGATACAAAGGAAAGTATCTGTCACGTGCACATATTTTTCAATTCCCTACAAAAACACACAAAAAGAAAATTGTATTTTTTAGGCCCAAAATTCATCAAATCCATCTCTTTTTATCAGGAATATTCAACAATAATGCAAGATGTCAATAGAATGTTTCAAACGTCATCGTGCCCCCATGTAGGCAACCGGGATAAAGTCCCTTGCCCACGGACACAACGCGGGTCGTCCCGGACAGGGATCGAACTCGGGACCTCTATCTTAGAAGTCCAACAGTCCACCACTGAGCCACCGCGCTTCCAACATTTTACCTAGCGGGAGAAGTAGATGACACTTTTAAAAAAGAAGTCTTCAGAAAGTAAGTATTAACATTTTGTGCCTCAAAACCAAAGCGCATGACCCCTCATTGGGGCGTGCTCAACGATCTAGTTCCAATGAAGGGTCAAAACTATGCTTTTGAGGCAAAAACTGAAAAAAATAGTGGTACAGTACAGTCGCCATGGATAATGGATTGGTAGTAATCCACGCGTGGGCAGTGATGTCCACGCCGCCTGCGTTTACCAGGTAAAAAATATCATCCGCGGCACAATTTTGATTAAGGTACAGTCCCATATAGGCCCCGGATCACCCCGGACCAGTCCGGGATGATCCGGGGCCTGATCCTTGACGACGCCGTAGTGGTCCTGGATAGTCCGGGGTCGTCCTTGGCAATCCGGGGTGGTCCTTGGGTATCCGGCATGTCGTCCCGGATATTTTTGACTGTCAAAAACCTCCGGGACGATCCGGGACGAAGATTTAATCCGGGGTGGTCCTTGACCATCCTGAATCATCCTGGACTCCGCCGTGTTGGCAACGGGGTCGTCCTGGACGATCCGTAACTTGAAAGGGATGAGCCGGCGTGAACCGTATCGAAACGAGGTAGTCCGGGACAATAAATGACATGCAGGATCACGTCGGATCATCTCTTTCAAGTTACGGACCGTCCAGGACAACCCCGTTGCCAACACGGTGGAGTCCGGGATGGTCCGGGGTGATCCGGGGTGATCCGGGATGATCCGGGTCCTGTCCGTAGTGATCCCTATTCATCCCTAACTCTGCCGGGTCGATCCGTGACTCCTCCAGTATGGTCCTGGACTGTCCGGGGTGGTCCGTATCGACACCGGCTTGTTGGGTTTTTATAACGCATTGTGGGCAACAATACGCATCCGGGGCGGAAAAGTATCGCCGGATCATCCCGGACCACAGTTACGGCAATCCGGGATAATCCTGGGCTATAGATCCGGGACTAGCCTATATGGGACTGTAGCTTAATTAAATATCCGGGACGACATGCCGGATACCCAAGGACCACCCCGGATGGCCAAGGACGACCCCGGACTATCCAGGACCACTACGGCGTCGTCAAGGATCAGGCCCCGGATCATCCCGGACTGGTCCGGGGTGATCCGGGGCCTATATGGGACTGTAGCTTTAATGAAGCATCGGGTTTTAAACGATGCTTCATTAATTTAATTTTTGATGATTATTCCTGTAATTAGAGTTTGGAATCAAATATTATTGCGTTCGTGGAAATATTGTCCACGCAAGAAAAGTGACCAATCCAGGGTGGCAATACTGTATCTGTTCCAATGGGACCATGAATCAGGGTTGAGGCGAATACATTGTAAATGTATTGAATACGAATACGAATACATTGAAATTTTACGAATACGAATACACAAAATTCCAAGTGTATTTGAATACGAATACGAAAACTTTACAAAGTATTCATGAATACAAAAATGCTTACATGAATGCATTTTTTAAAATAATGATAAATTCATGTTTTTTCGTGGCAGTTGGACCTATAAAACTGTGCAGTGATGACAAACAAGAATAACCACGTCGTACAAATCAAAAACACTTTATTGAAACTATGAGCAAAAAATGGACAACAATCAATATAAAAACAGACAAAAAGTTTCAAAATATATTGCACGTGAAAACTACAAAAAAATGTAATGGTCAATATCCTTTTTTAGTGGACAACATTACATATTTCACTGACAATTCACTGACAATTGGTTTACAAGCAGTTTTTTGTAACATGAATTCTAAGACCTCACAATTTATTTAGAAAAGAAAATCAAAAATAAAAGAACTTTAATCCTTAACCCTTCAATGACCAAAAAATTCCAGAAACGTCATTCATATGAGACTTCCACGGCTTGAAATATCTTAAGAGGTTTCTCAATAAAACCATGCATATATGGATATCATTGGAACCGGCTGTTCAAGCAGGTTCCAATCAGGGGTGGCGCCAGGGATTTCTCGACAGAGGGGGGCTGACCTCCCCGACAGGGGGGCTATAACATTTGATCTCCCAAACGAAGGAAAATGAGTGAAAATTGGTAAATTAGAGAACCAAAATAGAAGCAAATTGAGTATGTTTGTTGATTATTTAACCCTTTACCTACATGTAACCTGAAAAGCAGACGACACTTGCAAAAATAATTCTTGAATAACTATTTTTTTCATTTTTTGTCTCAAAAACATAGGTTATGACCCCTCGTTGGAACGAGCTCGACGAGCTCGTTCCAACGAGGGGTCATAACCTATGTTTTTGAGACAAAAAATGAAAAAAATAATGAAAATTAATAGGCGATTTTTGAGAATAGCGCTGGCCGGTTTTGGCCGTTACCTTAGGTAAAGGGTTAAAGTAAACATATTACAATAAGGTCGGGAAATATTTCATCTATAAAGCCAGTTTGACGAACGACATTAAGGAATTTCGTGAGACTCACTATTCTCTATCAAAGTTCCAGTGCTGCACGGGTTCAAGACAGACAAGACGAGATATCTACATTCGATTGTCGGAAATTTCTCGTGAAGTCGGGTTTACGAGACTTTCCGACGGACTGACTAAAAATCTCCGGCGGGGGGCTGGACCTCTCCGATGGGGGGGGGGGGGGGGGGCTCTAGCCCCCCCCCCCCCCCCCCCCTGGCGCCACCACTGGTTACAATGATATCTCTATTTGCATAGTTTCTTAACTGGACCATAACTCACTTAAGAGTATAAAAATTCTCTTACACCAGGGCTTACCAAAGGTCTTTGTTTGACTAACAATTAGTTTACAAACAGCTTTTCTATAACATGAATTCTAAGCATCTCACAATTTCCTCTATTTGAAAACGAAACATAATGACAAAAACTATATAATGACTAGGCAAAAACACACTTATCACATAACTGACTGCAATCAGGTTTACATGCAGCTTTACAGTGACAAATTCTAAATATCTCACAGTATCTTGACAAATAAATCCCATTACCTTCCCCTTAATATCCAGTACCAATAAATTATTTACACCTTTACAGATCAATTTACAGTTAATTTCTTACAGTACTGTAGCAGAAAATTAGTGATAATAGAGATTTACAGTTGTATGAGGATTAGAAATCCATGCAATTGACACTTAATGAACCTTTTGTTCTGCCAATAATCTTTTCTGATCAATATCAAACAATCTTTACAATGAACTTTCCTGCTCAGCTGAGGTATTAATTATTATTTGAGGTATTAATTATTATTGGAGGAAAAAACATGTGACATGATGGAAGTCTCAGCTTATCTATGATTTTTAATTTGAAAATTTCTGTCATTTAATAAAAAACAGCTGAAAAGTATTCAAAAGTATTCATGAATACACCGTATATTTATTTGACTGTATTTGAATACGAATACAAATACTTTTAAATTGCATGGATACTGAATACAGCCGAATACTTAACAAAATGTATTGAATACTATTCGAATACCGAATACGAATACCCCAACCCTGCCATGAATACTCTCGCATTCCAAGTTAAGCGGGTTTAAAGATTACTCTTCGATCGAAAAAAGGGTAATGAATAGTCATGTAATAATGGATCCGACCTACCCCAATGCCGCAGATACACAGGTTTCCCTGCTGGTTAGTCTCTTTGCTACGTTGTAAAAATGAACGGACAATAAAGGAATACAAGTCAGGATACAGTTGTGTTCATTTGCGACAGATATAAAGTTAAGAAGGGCAATAACTCCGCAACGGCAAATCCGATCATGCAACCTCAACATCGTTAGTGCACAAATAGGCATGGTGGTTACCAGATGTGCCAAGTTTTGAAAAATGACTTATAAATGAACGAAAAAAAGTACCGGACAAAATTATGTCCACAGACAGACGCCCGATGGGCGGCTGGACAGACAGACGAGCCTCCGCCCAACAGCTTTGCTTCGGGGGTATAATAATAAAACTGGAATGGCGATTTTTGTGCATAGAGCTTTTGGTTATGGTCGTCACGTCAAATAATAGCTTAAATGATCACATGACACATCTTGATCATCAAATCGCACGAATATATGCCGCCAAAACTTCATGTATGCCCATCTGAATATTTTGTTCACTCCGTCTCTGCTTTCAGTCGCTTTTCAAGTGATTACGGCGTGCTGCTTATGATTCAACGCCAGAACGAGTCTGTCCAGTTCGTTCCACTGAGAAGTCGGTAGACATTTTCAAGACAAATAAAATGCTGGTACTGTCGTCGGATAATACTGGATGTAAAATATTACGTCAAATAATAGCTTAAATGATCACATGACACATCTTGATCATCAAATCGCACGAATATATGCCGTCCAAAATTCATGTATGCCCACCTGAATATTTTGTTCACTCTGTCTCTGCTTTCAGTAGCTTTCGATTACGACGTGCTGCTTATGATTCAACACCAGAACGAGTCAGTCCAGTTCGTTCCACTGAGAAGTCGGTCGACATTTTCAAGACAAATAAAATGCTGGTACTGTCGTCGGATAATACTGGATGTAAAGTTTTACAGATCACCTGTTATCTCAATTTGCTTGTAGAGGATGCGTTGTATGCTCCGAGTTCACGCATTTGGCGTTTGAACCACGACATTTACAGGGAGCAATCGCATTATAAACGGGTTTATATTATCGCCCAGTGCCGTTAAGTTATTGATAACCTAATCAATGTACGCTTGCCACGTCGATTTATCGAACCTACTGGGTGCCCGGTTTGTCATCCCGGAAACACACTGTCCTTGCAGAATAAAATAATTGTGTTTTCTGTTCGTCTTTATTAGATATCGAATGTCCTTGTTATGGCTTCTCACCACAATAAAAGGCTCATTATTTAGTTTCTTCTTCAGATTTGCATATTTCTTAACACAATTTTAGACATTTGTTCGGCGTGTAATGGTATAGGTATCCGGACAAAATACCCTCGGACAAAATACCCTTAGGACATAATACCCTAAAAAAAATACCCTTAGGACATAATACCCTCAATGGGTAGGACAAAATACCCTCGGACAAAATAGCCTCAGACCAAATGTATATAAAGTTTGGTGTTGTGGGGTGGGGGCGGGGTAATTGCATCTAAGGCACTAGCCGGTGTTTTGTTTGAAATAACAAGTACCAATATTTTTAATTTTTTTTATTAACCCTTTACCTAACGTAACGGCCAAAACCGGCCACCGCTATTCTCAAAAGTCGCCAATTAATTTTCACTGCTTTTTCATTTTTTGTCTCAAAAACATAGGTTATGACCCCTTGTTGGAACGAGCTCGTCGAGCTCGTTCCAGCGAGGGGTCATAACCTATGTTTTTGAGACAAAAAATTAGTTATTCAAGAATTATTTTTGCAAGTGTCGTCTGCTTTTCAGGTTAGGTAAAGGGTTAAACTAAATAGATATGAAGCACAATACCAATGGCAGATGGCAATTGAATATGAAGCACAATATAAATGGCAGATAGCACAGAACATGAAACAAATATGAGGGTATTTTGTCCGAGGGTATTTTGTCCTATCCATTGAGGGTATTATGTCCTAAGGGTATATTTTTTGAGGGTATTATGTCGTAAGGGTATTTTGTCCGAGGGTATTTTATCCTACAATCAATGGTATAGTACAGTCGCCGTGGACCGATCGTAATCCACGCGTGGGCAGTGATGTCCACGCATGCATTTTCCAGGTAATAAAGCAGCAGCAAAATATTAATTATTGAAGCATTAATTGAATTTTTGTTTATTATTCCTATAATTGGTGTTTGTAATCTAATATTATTAGTTACACAGTTTGTTGGTGGCCTAATATGGTATATATGGTGTCAGTTAATTTCATATTGGACGAGAGCGACTGCTGCATCGATGCACAGAACTAATAACAACAGCGATCAAAATTAAATGAGAGAATTCTCACAATGTGTTCACGAGTCTTTGCCTTGTTACAATTTATGGGAGAGTGCCTACAGGCACTCTCCCATAAATTGTAACAAGGCAAATTAAAACATACCAAACAGTTTCATTTCGAAGGTAACATAACACACATCCACAGAATATGAAGCCTTTTAAGTTGCCTAACCTGCACTTCAGACCAAATATGGGCTTCCAACACTCAATCTTTCAACTTGAAGCGTTTATCGGCTGCTGCCATTTTGAATAATCAATGAACAAAGGGGAGATTACCCAGAGCTGTCAGCGTATATTGATGTTGACAGGCAGTATATGGTTTTATATGCAGTCTGCATGTGACGTCTTTGAACCAATGAAATTCCCAGATACTTGCAGGAGGTAAGATATAATAGCGTCCGTGGAAATATAGCCCACCCGTGGAAATAGACCAGTCGACGGCGACCGAACTGTACCTAGAAAACAAATTAGTTGGCGAAAGTACACCGAGACTTGGAGATGCTTGGACGCACCCGAAAATCATACTCATAAAAGACAGCAAATTAATTTGGTTCTAAGATAGTTAGATAGGGATTTCTACCTCTATAAAATTCGATCCCATAAAATTACGTTAAACATCAGTGAGAGAAAAATTATTTCTTCACTACTTAAAGTATACAGTACAGTCGCCGTGGAATGGTCATAATCCAGGCGTTGGTAGTGATGTTCACGCATGCGTTTAACAAATTTTTAAAATCGAATATTGTTTAAACCAAAAATATACAAAACTGTGAAATATGACCAGGTCTGTGTCAAAAGTGAAGTGTGACACGTTTACCAAGTATTGCGCGACAATGGCCTTCTTCCATACTCTAGGAATACATTTCAGTATTGCGCTACATCATCCCTTGATTGACACGATCATGTATGGGCTATCAAGGACGTGACTACAGTTCTTGGTTGGGGTTGTGTCCCCTCTAAATATTTAATTGTACTCCACCCTATATGCCGAATATCCAACGTATGAGAAAACTGTTTACAACCCCCCCCCCCCCCCACCCCTTGAGTGAGTGAGTGAAAAATTTCCAACTGTTACCTGTGAATTTCCAACTACTCGTGGCGAAGTGGTGTTAACCGCGCGCCAAAGGCTCGCGGTTACCACCACTCACGACTCGTGGTGAACATTTGCTACACCAAGCTACTATGGGTATATTCTATACGTATACACAATAAAATATTCGTCTGATATATTTATCGGATATTTATCTGATCGTCTGAACGAGGACACAATTGACTTCCGACCAATTTGTAACAGACGTCCAGACATAGCCTGTGTACGAACAGTCTGGAAACAAATTGAAACGAAACAAAGAATGTAAGCTTCGGCGAGGCGTTACTTTAATTTTAATATACAACAAGAAAATCTAGCTTTCTAATACAAAGAGAAGTCTTGCAATCTTCTGTTTCCTTCAACATGAGCTAACTTTAATCAAACACTATTCCTGATCCAGTGGCGGCGCTACAGGGGGGCACGGGGGGCATTTGCCCCCCCCCAAACGTGGGTTCTGCCCCCCCCCCACTTTCCCCCCACCCACCACACACACATCCATCCAAACACACAAACTCTCTCTCCCTCCCTCCCTCCCTCCCTCCCTCCCTCCCTCCCGCCCTCCCTCCCTCCCTCCCTCCCTCCATCCCTCTCTCTGCCCCTCCCTCTCTCTATATCTCCTCTCTCTCTCTATCCCCCTCCATCTCTCTCTCTCCCTTCTCTCTCTCTCTCTCTCTCTCTCTCTACCCCTCCATCTCTCTCTCTCTCCTCTCTCTCCCTCCCTCTCTCCCTCCCTCCCTCTCTCTATCCCTCTCTCTGTCTCTGCCTTCTCTCTCTCCAGACGCGGATCCAGGATTTTTTTAAAGGAGGAGCGCTAATTACCATTACATTTAGTCGAAACTTGGACCCAAAGTCCGTAATATCATTTTTTGGTTTGGTACGTCCACAGGACGTACCAAACCAAAAAATTATATTACGGACTTTGTGTCCAAGTTTCGACTACCTCATAATAAAGTAATGATATGATCCTTTACGTATTTGCCCCCTTCATGGGGAGTCTGCCCCCTACTTGCCCCCCCCCCCCCCCCACGAAAAAATTTCTGGCGCCGCCACTGTCCTGATCATAATAAAGGATTTTATGATACCAAAAAAGATTTACTTCGCCTCCAAGTTTCTACTTCAAGTTGATGCCCAATTATGTAAATTGCGTGAACTGGAGTAAACAGAATGGTTGATGTAACAACCATACCCGTAGGAGAGTGGTGACGGAATTGATATGGTCGCTGGTCTCTCGTGCCAGAGGTCCCGGGTTCGATCATCGATCTGGGAAAGTTATTGAGGTGCCCGAACACTTTTTGTCAGTATAAATTTGTGGGGCTGATGTTGTCACCGTGTACCATCCTATCGGGTGGGGATGTATGATGGCTGTCCTATGTGCGGAGAGAGACGCACTCCGTGCAGGCTAAAGATCCCTTCGGTGTATTCGAGAAGATCGAGGTTACGAAGTTGTCACTATGAAGGTCATTCCACACACCCGCGGCATTAGGCCAAGAAGCATAGATATATGTTGCGTAACTTGTTCGCCAGTCCTTATAAAACAAATAAAAATTAATATTTTTTTTTTTAAAAACCATACCCGTCCAGAGTTATCCATAAAGAATCTACTATCAAATTATATTATATATCCATTTCTCCACCAAAACATACCTCCAGTAGTGTGTCATAAGCTATGCTTTGATGAAAAAGTTGACTATTCCTGAGATTTTGTGAGTATTGCCCTTTAGTCGTGGTATGTAAACTGTTAAAACAAGAGTGTCGTCAATGCATATTCGTTTCCAACTTCGGACAAGAAGTGTCATACATTAACCATTGGTCTCTCTCTGCGCCGCAAACATAATTTTCTCGACTGAAGTCGAATCAAAATATAATTCAGAAAATGTGGGTTACTACTGATCGTGCAGTTTCTTACTTTACGTGTTTGAGACCAATACTCAGACTCTACGAAAAAGTAATAACTACAATTAATAGATGTTTTCATAATCCGTGGATACGCTGCAAAAATAAAATTTCATATCCATTTGTCTGGTCACAGTTTTTTACCTATAGCCCTCTCCCAATAATCTGCAACTATGGAAATTCCAACAAGTAAAACCTGATGAATGGAATTATCCCAACTCGGCCAGTTAAATCTTTAGAAAAAAAAAACGTACGGAAATCATGTTCCGTACGTTTTCGGAGGTCCATTGGTTGAATTTCTCCTTCAAACTTTTTTTGTTTGGGTAATTACTTACAGGTAATATCTTTGATAGAATCGATGCCTTTAACCCTTTACCCAACGAATCGCATTCCCACCTTCGGCAACCGCGTTATGTCCTTTGGCAAGACACTTCACCCCCAATGCCCATTGGGGGCAGGGTGACGCTGTGCACTAAGGCGAACTGCACGTCGATGGTGCACTCGTCTTCAACCAATTCTAACCCTGCCTGTATGGAGTTAGTATGTTGGGGAGCTGACAGTTGCTCGCCGTTGCTCGGTGGTTCTCTCCGGGTACTCCGGCTTCCTCCACCCGTAAAACTGTCGCGGTCATGATTAGCCATTGTGCATAAATATGTGACCTTAAAACACCAATAAATAAATAAATTACCCAACGAATCGCCCGTATCCGCCCGCGTAATATGAAAATTCAGCAGCTGAAAAAATATTATTTTTCGAAAAATATCAACACAACCACATCATGTGACCAATCTTTGGAACGAGCTCGTCGAGCTCGTTCCAAAGAGGGGTCACATGATATGGTTTTGTTGAAATTTCTTGAAAATTTTTTAAAAATGATATTTAAATAATAAATTTTGAAATCGTCTGCGTTGGGTAAAGGGTTAATACGGTTTCTCCCTTTTTCCCGATCAATTCTGTCTTTGGATTGATCTCATTTGAACACCTCGCCTGCTCGGTGTTTGAAAGCCGGCATTCAGGTATTAAATCTCCATATGCCATACATATTGGCAGAGATAACTTATATTAATGGCAATAACGCTGCTCTCCAAAACAGATAAATACTTTTTTGGAAAAAAAAATTAAAAGCATAGTCCCTTTTTTACCATAGTTTCATAGCCTGAAGATAAGGATTTAAGCGTTTGCACTGCATATTTTGAAAATCGAATACAGGTGCACCGGGTTTACAAATACTGTTTTTAATGCGTTTGTTTTGAACTATGCGTCTGTATGTTATATGTGAATTCTCCTGACCGAAAATATGTATTCAGTGCACTAAATGTTTTCACAATTTGTGAGCTCAGTATCCAACACTTTCTATGGGCAATTTATTCTATTAAAAAAAGTAGGGGATATGTAATAAAAGTGAGATATAGGAAGAACTATATTTATATGTTTATGAAAAATACAGTTGAGGCATTGCACTGTGGCATCTGGTGAATAATTTCAGAGATAGTTGGGTGTCTGACAGGCACTCATTCCACGCTATGAGCTGTAGAAGACATGGACAGCCAGTCAGAGAATTTACCATATTCAGTCCAAGACCTCAATACTTTATAAATCCTCCTCGGTTCGCGAGAGTAGCTCGCATTCGACGTGGAATACTCCTCACTAAACGTCCAATATAAGCTTGAGTGATGTTATTCCATTCTTCCTGCAATGCAGCGGCGAGTTCCTGGACATTGGTAGGGGCTGTTGGCGTTGTCGTAGGCGCCTGCCAAGTATATCCCAGACGTGCTCGACTGGTGAAAGGTCGGGAGTTGATGCTGGCCAAGGCAGTGTCGTGATGTTCTGCTCCTGGGGGAACTCTATAGCGACACGGACCCTGTGTGCTCTTGCACTGTCATCTTGGAAAATGAATCGACGGCCGTGACGCCGCGCAAATGGCACCACATGAGCTGCTAACATGTTGTCACGGTAGTACTGCCCTGTGACACGCTCTTGGATGACATGTAATGCTGTTCTGCTTGTCATGGTTATGCCTCCCCACACCATAACCTGTCCACCACCAAAACGATCGAGCCTAACGGTTACGTCATGGTATCGTTCGTTCCGCCGCCGCTACACTCAGTTTCGTCTGTCATGGAAGTCGAGAGTGAACCTCGATTCATCGGAAAACGTGACGTTGCTCCACCGACGATTGTCCCAGCGCCGTCGTGCTCCAAACCCATTACACCTTGCTGCGATGTGACGTTCAGTCAAACGTGGAATTATTCGAGGTCGTCGAGCATACAAATTCCAGCTGTGTAGGCGATTTCGGATAGACTGGTCACTGACTCGCACGTCTGTCGTTCGGTGCAGCTGCTGTCCAATTTCTGAGACACTTTGATGGCGGTTACGTAATGCTGTGATTCGGATGAAACAATCCTGTTTAGCAGTTGTCGCACTTGGACGACCTGACCGACGTCTGTCATCAAGATTGCCTGTCTGACGGTAGCGTGACCACAACCTGCTAATCACCGATTGAGTGACGTTGAGAATTTGAGCCACCGCAGTCTGTCTGTTGCCAGCTTCCAACATGCCAACGGCACGTAAACATTCGTCACGTGTCAGTCTCCGCATACCTCAAAAGTTACGTTTCGACCAGAAATTATTGATGGACGAGTTTATACCAAGAAAAGAACGATGAGACCTCCGAAAAAGCCCGCCCGTCCAGTACAAATGAACATTTCAAAACTTTCCCCCTACAGACATTGACGCGGCGCTCGTGCGAAAAACCAGCACGAAGTTTTCGTGGGCCGGTGATCCACACTGAACTTGGTAACATATTGATGTGTCCAATAGCGCGTATCCAATACTATTTTCCGAAAATATAAACATGAGTTTGGACATCCCCTACTTCTTTGAATAGTATATTTAAGACGATCACAACAGTTTCTTTATTACTTACTGTTTGTTCATAAATTAGTAACGTTTTTATTCACAAATTGTGATCATCACAGCAGTCAATAATTTGCTTATATTAATAAATTCTTTCATTTATTCATGATCCTGAAATAAAAGGAATAACAAACATCAGGAACCAATATTATAAAACTTATACAATTGTATTTTACCAACTTGTAATTCTACAAACGAATATAAATGACGGAAATGAATCATTAGCATTTTGAAGGATATGGCAATTTGCCAACTGGAAAACTGCCACATCTTTGAAAATGCTGATGGTTTATTTCAATTAGTTATTTCCATAAATAGAAAATACAGTTCTGAAAAATACAACTGTAAAAGTTTTATAGTATTGTCCCCTAAACATAGTTTACAACTGGAGGGCTTGGAACTTTAATATTAACCCTTTACCCAACGCAGACGATATCAGAATTTATTTTTTAATTTTTTCAAAACGTTTCAACAAAACCATATCATGTGACCCCTCATTGGAACGAGCTCAATGAGCTCGTCCCAATGAGGGGTCACATGATATGGTTTTGTTGAAATATTATGAAAATGTTTTAATTTTTTCAACTGCTCAATTTACATATTACGAGGGCGGATGCGGGCGATTCGTTAGGTAAAGGGTTAACAAACTAATGGCGAATACGTCCGCTTACAATGTATATTAGTCTGCGGGTTGATCGGAGTGGAAACGCCGATCACACTGCAGTTGTAGAATAGCACAACTTAATAAAGAATAAATAAATCAACCTTCCAAATCGAAATGACAAATGTACTCTTTCAGATTCACTTGAACAGAGCTTCCCCGTTAACAGGTATTGGCTGTTCCTCGATCAAGATCAGAATGACCAAAACAGAAAATTGTCACTTCAAACATAGCTCAGGCAGCACGGATGAGACGAACTTACAAAATATAAATGTGTTGATGATGTGCATATGTTTCGTGGCAATACAAATTAAATATTTACTATATATATTAGTGATTATTGACAAAATTCAAGTGCCGAAATTGGACAGTTGATACAGGCTTTATTGCTGGGTTAACAAGATGAGGTTTGATGAAGTGAAAGTAGTTACGCTGTGACTACAGTCACAGCGTAACAGCTTTCACATCATCGATTAGGCAAAATTATCACATCAATTGACTTGACACCATCTCAGGGGGTGGGAAGCAGATTGAGTTGTGGCGTTTTCTGCTGACAGTCCTGCATTCCAATTGTATTGAGACCGGGGGTAATATTACATGACATAAAACAAAGCAGAACTAAAAACGTCATTCTTGCAATTTACTCGCACGTTATCAACGCGGAATACACCTACTTCAGAGCACCGAATAACTAGTTACAAGACCAAAGGGTTTAGCTCCATCGAAACGCGAAGATAATTGGTCGATGTGTTAATGGTGGATCCCTGCCATTTAGGCTCTTGTGGTCGGCGTAGCTTGTAATCATCTTCAAAAGATAGGGAAGTCAATGAAACTCAAGCACACATACGCTGAACGTTTGACATTGGGTGATTCACTCCAAGTGCAAAAAAGGTACGAGCGGGTGATTTCCTCTTTTGTGTTTGGTATCTGTGTGAGATTGTCCGGACGTTTTTGGTTGGGGTGCGACGGATCGTTCCTTCTTTCTATGCTTGCTCTTCGCCCGTCGGAATTTTAGCTCGCGACTGGTGAATCAAAACTACATTTCCAGGCAGTTGCTCTTACTTTCGCAACTTTTGAGCAGGATTTCCTGACAACAGTAACAAGTAACGATGGAATTCAGAAGGGTAATAGCTTCCAAATAAAGTTCTGAGGGTCCCATACGTTATCTATCAGTGACAGCTGGTCTTTAACCATAAGTTATCAGACAACCTCAAACTGCCCCTTTATATTACATCGAAAAAAACAATTCCCCAGGTGTATTCTTCCTTAAGAACTCTACTGGTAGGATGCATTTATCTTGACATTGTTGTTACATCTTTGTTGGCTGCCTGCACAGGCAGCCAACAATGATGAAGCAACACTGTTAAGCATCTGTGTACAAGTAGTTATGGTAGTTATAATCATAAAATTAATCCCAGTCTTTAAGGGCTAAACAACGCACAACTGATTTATGTGTTTTTGTAAGTTACATTTTTCATGTATACAGAGATATTAGATAAATTATACAACCGTTTGGTAAATTGCTAATCAGTCAAAAATAGTCTAAACTAAAAAAAGCTGGATTACTGCTCTAGATGTCATATCTGAAATATCCCGCATATATCCCACATGTAAGTGAACAAGTATTCTAGAAATGTTAGAAAATCGGTGTTACTTTCACGATAATCCATTATTATTTAATTTGGTAGCACAAATCAGTTTTAGTGACGGCCTGTTACTATGTTACCAGTCTTGTTTATTCTTAGGTGTAATAACTGGAAGGAAGAATGATAAATTTCAAACAATTTCTTATCAACCATCTTTGTAATTCACAGATGACAATAGACGCGATTTGATTAATAAAATAAATATTTAAAAAAAAAAAAAACATATCCAGCACTATGCCTCGATGAATTCCTGCCTGATATATGCAATATAATATTAAATTCAAGCAGTTGCATCTTCACAGATCTTCCATAAATTGAGATTTCAGTGTTTAAAACCCGGGACCATAGACCAATATAACAGCAATCTGTTCTAGTTGTATCGAATGTTGAGGCAAACGGCCCGTAAATCTCACAAACAATACAGGCGCTATGTTGACAATTACGAATCACCACTAAAAACAATTCCCAAAATTCAGTAACTGTCAGCTCTTCAATATCGGTCTGGAGTCGGGTTTAAATGTAAAGTGACATACTCATTGAGTTAATTGCACCCTTTCCTTGTGGTTGCCGTTGGCTCAGTTGGCATGGTGGCAGGGGATTCGTGGCTCGACAATTGGGGCTTGTAGATCCAAGATCGACTCCCATCGGGGCCATCTTCTGAACAGCTTTAGAGTTTTCAATTCAGTGGCTCCGGGTCAAGCTCAATGCCTGGTGGAATTCCTGTTTGACATAGGCGATATAAAAATATATGCATGTATATATGAAAGCAAAATACCCACTCGTAATATTAATTACTGAACCCACCTGCCAATGTTCGCACAGTCAGTATGTCAGAGAACACCTAAGGCCCCGTAAGGCCTGGGCTGACGTGGGGTTATTTAGTCCCGCTGATGAAGTTGCGGGAAAATTAGACCAACGTGGAGGGTCGGAATCCAAGTGTCGCGAACTCGGCGCAGAGAGCTGAGTTAGACCGACGCCGTGATTCCTTCTCTGCCAAATTGTCCTGAAATAGGTTCGATTTCCGTTAGGTGTGATTCCTAATCACTTCAGGCTGTATAATGGAAAGAATGATTTAAAGTAACAACGATTCTTTTATTTACACATAAAAATAAATCCGTTTCAATATTTCAACAATCAACAATTCAATTCTTTTCACAGAAAATGGGTCACTACGGTTAAATAATTCTAAAAAATCATATAGTCATTCTATAGCCCTGTACTGGCACTATAGTATACACACTGGAAATGTTACTACCGTGAGCTCGCCATAAGAGCTTCACAAATCTGAAATGTTATTACTGTGAGCTCGCCATAAGAGCTTCACCCGCTTAGGCTCAAATGTCAACGTCTGCGCGTAACTGTGCCTCTGGCTGTCGGAGGGTTCCGACCAGCAATGTTCGTCATCTATAAACCACCGTACTTCTGATTTGGGTCAGATATCGTCTACTCATACCTTATGTGCCTTTTGAAAGTCCTCCGTGAAAGTCCTATTGAAATATCCACCGTTCCTGGTTGAATTCACGATTCACAGATGCCCCTTTTTGTGCTAGGGCGAAATTGTCACTCACACCGATCTCCAGTCGGTATTACGATGTTCCGACAGCAAAATAAACTACTCAGAACGCAATCAGGCTGACGCTTCAAAGGGTTAATACGCACAATACAATTAACCTACACTTCTGACTATTGCAGGACGATACCTGCTACTCGACAATCTAAACTTTAACGTTCCACCTGGGATGTTCCTTCTCACGAATTCGGCCCCGTAGCCGCCTATCAACGTTAAGCTAAATCAATCATGGAATGCCCTCTCTGGCGATTCCAGCCGTTTCAGGGTCCTGTGATCGAAGGTACCCTTATGCCAGGAAACAGAGTCCGCCTGTCCTGGACTTCACCAACGCGTGTGTGACCCCAAGTGTGTGTCTAATGCTCTGCTCTTCCAGGTATATATACTTTTTACCCTAAACTGTCAGGTGGACCGACGCTCATCTGTCCACCTGTCAAAACGGTGGGAGATGACGTGTATCGAGGCAGAATCAATACAAGTTATCTCACGCGTGACTTTAACGGTGATTTGTTCCTGCCACGCATTGCTATAACTAATGATCGGGTGACGATACGACAGACATTTCTATCGTTTTAAAATCTCGTATCTTGATTGACCGTGACGATAAATGAGATTAGACCTTATCTAACATACCGTTTCTCCCCTGGGTCCCTGCGCTAAAGCTGGATATACACCACGTGTGTTTTTTCTATGTCCAGCTTTACAGAGAAGTGAAATTCACGTGGGTTTTCGCCTTGATGCGGAATATATTTTGAACTTACAATATCTTTAAATATGAGGCCCCTTGCCCCTATATTTAGGCTGGCTTTGCCCTGACAACTCCCTTCCCGAGAGAAACACCCTGTGTATCTCTTAAAACGCAAGGGGCAAAGCCACGCACGCTCGCCTCTCACACCCTTTTACAATCTACCATCATGTTCAAGACTACAAAACTGTACCCTAGTGGTCGTGGGGGGTCATGACCGGGCTCATGCGTCGGCCATGTCGATTCCCACGACACACACGCTACCACATGCTCCCGTCTTGCGGGTTTACATATGATATGGGGAGTAGCCTTATCCTCAGATTTGCAGCACTCTCTCTCTCTGTAATACTATATATTTACACCTAAACATACACATTTTTATACACGTTCGCCCATTTTGCAAACAGCTCACTTGGCACTCACTCCGACGAGTAACACCGTCCGCGCCTTTGCGTCAGATGGGTTAATTCCAACGGAGTGTAACTTCGCCTCCCGTTCCCCTATGTCTTGTGAAGGGGCAAACGACCCCTGCATTATGTTGAGCCTCACCCTCGCAAAGCTCAACCAGGGGATTAAAATTGTGCCTCACACACTCACACATTCAACACACAGATTTCCCGACCGCGCCTTTGCGACAGACGGGGTTAGTGTATCCCACACTTACAAAACTCGACACACATGCTCCCCGTCCACGCACACGCGACAGACAGGGCAGTGTATCTCACATTCGCACTCACAACCAACTCTAGTCAGCAGTCAGAGCAATAATAATACTAAAATAAGAAAATTCCTTCCGGGCCTTAACACCGAGTTTACGAAGCCCATCACCTCACCCACAAAAATATTTGCGACTGGAGCCCCCGTCCCAGACACCAGGCCCACAGCCACCCAACTATTGCTTCTTTATAACCACCGACCATTGGTAGGGGCCCGGTTCCCAGTATCCCCTTGGGTAACCCTTGACACACCCCTACTTCTCGCCCCGTCATTTCTACGGGTATTCCACCAGGGTCCCCATACCCTGTCGTTGTCGCATTCCCAAGAGCTTCCCTTGGCGCTATATCCCCCAGGCTCACTCGTCCCGGCGATTACCGTCGTTCGAACGACACTGGCCGTCCTTGGCCCTTGTGCCGTCGACCCCCCAGTCCATTGCGACGACTTCTTGTGCACATTGGGCGCTGTGCGCCCCCGGCACTCTCTACGTGGTCTCCGCCACCTAGGATGCTTCTCCTTTGATTTGTGGACCCTTTTCTCGGTCCCCTGGGCGCCCACCTTAGTGGTCCCATCCACTTTAACATACTCCACTTGTGTTGACCCGTGCCCTCTCAATTCTGGGGAAGTTTGCCCAGCCATTTGCGTGGGTCTGGCCTCCCCTCTCAAAACGGGTGACACCGACTTTTTGGAGCGCTCAGCTCCCCCACATAAATTTGCTTGAGGGTCTTTCCCCAATGATCCCATCGGTTTCCCTCGCTGTTTAGCGTTTAGCCTGGACCGCCTGCGGTCCCTTCTCCTTAATTGGACAGGAGTCGTCCCTCCTGAAACTTCCCGACATTTCGTCGTGTAGGGGCCATCCCCTGGACCATCGGATTGGTTCCCCCTGGGAACCTTCCCTTCCTTACTCGTTGGGCCCTCACTTGGCCCCCTATCCCTGGACCATAACTCATCAGGGCTTGCCCTCACCCCTGGGATATTACCTATGACCAGGTCATACACAGGTGATTCAATGCACATGGCTTCCACTTCGCCACAATAAAATGGGGTATCCACCGTTATCCTCGCGATGGGGAACCTTCTAACGGTCCCATCTATCAAAATACACAAATGGTCACGACCCAACAATTGCTTGTCGTCAACCAGTTGCCTTCTAACCGCTGCAGAGGAGCACCCAGAATCCCGGAGCAGACGGATCTCCCTTTGTCCCACATACCCTGGGTACACTGGCATATCAACCTTCTCCTGCGAAGTTGTGAGCCTCTCACACATGCCACTTATTATCGGGACAACCTTCCCGCCTTCCATCCTTAATTCTCCCTCTTGTATACACTCCCGGAGGGGACTGTGTTCTGGACCGATAGTTTGACAGAACGCTGCCGTCTGTCTACTGGGCCCTGGATCTACGCGGTCACCTGGCTTCCAACCCCTTGGTGCTGCGTTCCCGACCCCCTGCTGAGGTGGTCTAATGTTCCCAGTGGTCCTTACCTGCTTCTGCCAGCAGTCCCTGGCAATATGACCCCGCTTGTTGCAGATAAAACAAGTGGTGTCCTTGGGAGCGCCCCCCTTCCGGCTGGTCTGCGACGCAGGAGGATCGGGGTGGTGTTGCCTTACGGGTGCCATTGCCAACCCGTTTGCCCCACCCCTAGCCGATTTGGGTGCGTTTACACTCCCACCGTGGGCCTCGATGTAGCGTTCTGCCACAGTTGCCATCTCATCATAGGTGGGCGGCCCCCTTTCCTTGATGAACAGGCCCAATTCCTTGGAGCATGTAGTTAAAAACTGCTCTCGGAGAAATAGATCTCGCAGGGCTCCATATGACTCATTCACTTCTGCGAGATCAGTCCAGCGGTCAAAGTACCGCCTAGCTCGGGCAAAATACTGAGGTACTGTTTCTCCCTTCTCCTGCTTAATTTCTCGGAACTTGGTCCGGAATCCTTCTTCAGTGAGCTGGTATCTCCGAAGGATGGCATTCTTCAGCTCACCGTAGTCATTAAGAAGTGCAGGAGGCATACTGGTATAAGCCTCGAGGGCTTTACCTGACAACAAAGGGCTCAAGCACATAGCCCATGTGTCTTCTGGCCACATTTGACTGGAGGCAAAACGCTCGAACCTCTCCAAGTACGAGTCCAAGTCATCTGTGTTTTCATTGAAATGAGCGAGATGGGGGCGTGGGGCATGAATTGCTACCCCTGCACTCCCATCCCCTGAGCGCCGACTTTCATTTTCCACATCGGCCCTTGCTCTGAGGAGCTCTAATTCTCTCTCGTGCCTCTGTTGTTCGAGCTCCCGTTCTGCCTCCCTTGCCTCCCTTGCTAATTGGGCTTCTCTCTCCCTCGCCTCGTTTGTTAATTGAATCTCTCTCTCTTTCGCCTCCCTTACTGCTTGGGCCTCTCTCTCCCTTGCGTCATTGCGTAAGGCAATCTCCTTGGCCTCACGTTTCTGCTCATCTTTAACGAACTTCTGAAGTTCAGCTCCCTCAAGGCCCATTTCCTTGCCTAATGATACCAGTTGGGCGAGGGGTGTAACAACATCCATTTTGATTTTTTCTTTCTATCTTCAACACTCGTCAGAAAGAATGAAGAAGGAAAAGAAAGAAAGAAAAAAAAATATGGCAATTGATCCTAATTTACCTCTGTAATTTAACGTAATTAAACGCACCAAATATTCTGAAACCTACCGCAGTTATAGTGGCTATTAAGTATCCTTTTGGGGACTACTGTATTGCGATATTAAACCCTTGAACGGCATCAGCTGACCGAACGCGTCAAAACATAAACAGAACCGCCGCTAAAAATAAAACAAAATTTCCATATAGCCATTTTTTACCTTTTAGAAATATCCTGGTAGCGCTCGCCAATCAATGTCAGAGAACACCTAAGGCTCCGTAAGGCCTGGGCTGACGTGGGGTTATTTAGTCCCGCTGATGAAGTTGCGGGAAAATTAGACCAACGTGGAGGGTCGGAATCCAAGTGTCGCGAACTCGGCGCAGAGAGCTGAGTTAGACCGACGCCGTGATTCCTTCTCTGCCAAATTGTCCTGAAATAGGTTCGATTTCCGTTAGGTGTGATTCCTAATCACTTCAGGCTGTATAATGGAAAGAATGATTTAAAGTAACAACGATTCTTTTATTTACACATAAAAATAAATCCGTTTCAATATTTCAACAATCAACAATTCAATTCTTTTCACAGAAAATGGGTCACTACGGTTAAATAATTCTAAAAAATCATATAGTCATTCTATAGCCCTGTACTGGCACTATAGTATACACACTGGAAATGTTACTACCGTGAGCTCGCCATAAGAGCTTCACAAATCTGAAATGTTATTACTGTGAGCTCGCCATAAGAGCTTCACCCGCTTAGGCTCAAATGTCAACGTCTGCGCGTAACTGTGCCTCTGGCTGTCGGAGGGTTCCGACCAGCAATGTTCGTCATCTATAAACCACCGTACTTCTGATTTGGGTCAGATATCGTCTACTCATACCTTATGTGCCTTTTGAAAGTCCTCCGTGAAAGTCCTATTGAAATATCCACCGTTCCTGGTTGAATTCACGATTCACAGATGCCCCTTTTTGTGCTAGGGCGAAATTGTCACTCACACCGATCTCCAGTCGGTATTACGATGTTCCGACAGCAAAATAAACTACTCAGAACGCAATCAGGCTGACGCTTCAAAGGGTTAATACGCACAATACAATTAACCTACACTTCTGACTATTGCAGGACGATACCTGCTACTCGACAATCTAAACTTTAACGTTCCACCTGGGATGTTCCTTCTCACGAATTCGGCCCCGTAGCCGCCTATCAACGTTAAGCTAAATCAATCATGGAATGCCCTCTCTGGCGATTCCAGCCGTTTCAGGGTCCTGTGATCGAAGGTACCCTTATGCCAGGAAACAGAGTCCGCCTGTCCTGGACTTCACCAACGCGTGTGTGACCCCAAGTGTGTGTCTAATGCTCTGCTCTTCCAGGTATATATACTTTTTACCCTAAACTGTCAGGTGGACCGACGCTCATCTGTCCACCTGTCAAAACGGTGGGAGATGACGTGTATCGAGGCAGAATCAATACAAGTTATCTCACGCGTGACTTTAACGGTGATTTGTTCCTGCCACGCATTGCTATAACTAATGATCGGGTGACGATACGACAGACATTTCTATCGTTTTAAAATCTCGTATCTTGATTGACCGTGACGATAAATGAGATTAGACCTTATCTAACATACCGTTTCTCCCCTGGGTCCCTGCGCTAAAGCTGGATATACACCACGTGTGTTTTTTCTATGTCCAGCTTTACAGAGAAGTGAAATTCACGTGGGTTTTCGCCTTGATGCGGAATATATTTTGAACTTACAATATCTTTAAATATGAGGCCCCTTGCCCCTATATTTAGGCTGGCTTTGCCCTGACACAATAATTAATCCATATCGTTAATGAACAACGACGCACGAAATGTTTATTTTAAAAAAATGCAATAGATCACTTTCAACCAGGGCTGGGTTGTTGTTCTGTTGTGTGATGCGAAAGAATTAACACGTTCCCAGCCCTATCTAAAATTATAATACTTTTACATGTACAATCGAACCGTGTAACTGTTTTGCCCGTTTATTTCTCCAGTATATTCCTATATTCCTCATCTAAATATCCAATAAGCCAGTCTTTATGTAATATGGTTTCTAGCAAGGGAACTCTAACAGTCTGAATTATGAATAGGGTCCGGCGAAAGTTCTAGATTCAATTCGATTTCGACTCTTATTACTGATTCGATTCGATTCGAAACTATCTCGCTTATTCGAAAAAATCGAATCCTGGAGAGATTTGAATTTCATACAATTCTTTGTTGTCGAGATTCTGAAGATAACAACTCACGGTTGCAGTTTTCTTATGAATAAGATTTAACGTATCTAGTCTAACCACAGTTAAAACTAGAAGTCCTGTCATGAACTGTGCGCTTATCTAGGCTTAATTGCGAGTAGGAATTGCGCGCAATTGCCATATCGAATGGCATCCAAAGCACGTCAGGTTCTCCTGGTTACTCATAGCAAACACAGGCAATGTTTCAGCTAACGGACCTCCGGGTTACCCGGAGGTCCATTGGCTGAAACATTGCTTGTGCACAGGCCATATGTACAGAATTTGATAGCCTTACTGGGGTCCTAACGCGTAGATTAACGCGCATATCGACGCGCTATTTGTGCGCATTTCATGACAGGACTTCTAGTTTTAACTGTAGACAGCACAAATTCAGTCGGAAATTCATACACATTACATTTGAAGCGATAGAGGAGATTACATTACGGGTCGTTTGCACAATATGTCATCTGTTAAGTGCATCACAGTACCATCTGCTATACTTTGGCATTGCAGATGGCGCCCTGTTGCACTCAAAGACGATATATTACTTTCGCTTCGACCACCTTTGTGACACGTGTCAATTTTCTAATAGTTCAGTATGTGGACGTGACAGCCGTTACATATTTCCAGTTCCTTATTCGACATTCGTTATCAACCGATTTTACCGGTTGATGGTCAATGTCGAAGAAGGAACCGGGAATAAGTAATGATTGTCACGTCCCCGTCTAGTACAGTACGTGGAGAGTGAACTAAATCACCCGTGGAGTGGAGTTATCACCCGAACTATAAATTTCAAATTGTGTGTGTATCGACTAAAAACACAACCAATGTTTCAGCCAATGGACCTCCGGGTTTAACCCGGAGGTCCATTGACTGAAACATTGCTTGTGCTTGTTATGATTTGCAACAAATATGCAATTATTGCGTGGGTGGAATTTCCACTCTGTGGGTGATTTAGTGATAATACACTCTCCACGTACTGTATGCCTATTGATATTGAGTTCACGACGGAGATAGACGGTACCAGTTGGCCGTAGTATCGCAACAATTGAAAACGGGATTCGATTCGAGATTCGATTCGGTTTCGAACCTCTTGCTTGATTCGATTCGATTCGAGATTAGATTTGAGAAAAATATCATGATTCGCCGAGCTCTACCAAGAAATTTGCTCATAAATTATTCCTCGTGTGTGTAATTCTGGTCAACCTAACCTTTTAGATATAGATGGATGGTTTATCATGCTTACATCAGAGGTCGTCCACCAAGGTCTCCAAAATGTTGCTCTAAAAGCCCCTGACATACTACTGGGAGGCACACAGCTAGTTTTCTGCCAGATGGAAGTGAAACGAGCGGGTTGCCCTGGTAAACCAATCCTGGACTGAATTGGACAGTTCATAAAGTGACAGAGATATAATTAATGCAAAAAATGTATAAATTCTATTTCAATATCTTGACTCTCAAAATGTCGTATCATCACCTAAAAATCATTTTTCTCACAGAAAACTCCTCTAATGCACTCTAAATCTCCTTTGAAACACAGAATGTGCCCTTCAGCTCCACTAGCCACGGTTACCTTGTTCTGTGCTCCCCATATTTGAAATTATTCACTTTTCTGTCTTTCCTGAAAAGTTGGAAAATTTGAGATACGACATTCTGAAAGCTCACCGATGATATGAAGAAGGAGTACTGAACAAGTCGAGCGGTCGCTTCAAACGAGATCATTTTGATAAATGCTGAGAATCTGCTAAGCTGTGTCTTACAATAACGCGACTGATTCTCTTCGTACCTATCCTATTGACATCGACAGCTTTACTCGCAAGGCCATTTTTTCTATTGTGATTCATCTCATAAACAATTGAAAAAAATCTCCATGGCGTCTTCAATGTGTATTTTTAATTATTTACAGGAACTTATGGTGCTACGGGGATGGATAACTTCAGAGTGCTAGCTGAAAAATTTGGTATCTGTATAGCATCTAATACTCACATACAGAATTCTGCCACGGAAGACGAGTTCGATGAAGCCATAAAGACGTTACAGAAGACCCCAAATGCTAGGGTAGTTGTGTGTTTTTGTGAGGGTAGGACGGTGAAAGGTTTACTATCTTCCATCAAGAGAAAGGGAGCTCAGGGACGTTTCATCTTAGTCGGAAGGTATGTAGCATGGTAATTCTATGATTCTTCTATCCCTAGTTTGTGTAAAATAAATTAACCCTTTGAAACTTTAATTATCCTGACGTTCAAACGTCACTGGGAATTCAGTTTCTTCAACGTTTTTCAAAATGCGACGTCAAACGTCGGAGAGTACAAATAACAAGATATTTTTCACATCAGTGATTATCTGGTTGAGGGCTAGATTATTTTTGGTGATCTGAATTTGTTATTCAAAACGTGTTTTATTACAAATTATTGGAGAGTGCCTGTGGGCACTCTCCAATAATTTGTAATAAAACAAATTTATATAAACAAAATATTATTTGTGTTTGACTGAACATGAAAGAAAAGCAAGGAAAGTGTTGGCTTTTTCTCTGGTATCATTTTATGAAAGCCCTGATAGTGGCTTCTAGCACTCAACCAGTTGAGAAGAGTTGACAGCAGGATTATATTAGTAGTTTAAGCTGCGATAACATTTGGCTCAACGGTTGTCACAGAGCACTATTCGGCAGGAAATGAGGTTAGAACTTTAAAAAATCGAAAAATAATAACAAAACAAATGACCACAAAGTATCAACGTGCTGTTTGATTTCGTACGTCATAAGACGTACAAAAGTATCAACGCACTGTTTGATGTCGTACGTCACAAGACGCACAAAAGTATCAAAGAGTTAATCCAACCGGTGGCCGATGCAGAGAGGTGGGCGATCTCTCCACCTTTGGCTCAATGAAGGAAACAGCTATATTTATTTTTTTTGTTTTTGTAATGGATTTCACAAAATCGCCTATGTTCTGTTATGCTCGTTTCTTGGGTACAATAAGTCGCTATCTTATTATAGTCGCTAAAGCATTGCACGTGACGCCTTTTTGCACTCAAAAAAACGCACTCTTTGTGTTTTTGAGGAACGTCGGGAGGTGACATCCTAAGAATATATTCAGCCCTCATATATTGCCCGTTGTGTAACGGCCTTAGATGCTTTGAGATCACTTGTTGGGGCTGTTGTCTTGTGTAAAATTTAGGGTTACCTTCTGAAAGTGTACCACCGTACACCCTGATTTTGTCCCAAAGCACCAGGACATATCTTTGCTTGCCGTGGTATTTTAGGACCACATCATGGTTAATCGTACATGTCCACGTGAGATCGACAAAGTCCTCAAGGTTCATCATACTATAATAATAATGACAACACTTCGTTGATTTGTCGCGGTTCTCAGGTGAGAAGGCCTTGATTAACCCAGGGCTTCCAAAAGCCTCCCCCTATCCACACCTCTTCACCCAGCACACGCAAACGAACTGTTTGATGACATCCCGTACCCCATTCTTCCCACTCTCCGATAAGCATACAAACCATCTCCTTTGTGTATCCTCCAATCAGCCATCCAACTTCCTCGTTATACTCCCGGTGAATCTTATTGTGTTAGACTCATATTTTGGACATTCTAAAAGAAAGTGTTCAAGGGCCTCCACTACTCCTAAATTACATGTTTGGCCCTCCTTTTTACCATCTTTGACAAGTTTCCCCGAAGCTTTGACGAACGCGACCTCATCTCAAAGGGCACAGTTCCCCAAAGTGCCATGAAAGTACCCTTCAAAAACTGGCTTCTCTTTATCGCGCGCCCACCAGGGATAGCTGCGTTGTGTCCTTGAGTGAGGCACTTAATACCGATTACCCACGTTGGGGAGACGGTGGCGTTGTGTACTAAGGTGTACTGCACGCTGATGGTGCACTTGTCTTCAACCAATGCTAACCCTGCTTGTGTGGAGTTAGTACGTTAGGGAGTCCTACAGTTGCTCGCCGCTGCTCGGTGGTACTTTCCAGGTACTCCGGCTTTTTCCAGCCGTAACACTGTCCGACACGAGGTGACGCGGCTCTCCAAAGTGTCGTTAAACACCAATAATTAAAAAAATATTATTAATTAAATTATAAATAAATTATCTTTATCGCACAGGCCATCCAAAGACCTCACACTATAAAATCAGGTAGGTTAAAAATTAATCCAAATCGACTGAGTTGAGTGAATATGAACGGAATTGGGTTCATATTCACGCAATCCAGTTGGTTTGGGTCAATTTTTAACCCAACTGATTTTAGAGCACATGCAAACATTTTGAACTTCGCTTCGTGTTTAAGTAACATGAGTTATGGAGAATATAAGTATTATCTGTTTCGGACGCCGACAGTCATAACATCTATTTTAGTTTTCTTAAATTGCTGTTGGTAAATTTTAGATATAGTATGACAGACATTTTAACTTCGGGTTTTTTTGCGATCGTTTTTTATACTCTAGGATAAGATCGTAGAGTGACGTCGGTAGTAATTGAATATCAAATCTTTAATGGAAACGTTATCAAAAAACACAAAAATGAAACAATAACGTTGTTTTAGGCCCCTACGAATATTCGGTGTTTGAAATAACATCCAATTCGGTCACAATATTCGATTCGAATTCGTTTCGGCAATCGACATCGAATATCTTCAATGTTTTCTCCAATGTTTTTTGTGGTCTAAATGCAACGGTTATCAACACGAACGAGATAAATCGCTTTAACTCGCTGAAAACTCCGAAAGTAGTCAGCGGTTAATCATTAACCATTGACTATTTTCTCTTTCCAGTGCCTGGTAATAGTTAAGGCTTGCTACATATCCTACAACCTATTTTCTGTCAAGTGCCTATAACTACTTGAAGAGACTGGGTTCATACCAGCATGCATTGGGGGGGGGGGGGGCATTTTTAAGTTCCCTCATTGAATCGATTATCGATGAATGTTATGTGTAATATGTTCGCAGTTCTCCAGTACCGATGCATATATATACGTGGCCTTTCTCAGCAGCAGCAAAGATAATAATTTTCGGGTTTCGCTTCGGACATCTTCGGAAACGGAATGTTCCGTATTTTAAATGACCCCCAGATTTACCGAGTCGCATTGTTTGTGCAGTAAATATGACACCTACTGCAGAATGTGGGAGTGAATCTGCCCACGGGAGAACTTACATTATCAAATTCTTGTCTGTCGACGTGGAAAAGACAACTTAATGATATGCCGTTGCTGAAGGGTTAACTTAACTCTTTCATCCCGGTAAGCATGATGTTTTGCGTGAAGAAAAAATTGGTAGTGGACGAGCAGACGATAAAAAAGAGCAAAAAGTCTGAATCGAGGTTCGGTATTAATTTAATACAACAGCTCGACAGAGCTGTCGCATTAAATTATTACTGACCTCCCCCCCCCCCCCCCCCTCCCTCCCCAACAAACCAGGACGATTTCGCCGTCGACAGTATGAGTAAAATGATACCTTCCAGGGCACCAGTGATGAAAGGGTTAACTATGCGCTCTGGATTTAAATGGGATTTCTTTTTCGAAGAAGAGCTACCGATAACGATTGTAATGTATTCGATTTAATATTCGATTCGATTCGCGAATAGTGTGCATGCAGTATTCGAATCGATTCGGTCGTATTCGAATATTCTTAGGGGCCTAGTTGTTTTGCTGTTCATCTTGCACTGTTGTGGAGCTGTTTCTCACATAGAGAGCCCATTTAGTGCGGGTCTGTAATATTAAAATGCTGTTCCTCTCAAGTGCACTAACACAGCTCCTAGACTATACTTGCCCAGACTTAGGTTGCATCTAGTTCAGAAGTTCATCAGTATAATTATACATGAACAAATTTATAGAGATTATCTTAAGATGCTTTCTGTGATTAACTGGGTTTTAATGGCGATGTTTGCTCGACTGCTGGTCATAATAATCTGATAAACATCCGGTCGGATCATCAAAAAGTACGGAACTGGATTTTTGTAAAGTAAACACAAATCTGCTCGTAAATGTATTAATCAACTTGCGACTTGATTTCATTAGTTCTAGCATGTCTAACGAAACACCGCAGTAATCTCCTTAAAATGTGATGATCGGAAATGAAACGACCTGCACGCGGAAGTAAACAGAAATGAAATACGGTACGATTTATATTTACGTTTGAGGGAAGAATTTTGTTTTCTAACTCTCACCTCTTTTGATGTCAAATACGAAAGTTTCATCTGAAAACTCTTCTCATAATGCATTTGAGAATTTAACCAATTATAGTTTGCTTAACCCTTTTACAACCACGCCCACTTTATCCATATATGGAGGACCTCTGCCTTTGACAACGTCGACGACGGTCTGCACACCCTGGGTGGGGCGGGGTGGTGTTTCAGGGTCCAAATTCGAAGCTCCTTGTGTTCTCGCCTTCTGTGCTGCCAAATCCTAATTTACACCAGGAGTCCATCACTGGAGCATCGGGATAAGCTGAGGTAGCCATTCTGCCCCGTAAACTTCGAGATGCCAGTGATGAATGTACGTTTAACAGCTTGATATGAAATAATTACTATGCTGTGTGCCCAATTTACTTACACTCATTTTATGTCCATTTGACCTTCAATTCCTTTGCTCCGACGATAATCTACTCCTTTTTCTCTAATTTTTGTGGGGTTTTTTCGCACTACTGTCCTACAATTTTCTACTTCTCGTTATATCAATTACAATCAAAAACGGTTCTATTATTCTGAATCACTGTTCTAGTTTATATTTTGATTTGTACGTATTGTCATGCCGCAATCTCAAATCTGTATTTATTCACAGGAAAGGAGATTAACTAAGTTGTATAACTTGTTCTCCAATCCTTTTTGCATCTTTATGGCAAATAAAATATGTTTAATCTAAACCTCTATGCACGCCTATATGCGAGGAAGTTTAATAAAATTCACGACATACTTGAAACTCTATCATCTGATTAATTGCTGGAAAGGGCTCTCTGAGCCCTTTCCAACAATTAATCAGATGGTAGGTTTGCTCTGCGCATACTAGAATGTACAGATAATCATCATAAAATAGGTGATAATAGTCGCTTTTAGCAGCGTAAGTGTTAACATAACTCAATAAAACAAGATATAATTGGTTGAATTTTCAGTACTACGTAATAAGAATAGTGTCACTGAAAACAAGTGTGTTATAACAGAGTTCAAAAGGTTATATAAATGGGTAAGCATCATTGCTACAATTGTCAAGGAGAAACATCCACCCATTGCAACACAAATGAACACATAACCACACAAGTAAGTTTGTTTGAGGTAAAAAAAGCCATCAACTGTTAATGGAAAAGTATTTGTGGAAAGATGTGTGCGTGAAATCTCGTGAGTCCAACACGAGACTCCTGATTTTCTCTTTCAATTTGTTACGTTTCTGTACTTGTCCAGTTCTCAGTACTTTTTGGCACAGCGGGTGTTTTTACCACTCTGGAAATGAACTTAGCATTGGACTGATCATTAGTGAAAGTCGATAAAATGGACAGGTAATGTAGCGAAATGCATGCGTGCGCAAAAACACGAAAACATCGGTGTGATATGTTGGGCCCGGTCCATTTGAAGTAACTTTCATTCCAGGCCGAAAATCTTCTACAAAAGTGTCTGCGAAACTTCGAAATCTGATTAGATTCGAAATCGCGCCGATAATTCGATTCCGCTCCATTCGCGCTGATTTAGAAATGATCGAACCGTCGTGTTCTCCTCAAAATCCTACAGACATGGGTATATATACCTGTGAGGGCTTTTGTCTTCCGCCCATCTCGATTCGTCGACAGGTAAATTGACACGCCTCCACGGCATTGAGTATGAGACAGTAAATAAAGTATACTGTATTAACATAAACTTATAAGAAAAAAAATTGATGAACCCAAATACCACCTGGTGTCAGAAGTAGGATTCTGAGTTGTCTCCTCTTGAACTTGTCTTCTGTCATCGGGTTTTCTGCAAAGGTGACCTGATGAAAGGAGGGTTCAAAGGGTGCGCTTCTGAAACTACTCTGATTCTGTTCTGGAATATTCAGTTTTTTTCCACTGATTTGCCCCAACAGACGAGTTACCGTAGCATACAATACTTGCTTGAAGACGGATAAAATTTATAATTCTAAGAAAGTGCAACATCAACAACTTGATAAATTCACATTATCATGACCATAGGCATGTCCTGTAATTTGTATCAGATTCGAGGTCGTGTTTACAATCGTTGCGATCCGATTGTAAACACGACCCTGCATCTGATACAAATTACAGGGCATGCACATGGTCATGATAATACATTTATGTAACAATCCCGTTACATAAAGCCCGTTTCCCCCATTTTTCAGTTTAAATTGGGTTGAAACTGGTCAAAATTGTGAATTCCAGGAACTATATTTTAATGCGTAATAACAATGCATGTATGGAAATGTTTACCGGAAACTGAATCTGTCTGATACGGAATAGGAGTGGGGGTGGGGGCTGATATAAACATTGTTTCCAAGTTTTTGGGTTCAACTTTAGTTGATTGTTAGATAAACGGCGATATTCGAATCAATTCGAAATTTTCTGCCTGATTCGATTCGACCCGAAATTTGAAATTCGAAGGAATCAACCCCCACCCGGCTTGAATCATGGCAGTGCACGCATACACAAATTTTATTTAGAATGTCCGTTTTACCTTAACAGAACAATATAGCAGACAATTGTACTGTCGACAGATCAATCAATACAATTTGATAATGTTATGAGCACAAATGTCATGTTCGTGGCGCCTAGAATGAACATTAATCACATTTATTCCAATTATCGTTGATTTCAATTGGAAAATTGAAGACGAGTGTGGCCAAGTCGAGTGCGCTTGTATTAAACAAACATATGCTTCAGTGCTCCCCATTCCGAATACAAGGGAAGCAGCGGATGTTTCGCAATTGGGTGTAATGAAGTTTTGAGAATACCATAAGAATAATGAATGTCTGGCTTTCTGTGTCTGTAGGATTTAACCTTTTCAACACTGAGATCATGATTTTCTATTGTGGTTTAATGACACATTCGTCAGCCAGGGTCACCTCCTGTCGGGCAGTTTTACAGGTGGACGTCTGCATTATCTCGCATTTTCTCGCTCCCTCGAAATCTGCCGAACCAACGTGAACAAGTTTTTTTTTAATTATGGGATAATGCTGGGAGTGCGTTGGCTCAGTGGTTACGGCATTGGACTGAAAACCGACAGGTCCACGGTTCGATCCCCACCAGGGGTTATTGAGTTGGTTCCATGGGCAAGGCACTTGACCCTTTACCCAACGAATCGACAAAACCATATCATGTAAGGGAGTCCCACTAGGTTGTTCCAAGTGGTTCGGAAAACCATGAGCGATATAACAGAAGCGGATGTCCGCCAGGTACGATTTAATAGTAGAACAGGCCAAGTGAAGCTCAGCATGGCAAAATACAAGAAACGTAGCAATGATAGTTCAGAGAGTACAGGAAAATGTGAAGAGCCATATCTGGGAAGATGATACATGGATGCAAATCGAAGCAACCAATCCAATCATGTGGCATACTGACGGCGTGTCTGGGTGGTAAGGGAACCATTCCAAAGAAAAGGTAGAATGTCCGTCAGACAGCTAGAACTTCGTCCCATGGAGGACACTTCTGTGGCTGAGGATCGGTTTCTGGGGCCCAGAGACGGAACTCCTGCAAATTAGAACGAGAAAGGTTGTCAGCTATTTTGTTGTGATGATCCGCGATATGGAAGGAATAAAACATGAAACACGGCGCATTAATTCATGATAATGGGAACCCGTGATCGGCCCTTGTGCAGAATCTGAACTGCGACCTCATTGTCGCAAATGAAAACAATACGTTTTTGGGCACAAAAATGGCCCAGAGCATAGCCGTCACCACTATGGGGTAAAGTTCGAGCATGGCCATGGACCAATTGGAGGCAGTCAAAGAAGCCAGCGTTGCTGGCCAATGAGACTGAAACCAATGACGGTCGAAATGACCCCCGAACCCAATCGTCGAGCTAGCGTCGGTGAACAATGAAAGGTCATCTGAAGAAATGGACTGTGAATTAAGAAAAAAGAGACTCCGTTCCATGAAGACTGAAAACTATGCCACATCTGCTGTTCTTGACGGCCTGCTGTTCTTGACGGCAAGAGGCGGAAAGATTGACATTATGTCACAGCTGAGAGATCGAAGAAGCCAAGGAAATGAGATAGGAAATGAAGGACCTGCCAGGTAGGACAACTCGTAGGCAGAACTCAGATGATCTAAGAGGCTCAAGAGCTCCAGCTTGGTACATGTCCGTTTGAGAAGAAAGGAAGGGACCAACTGGGTTATGCGGGCCAGTTTATCGGCTGGCAGACGACTTTTCATCTTTTCGGTATCCAAAATGATGCCTATATATTCCAAACAATGTGATGGGCCTTCTGTTTTGTCATTTGAGAGGGGGTGCCAAGGTAATCAAAAAGATTAAGCATGGGGATGCCAAGCTAATCAAAAAGATTAAGCAAGGAACACATATTGGCATGTGGGGGCACTGGTGGCCGGGTAAAATGACAAAAAATCATCCATAAATTAGGGATATTAAAATATTCCCGTGCAATCCAACACACAGCCTGAGACAGTGTGTCAAATAAACGGGGAGACGAACGGCAGCCGAAAACTAATCGAGACTAAAAGTATTATTTATCTTTTCAATGAATGCCAAACAAATGCCAGAGATCGGGGTGGATGGGTAATAGGTTGAAAGAGGACTTGGTATCTGTCTTCCACAACCAAGAGTTTTAGCCTAATGTTTGGATCATTTGGATCGCATGATCGATTGTCACATAATTAAAAGAAAAGACATCTTTATTGATTAAGGAATTGATAGAATCTGACGAGGAAGAGAAATGCGGCGCTGAGAGGTCAATGATGAGCCGCTGCTTGCCAGAAAACTTTCTTGTAGCAATGCCGATGGGTTTAATACGATAAACCGTGAAGGATGGGCGTTCAAACGGACCAAAAAGGAAACCATTCCTCCATTCTGACTCGAGAAGAGCATAAGCTGCCTCGGGGTTGTCCAAGCAGACCGCAAGTTTTTTAGAATGGGGGAAGTAGTAGGAGGATGCTGCATACCAGTATCAAAGTCTTCCCGTAACCCTGAATGGAGAGAGTAGGTGAAACTTCTGTTGGGGTGCCCGGTTAAAGCAAACTGGAGAGCAGAGAGATTGATGGTGGTGGAAATAGGCTGGGGAATGTAGTATGCATGATCGAGCTGTGACACGAGTCATTTAGGTTTGAATGGAGCAACTTGAGGGAGAGCGGTTGATCGAGACGATCGCTCAGGACAGACTGTACGGGGGTGTGAATCCTTGCAGTTCAGGCAAAAATGAAGGTAGCGATAATTTTGACCAAAAGTGCAGCCCTTAACGGAGTTGAACTGGAGGCAAAGCTCTTTAGTAGAGGAAGAGGCAGTACTACATGTAGCAGTATTGTTGAAACGCCGAAATGAATTGGAGGAACGAGATGTGGAATTCAACGGACAGAATTTGGAACTATGATCGGATCTGTTGCACGAGTAACAGGCGTGGCTTTTATGGCCAGCGAAAACAGTGCAGAAAAGGTTGGTGTCGCACACCGCGCAATTCACTCTGATGCCCCTGGCCATCCAAGCAGCAGCTTGCGCAGAGAATGCCAGATAATAGGAAAACAAGCGTCCCCATACACACATAATTAAGGTAACTGTCAATCTCGTCACGACGATTTGGGAAAACCTCGCAAATAATCGTTTTGTACTTATCAAAAGCCCGAACAAATTCAGGAACGGACAAGTGTTTGGACAGGCGACCGTCATACTTCGCCATTGGTTTGGAAGGGTCAAGCGGAGTCATAATGGGCCGCGCTAAATTAACATCGTTACCCGCCAAAATATCCTGTCGGAGAGAAGGGGATATGTTGGGATCGATACCTGGGAGACTCGACAGAGGAAAGGCCAACTGAAGCCATGGTGGGATTGGGAAGGGAAAACATCGTATCTGAGGAAGCCATATCTGAAGTAATGGATTGCAAAGCTGCCCTCCCTGGTGGCCTTCTTTGGCTAAAGCTGTAGTCAGACCGGCATGTGGAGGAGCAGTTGACGGCGAGCTACCAAGGGAACCTGGCGCGAAAGTAGCCGATGTGCCACAAAGTTTAGCAATGAGAGTCTCATTCTGCTTGAGCAGTTGGTCGATTTGCAGTTTTTGTCTTGCAAGCCTGTGTTGCATGGAGTGAACAGAGGTTTGGTTGGACTGCATATAAATACGCATTACGGGAAATAGGCAGCAAGGGTGAGTCGGTAGCATCTGGAAAGGGTACTGCAGGCCCGGTAGGCGTGGGCGGAAAAGTATCTCCGTGTGAACAAAACGGCACTGTCGAGTCATTAGGTTGTGAACTCTCCATGGAGTGTACGGAGTTTGATTGCATTGTATGAAAGGCTGCACGACGAGAAGTAGGCAGCAATGAGTCAGAGGCCTCTGGAAAAGAAACTGAAGGCCCTGAGACTGTAGGTGCGTGCTAAAAACTACCTCCGTGTGAACGAATAGGCACGGTCCTATCATGAGAGGACAACCACGAACGATCCTGTGAAGGCGAAGCGGTGCCAGGAGGAACTGAAGAAAAACTTCATTGGAGCGCATTGTCAATGTTCAGATGCATAGGATAACTTCGTACTTGAAACACTTGGTGTCACTGTGCACCCGAGGCATTGGCCTGCGGCATAGACGACAAACCGACGGAAAACATTGGCGATTCCTGAGATACAGATGTGGTACGGTCCAGAAATGATGGTGTCGACGCATCATTGAATGATGAAGTTTAAGACGACAGTTGAACCGGCTGGATGTCACTTGCAGCTGCGGTGGTAACATTGACAGTGTCCTCCACAAGGCGTATGAGTGCAGACTTGCGAACTTTGGGTGGCGGAGTAATGCCCGAGTAATGAATTCTGCATGAATTTGTGCAACAGTCCAATTCCGTGTGTTCGGACTAGAGGTCCACGTATCGTTGAAGTAAGGGGGCAGCTATTACACTGCTGTTGTGCCCGTCCGAGACTGGATACTGGATGATGAAGGCCATGCTCATTGTCTCTATCCGCCACGTTTGCTATTGTCGAAATGGGGAATCCCGAAGACACTTTCGGTGACGACAGGGCAAAATCTACCATGCTTAAATTGTCCACGCACGAACACGGCCCGACTGAACTGATAGGCCAAACAGTCTTTGAACGTCTTCACTTAGTTTTTCCCATAATAAGTGTTGGACGAAAGTTAGTAGTTGTTAAGCTTGCAAAATTAGCAGATGCATGCTGGCCGAGTTGAGCTGACCAATACACGAGTAAATCGCGGATAACTTTCGAAAACATGAAACGAAGAAAATGAAGAGGAAATGACAATACATAGTCCTCAGGAATGTCGAAAAAATCGTTAACAGCAACACAAAGTATCTGCCGTCCCGGCAAGGAATCGTATCCGCTCCACAGAAGAAAACACAGCTCAGACGTGTACACAAGTAAAGCACTATGAGCAACGTAATATAAAACTGCGAAATTAACAACAAAGCAACTATGCACAACTAATTTTTGGACATGGAAAACTTTTCAGAATGTGAGCTGTATGTGTGCTAGATGAATGAATACTGAAGCAGAAACTGCCGTAGTGTCCTCATTCTGGTTGGTGATGTAAAGGCGTGTGCTGAATGTGGCAGTTTTTAACAAGGGGCAGTACGGAGCGTGGATCTAGAAACTGCCCCTGCAAAACTCACCTAGCATACAAACAATATGTGTCTGTCCTTTAGATGAATAGGAGTCTGTCCTGTAGATGTTCTTCTGGAATGCAGTTCTCAAGATCGTGATAGTCCCCCTCTAAGCTGAATTGTGCCATACAGTGATCTAAAGACTGTGCGTCCAACAACCAACTTGGCGATTAACCATGTAATAGAGGCTCCTAAAGTCATTAACCCCGCGCCGATATTCTGAGTACATAAACTACAGGAGATGGTACAATTTGCCTATAAAATGTATTCTCATGCGCTTAATTTGTTGAATGGAGACAGCTTATACAAAACGGGACGATTGCAAAGATTCGCGGCTTCACGGGTTCCTACACCGAACGTTTCAAGTGTCATTAAACTGAGGTCGCTGAAAGTATTCTTATTTCTTTCTTCATCTCCACAATCATTGCCAACAATTTTAATCCTGAGTCACATCGCGCAAGAATACAATTACTCGTACACCTGGTGTTCTTTCGAGATATTATAGACCGGTCGTGCATCACCCACTTTTGAAAGTTTGAGTTCAATAGTTGCAGTAGGGTCAGAGGTTTCCGATTGGGGCGTATCGTAGTGAATTTCCAATTGGGGGAGGGACCGGGAGGGGGTCCCCCGGTCCCTCCCCCTACTTGGATATTCACTACCGAGAAAAAATTTGAAAATGTAGCCATGAAAGGGCGCATAAACTAGTAACCGAAATGCCAACACATTTATGATAGAATTATCAGGTTGTTATTATTATTTGGTATTATTCTGGGAATTGAATATGTTCTAAACAAATACTGAAGCTGAGAACTTTGAGCAATTCACACTCTCCTAACATTAAATAAGATCGTTTGCAGGAATGATCAATTTTCGTTGTTTCATCATTTTGTAACTGTGAATGATGGAATTAACTCAGGGTAACGATTTTACATGATGGGATTTTCTTGAAGTGCATTTCGAGGATTTTTTTTTTATTACGATAAGTAAACGTACTATAGAAATCTCGTACCGATTGACATCATGCATACTTATGACGCTCGATATTGCGTACACTATAGTTTTAAATAGTAACAATTGGAATTTTTCCCGATTTGAAACCAAGTTGGAATTTTGGGAAGAAGACATCAGCATCGCCAAAGAAGCTCTAAAATCCAGATAGATGGAACCTGCAACTACTCATGACTTGCTCTCCGAATTTCCAACTATAGGAAATTTTGCCCCCACCCCCTCCACCCCTGTCGTCAAGTCCCTGCCCTTGAGTGCAACAGGGCGCTACCTGCAGTGTCAAAGCATTGCAGATGGCGCCTTGTTGCGCCCATGGCACTATGTGATGAAACATTGTCTGAAGCGAAGACTGCCCTAACCGTATGAAAACGCCTCTGTCTCCACGCTCGCATAAAACATTTTTTGGGAGAAGTGTCTATTTTCAATAACTGATAGGATGTTCTGCGAATATTCATCCACGAACGCTTCTGAATCCCTGTAGGGTGTGTGGACATTAATAATAAGGCCTGTTGCATCGTGTTGTGTCAATATGATTTAACGTCATTTATTACGAGACCATTTGGATGTGTGTTCAGCCGTTACCTATCGGTTAAAACAGGAAAGGCTAGATGTCAAACAAGTCGTCTATTGTTCAATTTATAATTCACTCGCTTCAGTGTTCTCTTTTACTTGCTAAACCGTTGAATATTAATGCTGACATTTCGTACAAGTCTTGTGGAAGGATATCCGAATGATTTCTTTTCATTCTCGTATATAATTGCACGAGCAAACACGACTTTTTATGACCTTGTTCGATTTTTTCTTACACAATAATGATGTGAAACCTTTGTCTATTATGTATATTACTTTCGAGTTATCATAAGAAATTATTCACCATTGTTAGTTGTGGAAAAGACCGGAGTGGAACCTGTCCAAAGATAGCTATAAATGCCAAAAAGTAGCATTAATTTTAATTATTCCAGTGCAATGAAAACTGATAATCTGGAATAATGGCATACAGTTAAAACTGGAAGTCCTGTCATGAAATGCGCATAAATAGCGTGTTGATATGCGCGTTAATGTGCGCGTTATGGTCCAAGTAAAGGTATCAAATTCTGTACATATGGCCTGTGCACAAGCAATGTTTCAGCCAATGGACCTCCGGGTAACCCGGAGGTCCATTGGCAGAAACATTGCATGTGTTTGCTATGAGTAACCAGGAGAACCTGCTGTGCTTTGGATGCCATTCGATATGGCAATTGCGCGCAATTCCAACGCGCAATTAAGCCTACATAAGCGCACTATTCATGACAGGACTTCTAGTTTTAACTGTATATCCTAAATTTTATCCTATGAGGTGATTGATTACTTACAACACACTGCCCGACAAGGCACATTGGCGCTGACCCTGCATACAACGGTTATTTCGCATTTATTTATTTATTTATTGGTGTTTAAGGTCACATAGTTATGCACAATGGCTAATCATGACCGCGACGGTTTTACGGATGGGGAAAGCCGGAGTACCCGGAGAGAACCACTGAGCAACGACGAGCAACTGTCAGCTACCCAACATACTAACTCCACGCAAGCGCAGGGTTAGCATTGGTTGAAGACAAGTGCACCATCGACGTGCAATACGTCTCAGTACACAACGCCACCGTGCCCCCACGCGGGCAATGGAGATGAAGTGTCTTGCCCAAGGACACAACGCGGTTGCCGCAGGTGGGATTCGAACCGAGGACCTCTCGGCTTGCAGCCTGCATCTCTACCTACTGAGCCACCGCGCTCCCCGGTTATTTCGCAATTCCAAGGAATTATTTAGTTAGTTATAGACACTTTCGACAGCCAGGTCACATCGTCTCGGACAGTATTACGGGCGGAGGAACAAAAGTACCCGATGAGAACCACCGAACGGCGGCAAGCTACAGTCAACTTACTAACGCCACACAAACAGGGTTAGCATTGGTTGGAGACGAGTGCACCATCGATGTGCGATACGACTTAGAGATACGGCCGTATCCTTAGAAAGAGACATTCGCCGTTGTTCGAATACAAGTCCTTACATGGAAGATAGGCAATCGGATGAAGTTGATATTGCTGTATCGCCAAACACCGGCGGGCCAACTTCTCCAACGTTGGTAAGAGGGCTTCATGGTCTCTCCACCAAATCAATGGGTCGTCTGTTATTGACGGACATCTAAATTATTCGTGTTCTTCAATTTCGTCAAATGGCGCTAAATTCGAGGTCATCGACACGCACGATCCGGTTTCGGTAAAAACAAGATAACGATGCAATGCTACATATTATACAATTATTATAATCTTCAAAGTTAAACCTTATTAACTTGGTTAAATTATTTTAACGCTGTTAAAATAATTTAACACGTTAACGTTTGAAACGTTAACTGCTCCCAGCCCTGTTCAAAGAACACGTCTCAGATAAACAGCATATCAAATCATGCCTTTTCTACTGAAGTACACTTGACAGTGGGTTTTTTGTGGCTGAACACGAGGACGAAATGACCAACTGCGTTCTACGCAAGCAAAGTTCTATATATGTTTGATATCCGTTTGGGGGAATTCAACTTCGGAGCCCAAGATAAATCATAAATGTTGATACATTTCAATAACATTTGCATGTGCACAATAACGTCATTTTTGGGACTGGAAATAGTTATTTTTCAGTTTTATTGTTAAAGTGACAAATCTGATTTCTGCGACCCAGTACACTCCAGCCAACCGCGTTAATAGATATGGCTTGCGGGTAAACACGGTTATTAAGAAAATTGTTTTGCTACCGTTGTTCCCAAATAATTGTTCGCATGAGGGAATTCAGAAGCTATTAAACATCAAAGCTATCAATCACTTCGTTCTCCAGATCGTACCTAGTTATATTTAGCAAAGTTATAACTGATTCTAGCTATGCACTCAATATAACAAATCAGACTTCTAAATGATGCTCGGAAAACTGACGGGTTTTGGAAACATGTACTACTCCAGGTTCCATGGTAGAAGTAGACTGTATTGAAACATGGGGCGCTACTATGGGGCATATATAGGTGGTGACACGCCCACCCCCAATAATTTTCAAGTCGGGATATTTTCATCTGGTCTGTAGTCTTACATGCCGGTTCGCTTTTGTTAGTAATCATGTATTTTCTCACGGGACAACAGTTACACTCGTGCAGTCATATTTATTTATTTATTTATTTATTTATTTATTTATTTATTTATCACATATTGTTTCTGAATAATGGCTAATCGTGACTGCAACATGGATACAGAGTAAAATATAGCCAATCGTTTATACCCATATTGTCCATTTTATAGGATTTTCACCCCAGCCATTGGAGACCGGGTCCTATTTTTACCAGTAAAACAGAGCTTGTTTACCACAGTAAACAGGTACTGCTTCGCATCCCTGTGTTCCCACTGGGAACTCACACAGTCAGTCTCATGCAAATGGAGGTTTGTGGCTGGTTGGGGATGTTGGGGCCCCATCGTGGCCATTTATGAGTCCGGTATGTGCGAATTAAAAAAAAGGTTGGGAAGTCCATGCATAACGACTACTACATGCATTTATCCACAAGTAATTGTTTTAAAGTATAAACCCTATCAATATATATTCCAACTACATCATCAATGCATGACTTCAAAGAAGGCATGCATTGATGATGTAGTTGGAATATTTCTTCAGTCGGGACTCGAGCTCTGACAGCGGGGACAAATTGAGTTTACACGATCCCCCAATCGGCCATCTTCTCGATGTAACCTGATAGAAACCTTGGCAGGTATGACCTCTGAATTACAATAGCAATACCGAAAGAGGGATATTCACAGCTCTGTGTGTTTATTTTGGTAAACTAAGTTGAGCTAAAGTGGAACTTAGCTATGGAAAATATCAACAATTCTTACAGTACTAATTGGAAGAAGTCTATTGACTCTCTCCAATCAGCCGTAACAAAACAGTTTCATACAAATTAAATATTGTTTGAAGTATCAAAGTAATTATTTATCCATTGACACATTAAAACATATGTGGGTTATATAGAACATTATAAGTTTATTGCCCCTGGGAACTGCCGAAAGTTAGGCAGTGCTTGCCTACTGTGATAAACAAGCTCTGTTTAAAATGGTAAAATAGGACTCAGTCACCAATGTTTGGGGTTCAAACAATTGACTAAACTTGATTTTATCTCGATGTTGCGGTCACGATTATCCATTGCGTAGACGTATGTGGCCTTAAATAAAAATAAATAAATAAATAAATAAAAGTTTATTATAAATTCGGCATCTAATCAATTAAACAATCATGTCCATCTCAAATAAAATTGCTCTGACAAAGATTCCCACTTCATATTAATTACTAAGTTGCAAAGTGTTACTGTTTCTTTCGCCTGCTCAGTGGATTTGACTGTTATAGCTTGCCCCCCCCCCCCCCCCCACTCACCTCGACCATAAACTGTCCAAAATGACCTTTACTTTTGACAGTGCCACTGGAGTTTTTTGTTTCGCCCACTGATCTCTATCCAACTGGATTGCGCAAAACGTCAGCACAAAACGTCACCACCCAAAATGCAACCCCCTCCCAAAGATGCCATCAAATCAATCAAAGTAATAACTCTTCCGAATCCATGACGTTTGATGACGTCAAAGCTGTTACGTCACAGCGTAACAGCTTTCACACCAAACATCATGACGTTTACCTTGCACGAAAACTAATAACATCGTATTAACTGCCCAATGATGTTTTTTGTCAATAATAACTATATAGTGTAAATATTCAATTTGTATTGCCACGAAAAAATGTGCATATCATCAAAATATTCATTTTTCACAGACATCAAAGTATATTCCTTAAAAAACGGATCGGAGATAGCGTAGCGTTGGGAATTTGAAAACCTTGGAGAAATTTTTTGTTGTTTAGCATATAAAAACTTCCGCCGTCCCCAAGATGGCGGCACATTCTTATATGTTTTCTTCGTGGTGTTTAATTTTATGGACAACAGTGTTTTCGCCTAACACGACTAAAAGAAGACACTTGTAAAAATATTTCTGATCAAGTGAATAGTTTTCATTTTTTGCCCCAAAACATGGCTTATGACCCCTCACCGACACGAGAACTCCAATGAGGATCATAAGTTCTATTTTGGAGCCGGCACTAAACGCCGGCTCTATCAATCAGTCCTTCTTGATTATTTTCCCAACTTTGTCTAATGACAATTAAAATTTCCCATCTTGTCGTGGTGGGGGGGGGGGGGGGGGGGGGGGGGGTCGTCCATTTTTTTCCGGACACAAGGCGGGGTGGGTGGGTAGGTCAGTGGCTCTGAAAACACGTTTTTTCCATGCCTTGATTTTTTTTTTCCTCTGAGCTCTTATCTTTCAAATAAGTGATGCATATCGATCAGAGAAGATTGTGTATGCCTTTTGCCACCACTCCATTTCTTCTGGGTTAACAGAAGAGGGGTGGGGGGAGTGATTAGTAGTACAGGATAGGGGCTAGCAGCATGGGAATGTGGACAGACGTTCACCGTTCCCCATCACACCATCAGTGGTTCATGATTTTGAAAAAAAGTTAAAGAAATTTAACCCTTTACCTAACGTAACGGCCAGAACCGGCCAGCGTTATTCTCAAAAATCGCCAATTACTTTTCATTATTTTTTTCATTTTTTGTCTCAAAAACATAGGTTATGACCCCTCGTTGGAACGAGCTCGTCGAGCTCGTTCCAACGAGGGGTCATAACCTATGTTTTTGAGACAAAAAATGAAAAAAATTAGTTATTCAAGAATTATTTTTGCAAGTGTCGTCTGCTTTTCAGGTTAGGTAAAGGGTTAAACGAATTATCATTTATGTAATCTAACATAAATGTAATCTAACCAGATCTGACAATAAAAGGACTCTTCTCACCATGAATAGTAGACATGATACTGGCATTATGCCATTTCCCAATGCAATGGACTACTTTCACGGATTCTCATTACGTAATTATGAATTTCAGTGATATACTTGTATGAGCAAAATGTACAGTTGTTATTGAACATTCAAACCTTGGGCTCAGTGGGTAGCCTTCAAACCAATTCCCTTAAATTTTTCAATTTGTGATATACTGTCAGAAAAGGCTGGACCATCAAATAGGCAGGACATTATATCTTATTGATAGAGAGTTCATCAACAGGGAAACTGATTGCCTGTTAATTTTTCAATTTGTGATATACTGTCAGAAAAGGCTGGACCATCAAATAGGCAGGACATTATATCTTATTGATAGAGAGTTCATCAACAGGAAAACTGATTGCCTGTTATACAATGGTGTAAACTGTTTGGCAGTCGGGAATCAGTTGTGTTAATATGAATTTCAGCCATTTACCCCTGGACCATAGTGTATAGCACATGTTGAGGAAGATACTGGATGTCTGGAGAGAAACCTGGCGTATGAAATCTGAAAACTTTCCAAACACATTTAAGACACCTGGTTGGGCTATCTTATAATAGAAATAAAACTGACTTCTTTCTGCTTCTTTTAAAATAAACTGTAGCAATCTGTAGGAAAGAATAAAATTAAATCATAGAATAAAGTGTGTCGAGAACATCTGAGTCAGAAAGGATACGCATGTGTATTATATTTCAGTGAGATCAAGCTGAATATTTTATCTAACAATCATATATATTTTGGCTTGAAAATAACGAGAAACAGTACGTATCACATAATGTGTTCCGATTCCGTATCATATATACGACTTATTCTGATTCCGTATCACATATACAACTCGTTTCCGGTAACGCAACGGGCTATCATAACAGGCGCATGAATACATTATATGCGAGTTTCACTGATCGACTCAGCTGATCGCTTACAAAAACAAAACAAAATTCCTTACAATTAGCGACAGAATAATTAATATCCACCCCCCCCCCCCCCCCCCACACACACACACAATAAATAGAAACTGCACAATTAAATATTACAGACTTGTGACTTCAAGTTTATCATCAGAGGAAGTGACATTATGAGTGAATAATTTTACAACGCAACTTTGAAAATTAGCGGTGACCGCGTTACTCATTGTTTGTTAAATTGCACATCAATATTGTTCCATAAAATATGAGTTTTTTTAAACTTTTTATCACCGAACATTATGTCCAAAAACGTATTAATAATTTAAGATTTAATCTGTTTATGTGACAGAATTGTAAGATAAATAAATTATCATGGTAATGGGCATGTCCAGTGATTTGCATCAAATTCGAGGTGGTGTCCGGCTCGTTGAGATCCCATTCTGGACACCACCGAGAATGGCTCGCTGAGATCCCATTCTGGACACCACCGAGAATCTGATACAAATCGCAGGACATGCATATTATTATGATAATCTGTATGTAACAACCACTTGGGAAGTTACTGTCCTGTCACTGGTCCTGTACCATATTTTTGAGCAAATGGGTTTCAAGCCTCTGAGCTGAATGAACAGCCTCCAATATATTGTAGGATAACACTGAGATTCATTGCGCAAAGGGAAACATATAAATCACAGAGACGTCACTCGACACATCAGAGCCCCAAAATTTCCATAATGCATCCTGATGAAATTTGGAGAGATATGGTTGACGTTTTCAGCTCAACGTGGTCACCATTTCTTTTGCACTTTCTCATCTGACTTGCTAAGATGAATCAGCCAAAGCTTACTAACCGCCCCATCAAATGATGCACTACGCAATTTGTCCAAGGTGCAACAGTGCAGTTTGTGGAGTGGATTTCCGATACCAAAGAATCACCCCTCATCATATTGACTATTGACAGGTTTAATACAACATTGAGCTAACTGCCTCTACGAATTGTGCACTTGATAATGCTTAATACATTCAATTGGACTGATGAAACTCTATGCTAGAGGTACCGAGTTCGATCCCCGTTCGGGACGACACCGTTGTGTCCTTGGGCAAGGCACTTTATCTCGGTTGCCCACATGGGGGCACGATGACTCCGTGTACTACGGCGTACTGCACGTCGATGGTGCACATGTCTGCAACCGCTGTAACCCTGCTTTGAACGGAGCTTGAACAGAGTTAGAATATTGAGGAGCTGACAGTTGCTCGTCGCTGCTTGGTGGTTCTCTCCGGGTACTCCAGCTTACTCCACCCGTAAAACTGTCGCGGTTGCGATTAGCCATTGTGCATAAGTATTTGACCTTAAACACCAATAAATAACTAAATGAATACTGATGAAACTAACATTGAGTGTAGAAATGGGTAGAACAGAAAGAAGTAGTAGAAATAGTAGCAAATACAGTGGTGAAACCAGGTAAAACATCAAAATGTTCCATATATTTCAAACCTGTTTCTACTATACCTGTCTTAATACTGTTCAAGTAGAATGCCAGTACATGCTATATACTCTCCCGATTACCCATGTATACACTGACTGTCAGAGTCTGTGAGAACATTTGCATAAATTCATAAACTTGCCAAGAAATGGGACCAAATTCCGACCAATCTTCATTTAGCTGGTTGTGGGTAGATTAAATGTTGGCAATGGTTACTGGAACAATACAAACCATATTCCAGCAAAAACACCTGTTGAAATTGCCAATAAATGCAGTTTATGTGCAATTTACTCTAATTTTTTTTTTTGGGGGGGGGGGGGGGGTGGGCACCAAATTTCAAAATGGAAAAAAATGGTTCCTTCAAAAAAGGGGTGGTGCCCAAGGGTCGAAAAAAAACTTTTTGCGCCTAGTGTCCGAAAATTTTTTCGTGCCCCCCCCCCCCCCCCCACCCGAACTTGTGAAATAAAATAATTGTTACAGAGCTAACAACTCAACAAAGTTGGCTCTATTAACATTTTAATTGGTATTTTCACTGGTGAAATAAATCGAAACGTCCGAGATACGTCTGGAATTTAATCTCGAGAGTAAGTGTTGTGGTTCTAGCCGGGACGTCGCGATTGGGGACTGTAAACCAAATTTGTCACGACTGGGATGGCTCAAGTCCTGACTTAATAATATTCCATCCACTTCATCAAGGCATATTTTCGACTAGGGCATGCCTTGATAATGTGGTTGGAATATTATTCAGTGGGGATTAAAGTTAAAATAAAAAACTCTAGAGTTATTGAAAATTTAGTTGTGAATAAATAAATCATGTCTGTAGTAGTTCTGCTTATTCAATTAACCCGTAATGCACCGGTACTTCAAATTGGTCACGCCGAGACCCGACAGACCGAATCAGGTACACTACAGTCGCCGCGGATTGGTCGTAACAATGCGTAACGCGTGGGCAGTGATGTCCACGCACGTGTTTACCAGGTAATATTTATTTCTTTATTTATTGGGGTTTTAACGCCACTTTCGACAGCCAGGGTCTCCTCGTTTTACGGGTGGAGGAAGCCGGTGTATCCGGAAAGAGCCACCGAGCAACGGCGAGCGACTGTTAGAGTCCCCAACGTACTAACTCCACACAAGCAGGGTTAGCATTGGTTGAAGAGAATTGCATCTTCGACGTGCAGTACGCCTTAGAACGTTAACGCCACCGTTCCCTTGCGTGAGCAATTGGGATTAAGTGTCTTGTCCAAGGACACAACGCGGTTGCCGCAGAACCAGGTAATAAGAATCATCATCAGCAATATTTCAATTAATGAAACTCCGGTGCTTCATTAATTAAATTTTTTATGATTATTCCCAAAATTAATGCTTCGAATCTTATATTATTGCGTCCGTGGAAATATTGCCCACTCGTGTGAAGGTGACCAGTGGACGGCGGCCGTACCATACTACAGATTTCCATTTATATGACCGACTGTGTGTGTACAAGTTAAAGTATCAAATCTATTCTTTAACCCTTTACCCAACTAGAGAATATCAAAATGTATTAATTTAATTACTATTTTTTTAAATGTTTCAAAACAACTTTCAACAAAACCATATCATGTGACACCTCATTGAAAAGAGCTCGATGAGCTCGTTCCAATGAGGGGTCACATGATATGGTTTTGTTGAAATATTTTGAAAAATTATTTTTTTTCAACAGCTCAATTTGCAAATTACGCGGGCGGATGCGGACGATTCGTTAGGTGAAGGGTTAAGAAAGTTTATAATTACTAGCAAGAGATAACTGATATCTTAATACTCCCATCCTGACAAAAATGTCCCGATTGGAAAATTATTGGGGCGGTCACCCCTACACTTAACCCATTCTTACGCCCCTGTATCCCAGTCTCATCCGCCAATTGAGTGACGATTATGGATGGTTAAGTTATGCTCTGAACGATGAGATTTAGCACTTAAATGGTAGATCGACACTGGCGGGATAGTTACATGTGATACGGTGAGAAAAAAATAATGTATTTTACAATATCATCTTTGATATGATCCTCAAGTTCCTTAAACAGAAAGAACAGTATCCTGTTGCGTAACGTAGCTTTAATATATATGGTTATCGAAATCTGTTTAATTCTATTCACGGAATTCCTTCTTTGTTTGTATTACGAATGAGCATCAATTTGTACGAAGTAACGTCATCAATTATTGCGTTCTCTGTATTTCTGTTATATACTGTGCAATCTGCCTTGTTTTGTGATGTTTTTTTAACACATCTAATCTAATCTAATCTATGTTTCCTATACTGTCTATGAAAATTCTACATTTTAGATTAAGTTTTCGTTGTCAAACGTGACCAGCATTGCATACTTTCTACAGAAATTATATCGCATTTTGATTTGGATTTAGTTGTTCAACTGTCGGCGTTCATTATTTCTAGAAAAGTCACAGACCCAGGGCTGGGAGCAGTTAACGTTTCAAACGTTAACGTGTTAAATTATTTTAGCAACGTTAAAAAAATTTAACCAAGTTAATAACGTTTAACTTTTGAAGATTATAATTGTATAATATGTGGCTTTGCGTCGTTATCCTCTGTTCACCCAAGCCGGAACGCGCGTGCCGATGACGTCGAAGTTTGCGCCATTTGACGAAATTGCAGAACACGAATAATTTAGATGTCAGTAGCCCCCCTACCAACGTTGGCGAAATTGGCCCGCCGATATTTGAGGATACAGCAATATCAGCTTCATCCGAACGCCTATTTGCCATGTAACGACTGGTATTCGAACAACGGCGGATGTCTCTTTCTAAGGATACGGCCGCAGCTATTGTATTCTTGAATGAAAACATCGCTGAATGTTAGAATTTACGATAACCTGGGAGAACTATATTAACTACTCGTCCCCTGAGTTCCAATGTGTTCTATGTGCCAGTAGGCACATAAAACACATTGGAACTCAAGAGACGAACTGTGCGTAAGTTCAATTATATCCAAATTCAAATCAATAAAAATGGCTGAAGTTATTAAAAGTTTGTTCATTTTAACATTTAACGTCATTTAACTCGTTAACGCAGAATTATTTAACACGTCAACGTGTTAAGGAATATTTTTAACTCCTCCGAGCCCTGCACAGACCGCGATTACAAATCACTTCGCTCAGAGGTTTAACAAAAGATGCTATTGGTTTCCTAAACTGCAAAAATGTTCACCAGTATTTCATATATTGTACTGTTTTCTTTGTTTAAGGTACCATCGGGGGTACGGTGGCGCTGTGCATTAAGGCGTACTACACGTCTATGGAGCACATGTCTTCAACTAATACTAACCCAGCGTGAGTGGACTGAGTACGGTGGAGAGTCTGACAGTTGCTCACCGTTGCTCGGTCGTTCTTTCCGGCTTCCTCCACCCGTAAAACTGTCCGGCACGAGGTGATCTCTCGCTGTCGAAAGTGTCGTTAAACCCTAATAAATAAATATATAAATAAAGTACCATTGATGTCATTTGTCATTGGAATCAGCTCACTTGGTCGATTTCAATGGTATGTCTCGACTAATACGTTTTCTATTCAATTTTCGTATGGTTTTGTTATATCCTATGCAGGTATGTCAATCGGTACCTGTACCGGTTCCCTCATGCTCCAATCGGTACCGGTAATGAAGCGTTTGTCCCGCCGATACCGCGACAAAATCATTTTATGGGGAAATTCCTATTTGAACGAGGGAAAACAGGCTGATAATCGTATATGGCACATTTGCACGACATACTTTTGACTTATTTGTGAATGAACATATCAAAACACTCTACAGGTGCATGTTCTGTCTGCATCACAACTCGATAAATCCGAGCATTTTGACTTTTCATACGTCGCATCAACGACACTGGAAGCGCCGTCATCGGCTACTTCAAAGAAATTATTCTGTGGTGACATCAAAGTATCATAAAGCACGATCTTCGTGTTCTATGATTACTTTGATGTCACCGCAGAATAATTGGACGATGCCATGTTTGTCTTGCGATCTTGGGGACTGGCGCGGTTTAAATTCGACAAATCTCTCCCATCTGATTGCGATATGTCATCCAGTTGTTGATTTGTTCCGGTACCGGTACCGGTACTGGTTTCGGTCGGACAGGCTTTGTCTCGTTCCGGTATCGGTTATGTTGGTACCGGCGGTACTCTGGCATGCCTGATCCTTTGGCATAGGGTCTAGCGAATGCAGAAGTATAACTCTGGTGAGTAATAGCGAGAATGTCTTCAAAATACGTGACCGTTTAACAAGTGTATAGTAGAGTTCCGCAAAATTGTGTTCGATTAGAATCGAGTAGATTCGGGAGACGAATCGTCCTGATGTTTTCAAAATCATAAAAATGCTAGTGATTAACCGATAAGGATTTGCGGTCGTCATCTCCTTGCCGATTAGTTGAGCAAACTGCCGGTTGTGAGTGTCGATGTCAGATATTAACAACCAAAAGGAGTATAGTATGTTTAAGAATGCATAGAATATGGTTAATTTTACAAGTACAGTCAGGTTAATTGGTTTGTTGACCCCAAGGGTATGTCAGTGTGTGTATCAAAATAAAAATATGACATCGGTGGAAACAAGTTAACAGCGCAGCGTCTTCAAGGACGCTGCGCTGTTAACTTATTTTTGCTGATGTCGCGTTTCATTGAGTCATCACACATGCGATGCCTCGAGCAGCAATCAAGGGGAAGATCAGACCAATCAATGAGATTAGGCCAATCTTGAATCCTGCCAAACATTGTGTCAACTTATAAAGTTTGTCACTGCTTGTATGAGATTGTAAATCAAACGACAATAAAAAACATTTTGATCCAGGGGTGTTCCATGTAACCATCGGCATGGACTGATGTTCAAACACCCCTACCGATGGTCAACCGATGGCTTAATTCGGCCGATGTCATGCGATTGCCAAACATCGGTTAATCACTAAAAAATGCCTTCTCTTGGACTCTTCTTCTATCATCAGGTCTCCTGTACAGCAGACCTGATGGTAGAAGAAGAGGTCCATGAGGTTCTGCTATCGAAACTACTCTGATTCCGTTCCGGAATATTCCGCCTTTTGACTGATTTCCTCACACAAACGACTCGCAGTTGCGTACAATACTTGAGAGGAGTCTGGCAATATTTTCGGTTGTAAGAAGGTGGAATATTTTAAACTTAAAGAACGTTAAGATTCGATTCGAAATTCGATTCGCCTCGCAATCCTCTGTCTAATTCGATTTTCGGCGCGAAATTTGAGATTCGCAGAGCCCTAGTGTACGATCTTAAGGATTATTCTTGGTTAGTCACACGCATCTCTGTTGGATGGATTCACTAACACCATTAAACATTTGCCTCTCAGTTCGCCCCCAGTAGTATCCATTTAGATGGAGTGCAATGTATAAGCGACTGGTCATTCGTTGTATTTGTTGAATAATATCCGGCGCCCGGAGAAGGCTTGTTTCATAAAGCCGGAATGGTGATGAAGCTCATCGTTTTCAACAGGACAGAATCCAATTATCCCAGTAATCTTGGCGGAGAATAATTAATTAAATACACTTAAAGAAGCGACATTTCTTGGTTTAATTAAGGAAATGATGCCAAGAGGATGGAGGTTGCATTTCAGAATACCACGTGAACTCATCATTCATCTGTCAGTGAGAAAATTTACATCCTATTGTCGTTTTATCAATGCTAGATTGATCATTGATAAGAGTTTGATGATTGGAGTAGAGTGTTACTATGGGTTTCATAGAAAGGTCCGTGTCAGTGGTCTGATTTTTTAGTTCAGTTGTCGTCCTCCGACATTCCATTGCTCTTTCGTCTGTACTCTAGATTTGAGATCTCTATTAATACGATGTCCGGTTAATTCCCACTAGACCAATTCCCTTTAGACCAACTCCCACGAGGCCAATTCATAAAAGACCATTCCCCTTAGACCAACTGGTGTGTGTTCATACAGTGTGCCAGTTTATCCTCTGGGTACCTCTTTCTGTTTATGGTTGAGACCTTGATTCGGGTTGAGGTTCACAGAGGGTAAATTTAGTGACGCTACCCTGCTGTGCAGGGTAGCATCACCAAATTCACCCTCTGCGGACCTCATTTTTCAGATGATAGCCTGCTCATTTTCTGGCTTTTCGATATTTTATAGATGTCGGGCAGATTTTTATAAATAATTGTTTTCCTAGTTATCCTTAATCAACCCTTAATCAGAAACACTATGTAGTTGGTCTAAGGGGAATTGGTCTAGTGGGAAGACACCCGATGTCCATAGTTTCTTTCTTTCCTATTCTGTTTGTTTTTATCTCTATTTTTGCCATTGTTTGGCGTTATTTTTCCGTTCTCCAACATTTCAATGTTCTTTCCTCTGTAAAGCAACAATGAGCTCTCCATTGATAAGATGTGCAAAAGTTTATTTTCTTTTCTGTACTTTTGTTCTTTATCTTCGTTATCCCCTTTTTGTGTTATTGAGTTATTGTGCGCATCTGCACGTTAATTGACGTATCGAATATCAGACGGAAACTTGGGGTAGTTCGAGTCTAACTGTCGATCCAATTTCGTTGTGTTCTTGGGCAAAACACTATTGCCTGCACTCCCTAGAGGTAGCATGGTTTCTCATTGTTCAAGGCGCCTGCCAAGATTATGATGCATGTCCAAAGCTCAACTTATATTTTCTTCTGTAAAGCCTGAATGTTGTACGATTAATTGCCGCAACCCGGTGAACCTTTATAACGTATTTTTGTAACACCATGAACCCGGAGACCAGTCTAGTCACCCGGTGTAATACAGCAGGTGCTTTGGTATTGATGGTTCCGATAATAGTGGACAGGGAGAGTCGTAAAATCTGAGCAGTTATTTCTGGTCAAGTGTCATTCAGGTAAACAACACTTGACAAGAAATACAAGATGAGCCTTATGTCTTGAACTGCATGAGAAGGTCAGTATATTAATCAAGCTTATGTGAGTTACTCTCAGTATATACCAAGCTGCACCAAGTTTTGCTTATAACCGTAAAAGAGATCAGGACAGTCGTATAGACTAAGAATGGTCAAAACATCCCTGACTTACGTCGTCATGAAAATCGACTTCCGATAAGTTATTCCCCTTGGAATTATTAAAGGCGCGAGGAAAGTCCAATTAAGAAGGGAGAAATTGTTTAGAAAACACCTATGACAACAGTATAAAATAACGCCAAGTTTCCTTTTGTTACTTTTAATAATCAAAACCAACAGGCAGCTCCCGGAGCTGCCTCTTGTTTTCATTATTAAAAGTAACAGAAGGAAACTTCGCGTTTTATGACAAGCTAATTAGATGCAACTAGTTCAGGGATAATCCGTCATTAAGAATATCTGTCATAGTCACCTCCTTACACTAAGTGTCCACTTTGACTCTTTGTTTAGCGAATGTGTTTTTACAGTAATTTGCAAGATTTATACTTCCCAGGAAAACAATGAGCAAATCTCATCTCCTAGACTTTTATATTAATGGAAAGAATAGTGTCTGTATTATACGTCACGATTCGCACACTGTTGATATAATGAAATGTTACAGAACAAAGATGATCGGGAAAAAATGTTAAATGTTAAATTTCAGCTTCTGTATTTTGTACCACCCCACAGGAAAAAAAAGCCGAAGTTTGTGAAATAATGCACACATCGATGATACAATATAATATAAGTTATGGGGCTTTCTGTGGGTGGATATGGTGTGATATAAGGCGAAGTGAGACCAATATTAGGCGAGACCGAAGGCCGAGCCTAATATTGATCTTACTGAGCCTAATATCACACCATATCCGCCCACTGAACGCCCCATAACGTATTTATTATGTCAGTCCTTTGAAAGAGACACAAGCATAAGAGTACCCAGATTTCTAGCGCAAATGTTCGGTTATCACTATCAGAGAATTTCCCGGTTTTACGTCATGTGAAGGTCACGCTAGTAGCAGGCGCTGAAACAACGGAGTTTTCTTCTCAATAAACAGGAATTTATATTAACAATTCACAACTTTAATTCAGCATTAAGTACTGGAAAAATAAAACAACGGGAGCAAATGGATTAACAATTCTTTCAAGAAGGTAAGTGGGAACAGTTTCATTCATTATTTGTTGTTAATGGTGATATTAATGTTTCTATACATGTCATTTTAGTGGTTTATTTATTGTATTTATTTACATTAGTTTATTAAAATTTATCAAAGACTGGACGAAACGTATTATAGTTGTACGTTGCTCATCAGACACACACGCAAAATGATTTGTTGTTCGTTGAACACGCGAAATTAGGAAAAACATCGAAGCGAGCGTTGGATGTCAAAAACAAAATGTCAGAACTCAATGATACACAATCTCATATACGGTCACTAGATACTAAAGCTGATTGGTCAATAACAATTACTGGCATAATAATGATAAATATACTGACAGCGCTTGGAAATTAACTGGAGTAACTTTCCCGCAAATCTCTTCCAATGACGAAAATTGTCAGCCATAAAATAAGCCTCTCCGGGTTTTCCCGGCGCACATCTATGCGTCAACGGCGACATGGCAGATGAGTATTAAAAAGTATGAAGTGTCTTTCTTACTGGAGGAATGTTCACAGAAAAAGCACCAGATTTCTTTCAACTCACGAACTACTTGATATCAGCAGATGACAGACTCTTACGGAGTCCTTTTGTGTTTCCTTTGAGAAGTTGATAAAGGGTACCCAATGTTTTGCGTGGATAACCGTTAGTACCTCACCAACATGCTAGATTTAGTACCCAAGTAAACCGATTCCCTATATCTCACGTTCGGGGATATCAAGTTTTAAAATGTTTTCTATAATTTTAGCTGAGGTATAATAAAATTGTTTTTAGTAATCACCCAACCCGTCCCTTGAGTTCCAATGTGTTCTGTGTGCCTACTGGCACATTGAACATATTGGAACTCAGGAGGCGAACTGTTAATTATCGGGAAAGGGTTATAGGTTGTAAGGCGAAATATCTTTTGAGTGGGAGATATGGAAAATCGAGTACAAGATACAAAACGTTATGTTAACTATCGATGACGATGAAGGTAGTCCTTATTGAAACGTAACTCAAGCTCATCTATGAACGCTGTGCAGAAATGCCAGTGGACTCTATTTGGGTACAGGGCTTCAATAAACAAGGGGTGGGGGGGGGGGGGGGGTTGAAGGTGGTGTGGTTTAGCACCAGTTGTGTCTTATGGAAATACACTTCATCCCGATTGCCCATGTGGGGGCACTGTGGCGCTGTGTATTAAGGCGTACCGCCCGTCGATGGTGCACTTGTCTTCAACCAAAGCTGAAACTGCGGTCACGGAGCAAGTACGTTAGGGAGTCTAACAGTTATTCGTCGTTTCTCGGTGGTTCTTTCCGGGTACTTCGGCTTCTACCATCCGTAAAACTGTTTGACACGAGGTGGCCCTGTCTGTCGAAAGTGTCGTTAAACCCTAAAAAATAAATAAATAAATAAATAAATAAATAAATAAATGAATAAATAAATAGCACCGGCTGTAATCTCAAAGCTGTGTGTGGGAATATACTGACTGAAAAAAGAAACGCAAGTTCTGTTTTGGTAATATATACTGTCCAAAAAAAGTTAAGCCCTCTCCCCGCCACCTCCCTATAATACCAGTGAGTATACAGTAAATGGGTAATTTCTCCTGAGAAAACCTGCTATTTGCAATAGGGAGAATATGCCGTATTAGTGAAGCAAGGGTTTCCAGAGCTTTCTTTTTTATTGAATGAATATTAGGCACCGCCGACGTCATCACAAAGTTAAAAAAAACCTCACGTTGTTCAGAACCTGATGGAACAGCCTCGAGCATATCTAACACACCTTAACCCTTTACCTAACATGAAAAGCAGACGACACTTGCAAACAAAATTCTTGAATAACTATTTTTTTTCATTTTTTGTCTCAAAAACAGGTTATGACCCCTCGTTGGAACGAGCTCGTTCAAACGTGGGGTCATAACCTATGTTTTTGAGACAAAAAATGAAAAAATAATGAAAATTAATGGGCGATTTTTGAGAATAGAGCTGGCAGGTTTTGGCCGTTACGTTGGGTAAAGGGTTAATCGGCGTGGCATGCTGTCCATGACCTTCCGATTTTCTCTCACTGTGATGTTGTGTCATTTCTCTATAAGCACACGGCAGTGAAGTGGTCAATAGCCAGCAAATATTCACCTGTTTTAAGGATGTATGCGCGATCCGATAGAGGAATGCAGAATGTCATAATATAAGTTATTCGTATACCCACAGGCATTATAGTAGGGGGGGGGGGGGGGGGCTAAACCTGTTTTGGACAGTATATTTTATTTATCCGTAGACCAAATGTTGCAAAATTTGACACATAGAGTCTTGGTTAAAATTCAGTCAACCCTGACCACGTGCGACGCTGCATGCTTTCAACAGATTTTTTCGACAAAGCGTGCATCCGGGGCACTCCCAAGCTATGGGCTTGAAAACCATACCAAATCGAAGTTTTGGACAGTACACATCGATTGCACAACCTTTCATTTCAACTCCATTGAAAAGCAAAATGTTGCGAATGTCCGAAGTTGATAGGAGAAGGGCTATTGCTCTAATTATGCAGGGCCACTCGCAACGTCTCGTCGCCCAGCAATTTGGGGTCCATGATTCAACGATAGCTCGTTTAGTTGGGCGTCTCAGAGCCACAGGAAGTTTAGCTGACCGTACCAGGAGCGGACGTCAGCGCGTTACGTCAAGATAGAGGCATACGTCTCTCACACCTCCGTAACCGATTTCAGGTTGTAGGCACTCATGGTCGCCGAGTTGTATCCAAGAACAGTTAGGAATCGGTTCCGGGAGTTCAATTTAAGGCCAACGACGTTCCTACGTTGGTCCGCAACTTACACCCAGGCGACGTCTATGTCGATTGCAATGGCTGCGGGCACATGCACCAAATCGGTTTCACTTGGCCACTGGAGACGTGTGTTATTCACTGACGAGTTTCGGTTCACACTGCACAGGTCAGATAGACGACAACGTTGCTATCGACGTCGAGGGGTGCGATATTCTGACGCGTGCGTTAAGGAAAACGACAGATTCGGGGGAGGGTCTGTTATGTTTTTTTTGGGGGAGGGGGTGGCTTCTCAAGGCGTGAAAACACCACTCGTGGACATCCACAGCAACCTTATAGCCGTAAGATATCGGGATCAGGTCCTCATGCCTAACGTCCTTGCCCTTATCCATGCGCGTAACCGTACGTTGCAGCAGGATAATGCGAGGCGGCACGTTGCTAGGGTTTGTCGTGACTTCCTCAAACAAAACAATGTCCCAGTTTTCGATTGGACATCCTACAGTCCAGATTTGTCCCCGATCGAACATTTGTGGTACGAGCTGGACACGAGGGCTGGGAAGCACGTCAACGTCCCAAACTACGTTGCTCAGCTCAGGGAGGCCTTTCTTCATGAGTGGAAAAACAAAGGCCCATAAACAACTTGATGGGGTCAATGGTAAGGAGAGTTAGAGAAGCGACTGAAGCACAGGGTAGGCACACCAGCTATTGATTTTGATCAGGAAATGGCGTAGGGTACCCACGTTTGAACGTTATCCACGCAAACGCCGTCTGTGTTCAGAAAAGAAAACTCGTGAAAATTTAATCAGCAATGAAGAAATAACACCAAAATCCAAACAATGAAATAATCATCCATAACACATTTGAAAAATTTATCACAGAAAAAAACTTGCGTCTCTTTTTCCGCTAGTATATATTTATTTATTAGATATGCCCAAAATCAAAATCGTCTGACATGGTTTCAAACTCGGCTGATATGACGCCGATCTCGGCTGATATGAACCAGGCTAGAGTTGCCCCCCATCCCACTAAAGGTAGAAAGGTAGAAATTAACATAACCTCCTTAGTTACAGTACTTTGGTTGATATCATTACGAATTAATCATCTTTTTTGCTTTCAGTGATGGATGGGCAGACCGACCTGATGTTGTCAAAGATCTCCACGAAGAAGCCGCGGGCGGACTGTCTGTCAAACTACATTCCCCGCCCATAAAGTCGTTCAACCAGTACTTCCACTCACTGAATCCATGGAACAATAGCCATAATCCTTGGTTTAAAGAGTTCTGGCAAGAAAAATATGAATGTATCATTCCTGGGGAAGATGAAGATGACAGATGGGATAGACCGTGTGTGGGTAAGTGTAGATCTGTTTTACAGTGACAGATACAGAATTCTAGGTCCACATTTCAACCGTGGGTCATGATGAAAGTCGACGAGCGTAGCGAATAATTGGTGGCGAGTACGAGATGGGGTTTCGCCCAGGAGCCTTACCCTGAGACTATTTTAATAAGTGAAAGGTCAGAATGGCCCTCCGATAGATTTCTGCAAATTAACACAATATTCAGTGCCAAAATATCCTCGCAATTTTATATACACTTATTCAAATTTTGAGAACGGAAAGACAACTAACGGCACACTGGATATCCCAACAAGAGTAATAGCTAGGGTACTGTATTATCCACATAATATCTGGTCATCTACTACCTCTGGTGGTGGATGTCCACGTGATATCGCAGTCACTACCCTACCTCATGGTATCTGTGCTCGTCAAAATATTTGAGTTACTGGGGGGGGGGGGGGGGGGGGGCTCCGGTGCACATCCCCTGTATCCGCCCATGTTTATAGCATTGCTATTTTTAACAGAATGTCACACGTGTTTAAACTGACCATCACAGTACACCATTTTGAAACGCTATAACCCTTTCCCCTAGTTGATTTTAGAAGTGTGTCTTATATGACTTGACTCCTATCAGGTGGAGGAGAGTTACGCCATAATCACGTGACCCAGTTGCGCCATGTTGGGTTGGCATGATAGCCCCCGTTTGAATCAACCCCTGTCAGAGGATTTCGGGCAGGACCTCGGAAGCGGGGCATTGTTGGAGTCACGAGGGTTTTCCTGGTAACCTGCGTGAGCGGTCATATTGTGACGTCATTACCATGATACGTGCGCAGCGCATGTTGTTAGGGTGGCACGTGTTTCCGTCGTCCATTTTGTTTACAGGAGGACGCCATCTTGATTTCTATGGTGGCACGTGGTTGCTATGAGCCCAGAATGCTTCTAATATAATGGGTGTGTGTTCGAAGGATGTGTTCAATCCGATTGGAGTAAATTTAATTACCACAAACAATCCGACAGCTACCCCAACAAACTAAAACTACCCCAAATCACCGACACGGATCCGACAAAGCCTCCATCTCTGATGGCACGTAGCTACAGTACGTGGAGAGTGGATTGTAACTAAATCACGGAGTGGAGTTATCACCCAAGCTATAACTTTCAAATTTTGTACATATCGACAAAAAACACAAGCAATGTTTCAGCCAATGGACCTCCGGGTTTAACCCTGAGGTCCATTGGCTGAAACTTTGCTTGTGCTGGTTATGCTTTGCAACAAATTTGCAATTATTGCTTGGGTGGAATCTCCACTCTGCGGGTGATTTAGTGATAATACACTCTCAACGTACTGTACTATGAGGCCCAACGTCATAAAGTAGGACGGGGTGTGTTCTTGGAGCGCATTCGACTCGATGTTAGTATGACTAATTACTAATATGGACTCGAAATCCACCTAATATCACCACACACGACAGAAAATCACCAGAATTGACTCGAATTCCTCCAGGAACCAACCGGTATAAGTATAAAATAGACACCTAAAAGGTATGTTCGATTGTATCAGAGTATCTTGCGGGATCGGATACCTTCAGAATCCTCTGCTTCCAACTAATCCGGCCACACAGTTCCTCCATTCCTGCCTATTCCAGGTACTTCTATTGTTGATCCGTACACTGAAAAATATGTACTATTTACCAAGACTAACCAATCAGATTGCTCGATTCACCTACGCCCCATCCGCTCTTACTACATCGGATACATAGGCAGAGATGTTCGTTTTTCATCACATAAGACCTTGAGGGCCACGAGAAAGTTCCTCAGAGGTTAATCTCAAGTTTCCCACAACCTCATCTGGATATATAAAGGTCATTGGACATACTGGCGTAGCCTTCTTGTGCTAAGCCAGTCTCCGAGTTTGTCGTATGAGGTATGTCAATGAACAAAGGGGAGATTACCCATAGCTGTCAGCGTATATTGATGTTGACAGGCAGTACATGGTTTTATATGCAGTCTGTATGAGACGTCTTTGAACCAATGGAATTCCCAGATACTTGTAGGAGGTAAGATATACGCGGAGATCAGACTGTCTAGTTGTTCTATTGGTTTGGTTATCATTGAGTCCAAAGAAATCGCCAAAAGGTGAAGGTAAATTACCAAGCAGCCAATCAAAAACAAATACTAGAGCATGTAATTGAATAAGTCATTTACGTTGTGTATATTATTCTCTAAGAACGAAGGATCAGTATGAGCGTTATATCTCGTATTGTTTATTATACGCAATGGTCGTTTCTGCATAACGAGGAGTCTATTAGTTGCTTTTGAGTTACCTCATACACGTATTCCGTAAATCAGATGACTGTGTGTCAGGGCATAATAAAGCGATTTCAAGACATTACGAGTGAGGATAGATTTCACTTTGTTAAGGGCAAAATTTGCTCATATTATCCTTGCGCATAGCTGGGCAATTTGAAGTTTATAGGAAAGGGTTTTAACTTATCTTATGCTTTCTCTTCATTGAATTGAGAGGCTTTTGATCAAGTTATATTTGTTTAACCAATCAATGACCATTATTCAAAACAATTTACTGTGGATTTACGCTATCTGTGATGTAGAGTATATTTATACCATGTTTGCCTATGTTACTGCCTGTGAAAAGCCTGTATGTTAAATATTAGCTTTTAACCTCACTACCGGTGTAAATCTTCTACTGCGGTTTACAAAATGTACACCTATAGTAGGACGTTCATCCAACTTGACCTTTGACATGACGCAATTTGCCAATTTCGATACATTCACACTTCGCGATGTTTCATTCACACATACGACGTTTTGTGGTACAATCTACTACGTGCAATGACTTATTAAGTTTAATATACCTGCAATTAAATATTTAAAACAAAATTTAAGAATTGTTAATAATAATTTGACTGAAAAAGCAAGGTAAATTCAATCAGCATTGACGATGTGTCAGCTGTCAATCAAGCATTCATGTGCAGCCGGTATTACTGCCCACAGGTGCAGTTGTAAACGAAACAAACCCGCGTGACGTTTTTCCCCATTTTAAGTGAGAAAGTTGATTATTTATTAAGAGCATGGTATAAATAAAACAAATAGGTACTAGGGCTGATAATCAGATTTAAACCTCTCAAGAATAAGTGTTTTAACCACTCGAAAGCCGAGTGGTTAAACCCTTATCCTTCTCGTGGTTTAAATTTGATTACCAGCCCTGGTACCTATTTATTCTATATTTTATTCGCATCAACATGTAACAGCTTGGAGATTCATAATCACAGAACGTGTAATAATTCACGACATCCCCGCTTCACGTCGATTATTATAAATTATTCATCAAAATAACACTATAGCTAATATTATTTTCGTCAACATGGCCATGAAATTATATACCGGAAGCCCCCTGAGGTGACACGTCCTGCATGTCTTCCATTGGTCCATTGATACAACATTTGACCCCACCCCAGCCTTCTACAACACACGAGACATTTCTGTTATAATTTCCAATGAAGTCAAATACACCAGCATGTTACGGTGATTTTTCGGGAGTTAAAGTTTAAGTCGTGCTCCAAGACATTTTGGGTGGAACCAGAATTATTTTATGCTTCACTACATGGAAAGATAAGTTTTCACGGAAGGCTGAAAGCCACGCTTGAAAAACAAAGATTTCCTTGCAGTCACGAATGAGATAGTTTTGGTAACTACCCGGAGACAGTGGGTATTATTTTATTATATGCGTGCAATGTTTTAATTGACATATTGAACTATTTCTTCTCCTTTAGGAAGGGCGAGAATTTCGAGTTATCTCCCATCATTTTTCGCGGACGAACGCGCACTCGGTCTTATATCACATGTAATTGTCTCAACGGAGGGGAGGTATTATTTGTCGCAAGGTCATAAATAGAAAGAAAAGACCACTTTTCAAAGTTAAATCGAACCATTAAAACAATAACATATCCAAAATATGTTTATAGAACAAAGAAAATAAATTTTTGCTTTCATCAAATCTATGTCCGTCAAAATTTTCTCATAAGGATTTAGTACATGGTTTGGACTTTGAAGTTATCCACCTCGGCCTTTTCTAACAAATTAATAAGGTGATGTAGTGGGATGAAAAGTGAAAATTTTAAACAAAAATGGTACCATTAAAAACTAATTTAAACAAAACATATTTGATACCATTTTAAAAGGTATGTTATAAAATATTTGTTCACATATCCGTCCATTATGTAAAAAAATGAAATTTCTGGTAAATGAAAGTTTTTCATATTTCTCCCACACATCGCAAAAGTAATTTAGATTGTCATCTTCACCACTGTTTACACGCATTCGCATTCAGGGGTGTAAAAATAGTTCATATGATGTAAAACACCCTCACTCAAAAACACAGTCAGAGGCGGACTGGCAGTATGTTCCACGGGGAAAATTCCAGTGGGCCCCTATTGGGTTCCCCCTGGGGCCCACAAAATTGATGCAGCCCAACACCTGTTGGACGTGAAATTTCGTGTGAATGACCACCAAAAGGCGAAATGGATCTGATTGCATAGACTGCCGGTATATCGAAATATTCTCTATATGGACTGCCGTTGGAAGTTCACATGGAGAACATTTCGATATACCAGCAGTCAAGTCTGCCATTGATCGCTCAGATGAAAGGAAACAGATTTCAAAAATCAAAATTTTCGCCGATTCGGCCGAACTATGGTCTTCCCGATGGGTCTCCAGCCACAGGTAGAACAAGTTTTGTGGAATGATCGATGAAGATGATACAAAAATGCCATCGGGATATCCTCTATGTGGACCGCCATTGATCGCTCCGATGCAAGGAAGCCGCGTTCAATCAGTTCGCAAAATCAAAATTTTCCCCTCGGTGCATTTTCTGGTAACATTCCTTGGCCCAGTTCGCCTCTGCGCACTGTCATGGCGAGCTAAACTTGTTGTGTAAAGCACGTCACCTTGAATAGATATTCTTTTATATCTGTCGTGGCAAGAGACATAGAAAAAATATATGTTAGATATTACCCGCTATAACATAAGGTAGAATATAAAAAAGTTTTACAGATCACTACGTTATTTGAAACGATTTCGAAACTCGAAAAGAGACGTATAGCAAAAAATGGCAGACGACAATGTCCGGTGTACTAATTGTAATTGGAGACGCGCATTCGAAGGAAATTATAGCCAAAGGACAAGCCTTTTATACGGAGTATTTCACCTTGTAATTGCTGGGCCGTGTAACAAAGTTCAACGATCTTTCATTGTGTGACCATAAGCATCAATAACAGGAGACTGCTAAATTCAAGGTACCAAAGAAGTATTTTTATAATTCAGACTTTTCATTAATATTTAGAAATATGGGTTCAGATCACACCACACTGTGGCGTAGTGAGACTTAATGCTGTGAAACAGACACGCGTACAAGTTTGGGATCTGAATGTATTCATCCTTGGTGCCATATTTTATAAATATATTTATTACACGCCTACTTTATATAATCCCTATCTGCAGCAACACTTAACCATGCGGAAAATGAAAATCCTTTTCGCACACATGTGTCGAGCAGAAATCATTGAGCAGACGATTGATCACCCGAAGCTGAACCGATTGCGAAATAAGTAAATAAAATGTCCAAAATTGAAGGATATGACGAGTTTAATGTGTACGAAAATAGCGAAGAAGACATAGAGTTGGTATATGAAGGGGATAATGAATATCCAGACGAAGAAGAAGAGTATGAGTACGTAAATTTGGTTGGCGATAAAATACGTTCTTTTTGTTGATAGTTGGCAAATGAATTGCTGAGAGTCCTTCTAATAATTTTTTTATGGATGTGGAGGCGTGCAATAAACACAGAATGACACGCGCGTGTGAATCGATATGGCACTCGTGCCAGCGCGGAAGGATAAAACGAGAGGCCTCAGGCCTCGAGTTTTCTCCTTCCGAGCTGGCACAGGTGCCATATCGATTAACCCATTCACACGCGCGTGTCGTTCTGTGCATGCATTATATGATCTAATCTTTATTCTGGTTATTAAGCCCAACCGTTAAAAGGATAATGCACAGCCCATCAAGTGCTGGAGAATAATTGTAGCTTCAGATTCGGGCGATGAGAAATGATGAACATCTGTTGTCTGTGATAGTCGGCGATAGTAGTTGATGTTTATTTGAAAATTATTTCATTAAATTTATATCATTAAATACTTCGCAATCTGTTCTCTATCGGCGACTATTTCCCAACGCGGACACTTTGGACAAAAATACATCGTATGTTGTAACGTAATCACAGGTTCTCACAGAAGCCGCTGCTTCATTTTCGTTCAATTTAAGTCACTTTTGAGGGTTGCCTTATTTTCTAATCTTTACACGCTTGCAGATATAAATAGGGAATCCCCAACGCGTCCCCAATAGAGTGGTCTCTCCAACTCATCCAGTAAATTGGAGGATCTGTAAGTCGAAATAGAGAGTCTCGAAGTCGTCCAGGAAATTATCTGGTCCGACCTAATTTACTAAACTCGTTGTGTAAATTTCGATATGAACTGGGGACGCGTCGGATATCCTTTACAGTTGAAACTAGAAGTCCTGTCACTGTATTGTGCACTATTTTGAAGCAATAGCGCGTTGAGTAACTTTGTGTTCCTGTCAAACTCAATCTGCCCCATTAGCGTTACTCAATTCTGTAGAAAAAACACACAACTTGCCCAACAAGTCTGTACTAGTCAACAAAGCTCATTAATACCATTCCTAACCTATATTGGGTTACATGTACATGTAATGATGTAAATAGGTATTAGAATTCGACTGCATATACAGAATGAAGAGAGTAGATAACTATTTAATCGCAGCGCCATATTTTTACCAGTCGAAAACTATTTATAATTGTTCATAACGAAATAAGAAACACTTACAAGCTTTCATCACATGGACCGCCGAGTGCAACCCGGTGGTCCATGTTATGAAAGTTTGCAAGGGCCTCTTGCGTTTTGTCCTCAGAAATTGTAAATAATTACTAAATGAAGAATGAACCCCACACCGATTTAGTAGTAATCCACCCTCCCCATAGTGTAGTCTCGAAATTTTCTTTATGTTTGATCGGTTCAGTTCGTGAGTTCAATACCAACCTCACTAATAGAGCATCAAATTTTGCAGCGTAAATGCTCTTGTGTATTTCAGACTACTTCATTCGTCTGCAGTAAGGAACGCATTAACCAACGAGCATTTTCTGCACTAATTGTGAGAGGACTTCCAGGTTCAACTGTATCTGTACCTGAAAGCCTGTAAAGATAGAAAATAAGGCAAACACTAGAAATCATTAACCTAAAATGTGTTAGGGTCGGCATCGCTTACTGAAGATAACCCTTTTCATATTTTTCCAAGTATGATAAAAGTAAAGTAATACCCACACTAGTTCAAAGCTGAGACTAGAGATTTAATCCTTCGCCCAACGCACATGAAATCAAAATTTGGTATTTTAATTTATATTTTTACTTTTTAAAATTCTTTCAAACAAATGTCAATAAAACCATATTATGTTACCCGCCAATGGAACGAGCGCGCTCAAATCAGGGGTCACTTTATGTGGTTTGTTGAAATTTGTTTTTTGATATTTTGACGCCACTAAGCCGTCGATATGTTGCGCTGTTGAATTTATTTATTTATTTATTTATCTATTTATTTGTTTATTTATTTATTTATTGATTTATTTGGATTTAGCGACACTTTCGACAGCCCGGGTCACGTCGTGTCGGACAGTTTTACGGGTGGAGGAAGCCGGATTACCTGGAGAGAACCCCCGAGCATAGGCGAGCAACTGCCAGACTCCCCCAAAGTACTAACTACACACAGACAGAGTTAGCATTGGCTGAGAACAAGTGCTCCAGCGACGTGCAGTACGCCTTATAACACAGCGCCACCGCACCCCCACGTGGCCATCGGAAATAAGTTTCTTGCCCAAGGACACAACGAAGTTACCCCTGGCGGGGGTCGAACCGAGGACCTTTCGGTTTGAAGTCCAATTCTGTAACCACTGAGCCACCGCACTCCCTGTGCTGTAGAATGGGCTCAGATACTTGGAATGTCACTGTTCTACACCTCTGTGTTGACCATTAAACGTCCCAAAATCCTGTTGTAAAGATAGCAGTGATCAAATCGTCTTGAAAGGAATGTACACTTCCCGTCGGTTTGCGTTACGTTACAATAGCATTTCAAACATCTGGTTTCTCAATCTGCACTCCTTTGCCTTAAAAACAAGTTTACAATTCCCAAAAGGGTACCACCGCTATCTTAATGGCATCTTGTTTCCGCTTATGCATCCGTGGCATCAGTGTAATCCCGCAAATACATAATTTCCGTTGTAAATGTCTCGATTTAAGTAAAATCATGTCATCTTTCAGTGACAGGGTTTCAGATCACTTTGTTGTTGAGTATGACTAATGATATCCCTTTTGATGAGATCCAGACGTCTGATGCTTATGACTTCATAGCTAAGTTTAACACATCACTGCGAATTGACGACAGTGACAGGTACCCTCCCTACGCCAACGACAACCCCAGATGTAAATATTATACACCAGAAAACTTTAGTAGGGAAATTCCGGCAAACAATAAGTCTTTCTCTCTTTTCAACATGTACTGCCGAAGTCTGAATGCTTTGAAAATATCAAAAACCTCTTACATGACATGCATCCTGGGAATTTGATGTCGTGGGACTCACTGAAATATTCGATGTCAAACAGGATATCTGTTTTGAACTCGAAGGTTATCACCCCCTAATCCATCACTCTTGATCTGCAAACGGTGACGGCAGCGGGGGCTTTGGATTATTCATCAAGGACAACATCAGCTTTAAACATCGAAATGATCTGTCAATCTTTATACCCCACGTATTTGAATCCCAATTCATTGAAATTGCCTCAAAAAAGAAATACATAATCGGGGTTATCTATAGGCCCATCACTGCGCCAAAAGCTGATCTTGACCTTTTTTGTCCACAGTGTCCGAACTGTTGAATAAAATCAACATCGAAAACATAAGAGCCTACAGTTAAAACTAGAAGTCCTGTCACGAATAGTGCGCTTATCTAGGCTTAATTGCGCGTTGGAATTGCGCGCAATTGCCATATCGAATGGCATCCAAAGCACGGCAGGTTCTCTTGGTTACTCATAGCAAACACATGCAATGTTTCTGCCAATGGACCTCCGGTTTATCCGGAGGTCCATTGGCTGAAACATTGCTTGTGCACAGGTCATATGTACAAAATTTGATAGCTTTACTTGGGCCGTAACGCGTACATTAACGCGCATATCAACGTGCTATTTGTGCGCATTTCATGACAGGACTTCTAGTTTTAACTGTATCTTATGGGTGACTTCAACCTTGACCTACTCAACTAATCATAATAAAACTGAACTTTGTATCGACTCTATTTTCAACTCGGGTTTCATGCCCCTTGGCACTAAACCAACGAGAGTTACCGATACTTCAGCAACCCTTATACACCATATCTTTAGTAACGATTCCTCTGAGCATGTCTCTGGAATTGTTATTTCGGACATCAGTGACCACTTCGCAACGTTTTGCATCGGTAACGTGGAAGAACAACATACGCGCACCACCAAAATTCATAAACGTTCGTTCAAGAAAGAGAACATCGATCACTTCAAAAGACTCCTATTATGTAGTGATTTTTCTAGCGACCTCGACGCTTCCGATACCACCCTGGCATACGACCTATTTATTTCTCGATACCTTCTACGAAGCATTCAATGAAGCCTTCCCATTTAAAGTAACATCAGTTCCCTCGAAATATATTAAACGCTCGCCCTGGATGACGGCTGGACATTTCCTTCTTCCCTACATAAACAAAAATTGTACTCCAAAAAGCTGATATCTCCAACAGCTCAAAATACAGCAGCCTACGAGCAGTACTGTCAAACCTTCAACCGGATCAAACGTGTATGCAAATCAGATTATTATCAAAATATTTTACTTGAAAATAAAAATAACCTAAAAAAAATCGTGGGAAATCCAATGTGAAGCAATTAATAAATCAGACCGAAAAATTGAACTACCCGATACTTTGTTTGATGCTAATACCCCTGTAAACAATCCCAAATCCATTGCCGATAAATTCAATATATTCTTCGCCAACATTGGGAAATCAATAGGTGAACAAGTGCCGACATGCACATCCATTTTTCTCTTTACATGAAACAACGTAACGGACACTCATTATTTCTAACTCCAACGAACACCCAGGAAGTTATTCTCGACATTTCTAAGTTGTCTCAAAACTAACTAGAGATAAAGGCGAACTGTCCATGAAACTCTTGAAAGCAGTCGCCTATGACGTTTCCAGCCCGTTAACACACATTATTAATACTTCATTTTCATCTGGTCACGTGCCGATGAAAATGAAAATACCCAAAGTTATACCCATCTTCAAGCCTCGTGATTCTCAAATGTTCAATAACTATCGCCCCATGATTTCCTACCCACATTCTCAAAAGTACTTGGGAAATTGATGTGCAAAAGACTAGGGGAGTTTATAGATAAAGGTAACATCTTATACAATTACCACTTTGGCTTTAGAGCAAACAATTCGTCTGTCCATCCCATATTTCACTTACTGAATAGCGTGGTAACTGAACATGATAAACCGACAAAGAACTGCACACTTTCTATATTGTAAGATTTCTCGAAAGCATTCGACACCATTGACCACTCAATCTTACTCCAGAAACTTGAATACTACGGTATTAGAGGTATAGGCCATCAGTGGTTTCAATGTCATTTAACGGCCGAAGCTAATTCATCTCGTTCTCAAATGCTAATTCAGAAACCTTAACCATAAATACCGGCGTACCTCAGGGGTCTCTTCTTAGCCCCATTCTATTCTTATTGTACATTAACGATATCAGCAACTCTACTGTGCTAATTTTACTTTCCGTTGCCGATAATACAACGGCTTATAGATCGGACAACAACCTTAACACTCTGACATACGGCGTGAATTTCGAATTAGCCAAAATAAACCACTGGTGTTCTGCCAACAAATTAGTCCTCAGCCCACACTAAAACTAAATATATGCTACTTCATCCACAACATTATTCTTATAGGGTAAACGATTTAAATTATCTCTGGATAATAAAAGCAATGAGGCCGTTGGTAACGAACAAGATCAAACCGCTCAAAAATTTCTTCGTGTATATAGAGACGAAAGTATAAAATTTAAACATCATATTTCTGTGGTATGCTTAAGAATGGCAAGTGCAATTTTCGTCCTAAATAGTGCAAAGAAATTTCTCCCCACAAAGGCAATGAAAACCTTGTACCTTTCGTTGATTCACTGTCATTTCTTATATGGTAGTCAGGTTTGGGGCCATTCGAATTACACCAACAGCATTCTCAAAGCTGCAAAAAGAGCCACCCGAATCATAACCAGGAAAGCATACAACTTACATACAGACGCCCTTTCAGAGACTGCGGCATCCTAAAATTTAACGATCTCTACAGCCTTCACATCTCCCTCTTTTTGCATGACTCGATGAACAAGATACTTCCTGTGTCATTCGTTGACACCTTTCAGGTCTACAGAAACACTTCGGGGATGGATATAGGGCAGACTGATAAATTAGAAACGCACAAACCAAGAACTCAATTTTCATCAGAAATGCCCTTCCACTTTTTCCTAAGAATTTGGAATAGTATAGACCCGCTAACTCAAGACTAACTAACTAACAGCAACATAGTAGACCCCAGTTTAAAAAATCACTAATGCACAGAGCCTTAAGCACTTATTCCCGCCCTAATTCCAAATGAGACAACAGAACTTGTCCGACTGTATCAGCCGTCAAAACCCTCTGGTATCTCATCCTTCGTCTCTCAACATTTGATATTTTGATCCCTCCTAGCCCAGCCCCATGAATCATAAACGAACTACCACATATTCCTGTCTTTGTAAAGAATTTTCGTTTTCATGATGCCAAACAGACTTGATATATGTTTTATGGGAATGGAAGGAAGACAGCCTTTCAGGCTATGTCATTTCCATGCTGTATACTAGTTTATGTTCTTATAATTTATAATGTTATAAAAATTGTTGTTGCTAAATATACCGATATACAGCAGAATAAAGATATATCTACCTTTCACCGACATTATGTAGTCGATGTGAATACAAAAATATAACCCTAAGGTCATGATACATCATCTCATCAAATCCAGGGTTAACATAAGGTTACTTCTTGAAGAATCCATTGACCTCGAAACATCGATAAACAATGTTTTATGTTACTTTCCTGTCAAATTACCTGAATTGTCTTGCTGACTTTTCTTCGGATTGTCGACTGCAGAAATGTTTCAGAAAATACGATAAATCTTCCGCCCACAAACGGAGATAAATACAATTTGATATATAGCTATCTCCAAAGTTTTATAATTTTGTCTCGCCATTTTTATTTATGTGTAATTTCATTGTCTTCTATATTGCTAATATTTGATCATTTTCTGAACTGAAGGGCCACCAAAGAGGTGCAAAGAAATAATGTCATTTGATGGCCCAATATGTATATACAGTACGTGGAGAGTGGATTGTAACTAAATCACCCGCGGAGTGGACTTATCATCCAAGCTATAACTTTCAAATTTTATATGTATAGACAAAAAACACAAGCATTGTTTCAGCCAATGGACCTCCGGGTTTAACCCGGAGGTCCTTTGGCTGAAACTTTGCTGGTGTTGGGTATGCTTTGCAACAAATTTGCAATTATTGCTCAGGTGGAATCTCCACTCTGCGGGCGATTTAGTGATAATACACTCTCCACGTACTGTAGCAAACTAAGCGACTGTACTTTAAACCATGAACTTCGCTTATTAGTTGAAATTAGTTGGAACCAAAGTGGGTGTGTTTTCAGTAACACCTTATCTTTGCTTTACCGATTATTACTATTTTGCTAACTCTTTAGTACATTTTTGAAAAAAGCTTTCTTCTCAGGGAGAAAAGTTATCATCATTACAAGGAGGAAAAGAACTTTTCCTCAAAAGTGGAATGATGTAAAATGACGCATCGACGAAAACCACAAAAATATGAAACATCGGAAATTTCTGTATTTCATTTTATATATTGTTTTCAAAAACATAGCTTATGGCCACTCATTGGAACGAGCTCGTTGAGCTGGTTCCAATGAAGGGCCATGAGCTGTGTTTTTGAGGCATATATTTTATTTAAGAAAGAAAGTGTCGTCTTCCTTTCGTGATAGGTAAAGGGTTAACTTGCGGAGTTTAAATATCTGTTGATGTTACATTTTAATGACAAATTCCGAACCTACTGATATTTCCATTAATAAATTTTGGACAAATGTCCCTCCACTCGTTAGCATATCAGTCACTTGAGAGGCTTTCACATTATTATCTTTCATATTACATGTAACAGAACTCTCACTATCATCTGCCTTAATCTAGATAAACAGCAATATGCATGTCACTAAAGTTACAAATAGGCTAAATAGTGGTGGGATTTCTTTACCTTTCTAATCAAGTCATTCAACGAAGATGAAATGACTGAAAGGCCATCGTAAGGCTTTTGTTTAAGACTCGATTTTTAACCCGTTGAACACGAGCGGCCGCTTTTCTGGCCCAGGAAGACAATACGTCATAATTTCATTAAGTAGGATGCCCGCTTAATAAATATGTGGGGTAGACCAATCAATATTTTCAACGTGCAGTCCGATGGCTGCACGCTGAAAATATTGATTGGTCTACCCCCAGATAATGAATATGGACTCTTCTAATTGCTGCCATTGAACTGACATGGAAGATACCACCAGTGTTCAAAGGGTTAAGGTACTTCCACTTCACCCACAGTCCTTAAATTTGGCGCACCTGTTTATAACTAATTACAGTTTTTAATATTTTCATATTTCCACTCTTATACAAAGTAACGTCCAATTTCAGTTTTTTCAACTCGTAACTGGTAGAGTGCTGGAAGCCCATATTTGGGCTTTACGCTGAGATGAAGGTAATGCAACTTGAAGTTTTTATACTCTGTGGATGTGCTTTGTATTATCTTTGAAGTGATATTATTTAGTCTATAAGGACCTGACTTGTTATAATTTATGGGAGAGTGCCTGTAGGCACTCTCCCATAAATTGTAACAAGGCAAAGATATGTGAACTTTGATGGCCAAAAATAATTTAGCACTCTACCAGTTAATAGCAGTGCTAGGGAACGCGGTGGCTCAGTGGTTACGGCATTGAACTTAACACCGAGAGGTCAGCGGATCGATCCCTACCATGGGTAACTGCGTTGTGTCCTTTGGCAAGGCACTTAATCCCGATTGCCTTCGTGCGGACACGGGCGATGTGTACTAAGACGTACTCCACGTCGATGGTGCACCTGTCTTCGACCAATGCTAACCCAGCTTGCGTGGAGTTAGTACGTTGGGGAGTCTGATATCTGCTCGCCGTGCTTGATGATTCTCTCCGGGTACTCCGGCTTCCGCCAGCCGTAAAACTGCCCGACATGAGGTTCCCTGACTGTCGAAAGTGTCGTTAAACTCAAATAAATAAATACATATCAGCGCCTGTATCAAGCCTATCTCTTTCTAAGTTTGGATATATCATCTCCAACCAATACCAAAAATAAAATTTCACAACGGTTATGGCCGAATTTATGGATGACGTTTGGCTTGGATCCCTGTCAAGTGTGGTGCCAGATTTGTGGATTCCAGTCGGTCAAGCAAAACAATACTAGTTTCTAACAATAAAAAATTAATTTTAACTGAAAGTAGAAAAAACGTTTGCAAACTGTGTAGGTCACCCCAACCAAACCCTAAATGATGATCCGTAGATGAGAATGCATTTCGTCCACATGCAATATAGCACCGAAATGTAATCCAAAAATGAAAGTCACGTATCGTCACTAATTGGAATTCGTATATGTTACAGTCAATGTGTCAAACTAGGCATTTGGCCAGATGACTGAAATAATCAGTCATTTGGTCAAATACTCGTGACCGCTAGTCATTTGGTCAAATGCCTAAATTTCCAAATAATTTGTCCAAATGACTAAAATAAGCAGCTAGTCATTTGGCCAAATGCCCGGGATCATTATTTGTTCGTGGGTTTATAGAGGAGAAATTGAGAGAAATTCATATTAGGTTTATTACACATAAGCAATGTATTGACATCTATTATTATATAGTACACAAATATTTAGAACATTAGAACAAAAGACGAGATACATTAAAACACACAAGCAATGTAAGAACACAACAAAACATAGTTCAGTTATTTGGACAATTGACACTTTAATGGCATCTACTATTACACAATGAATTAGCTTTGAAACAAGCACAACGTTTTGTTTTGCAACGTTTTGGTCCATTGCAATTACATTTGAGAAATCCCTGACCACCATGTTGAGGCCCAGTTTTGTTAGCTTGCCTTAGGGATACACAGTTATCATTATTAATCTCATTTATGCTCAAAAGTCTTTGTGGGCAAATGTCAGATTGGTGGCGACTATATGTGCCCTTCAATATACCAGATGGGCAAGCAACAGTATATTGCCCATTTTCAACATAAGTAATAACCCCAAGAATGTTCTTGGATCGCCACGTCCTCTGTCGACAGATGGAATTGGGACAGCCACGTTATCTCCAAAACACCGTCCTTCATACATATCTTACTGTACTTAACAACGCGTTGAACTTGCTTGTTGGGCTGAAGCAGCAGCCATTCGCTTCATCAATATCTCATGCAGGTTGTCGCAATTTGTTAGTTCTGTTGTTGGTTCTTCTGGCTGTTGGATTGTCATTGTTACTGTCGTCGGTTCTGTTGTTTTTTCTTCTGGCTGTTGGTTTGTTGTTACTGTCGCTTCTGCTGTTGGTCCTTCTGGTTGTTGTTGTTGTTGTCGGTTTGACAAAACTGCCATCAAATCATCTTCAGTTTGGAGCTTTTGAATATCTTCATGTGGTAGCACAGAAGATGCTAGGCCGACCTCAGCTTCAACTTTAAATGCGGTAGTGACTGCATGTCAATGAGGTCTACTTGTCCACAAGAAGAATAATCTTTAGACAAAATGGGCTTAACAACTACAGCTTTTGTCACTGGTCGTACACGCTTCCACTAACAATCGATGCACATTGACTTGAACAACTCTACAGCCTCTCTGGTCACATGTGCACATTTCTTGCCCAACTCCTTCTTCATTTGATCATGACCACCGTGTCCTGTAGCAATATATACAGTTTCAGGAAAATAAAATTAATCCATCCAATACGACTTCCGGCCTTGAAATAAGCGTATGTTTTTGTACACTCCTCCATGACATATAACGTTCAAACAGACGTGGTTATAACAAAATTCATGGCTTTCAAATAAGCCTATACAGTTAGTTATAGCTCGATTTTTTTATTAGATGTTGTACCATTACGACAAGCATGGTATGGTTAAAACACAATTCCTGGCTTTCTCATTAGCGTGTACAGTTAGAATGCGACACCCAAATCAGCTAGTGCACAGTTGCGACAGACGTGGTTAACAAGGCGGTGCTTTCGTTCTCACGTTAAGAATTTGTATCTAATTAAGTAATTCTTAGTCACGGTTACTGTAACTCTTCCAATACGATAAGTATTCTCAATTACACACTGTCGAGTATTACTCTTGTGGATTCATTCCGCCAACGGGACAATCTTCTCTCTTACTCCGCTCCCCCTAACAATGTCTAAAACAATTGCGGGTCTCTGATTATTTCGCAGGATTTTATTATTTATATGATTCAGTAGGGCTCAAGATTGCGGACGTACTTCTCAGAAAGCGTCAAATTTTACTAAATGGGAAATGGTTTAGAAACACGTGGGTTTTATTTTGCCGTCAACATGTAATAACAGCTGTTTATGCAATTGTATTTCTGATGCTGATGTTACCCATCGATGTTGTACCCAACTAGAATACCTGTCAGATCTATAAGTACTTTAAATGAAAATAATTAAAGGGCACCAAATAGAGGATATCTACGCTGTTTTAGTGAATATCGGGAATTATCTCATGAGCGTGGACTTGAAAGTTTTATTTTTCACGAGCGCTTGCGAGAGTGAAACTAATACTTTCAGGCCCACAAGAATAGCGTAAATTTTCTGTTTGTTATATGCTACGTGCCATTCTACTGCACAATATTCAGCCCAATTCGACTACAAACAGTTTCAAGACAATAACAAAGGTCTCTTGATCGTTCCATCAAGGCGATTTTCAAGGCGACGACATGCGACAAAGCATAACGTCATTTACATGTAGGAAACTACTGAAAAAAAAACAAAAAAACATCGTGTGGACCTGAAAATATTATTTTTTACTCGAGCATGCTCTCGTGAAAAAAGAAAACTTTCAGGCCCACACTCATGAGATAATTCCCGATACTGACTAAAATAGAGTAGAATTTTTTTTATTATTTGTTTCGAGACATTTTATTCCACAAATGCATACGCTTCAAAACAATAACAAAGATCAGCTGGTCGTTCTTTCGGGGCGACGTGATGCGGCGTACCTTGACGTCATTTAGGGAGCTACTGAGGGACATTCCTCGATATCTATTGAGTCGATGGATATCGAGAAATATCTTTTAAATAATTTGCGATAATTCACAGGCTAGTATATAATAATATACGAATACTTATTGCTTGACATTTGGTCACTTTGTTCTGCTGACATCCTTATTTATTTCTGACAAATGTTGACATAATTTGTGGTTTTCGGTCCCAGCTGTATGGAAGATTGGAAACAAAATGGTTGTAGTGTTTGTATTATTAGTTTAAGATTTCCGACGGGGTCTTGTTTATTTGAGATACTTTAGTTCCCGGCGAAACTGTGGTGCACTGGGGGGAAAAACAAACAAAATCAACAAGATGCAGTACAGTCGCCGTGAATTTGTCGTAATCCACGCTTCGGCAGTGATGTCCACGTATGCGTTTACCAGGTAATAAAAATCATCAGCATTTGATTAATGAAGCACCGGGTTGTACCCGGTGCTTCATTAATTAAATGTTTGATGCTTACAGTTAAATCTAGAAGTCCTGTCACGAATAGTGCGCTCATCTAGGCTTAATTGCGCGGTGGAATTGCGCGCAATTGCCATATCGAATGGCATCCAAAGCACGGCAGGTTCTCTTGGTTACTCATAGCAAACACATGCAACGTTTCTGCCAATGGACCTCCGGGTTACCCGGAGGTCCATTGGCTGAAACATTGCTTGTGCGCAGGCCATATGTACAGAATTTGATAGCTTTACTTGGGCCATAACGCGTACATTAACGCGCATATCAACGTGCTATTTCTGCGCATTTCATGACAGGACTTCTAGTTTTAACTGTATTCCTATAATTAGTGTTTGGAATCTAATACACTATTCACAAAAAGTAAGGAATATCCAAACTGATGTTGATATTTTCGGAAAATGGTATTGGATACGCGTGATTGAACACATCAATATGTTACCAAGTTTAGTGTGGATCATGAATATCACCGGCCTACGAGAACTTCGTGCAGGTTTTTCGCACGAGCGCCGCGTTAATGTCTGTGGGGTACGTTTGGAAATTTTCATTTGTACTGGACGGGGGTTTTCAGAGGTCTCATCGTTCTTTTCTTGGTATAAACTCGTTCATCAATAGTTTCTGGTCGAAACGTAACTTTTGAGGTATGCGAAGACTGACATGTGGCGAAAGTTTATGTGCTGTTGGCATGTTGGATGCTGGCAACAGACAGAATGCAGTGGCTCAAATTCTCAACGTTACTCAATCGGTGATTAGCAGGTTGTGGTCACGCTACCGTCAGACAGGCAATCTTGATGACAGACGGCGGTCAGGTCGTCCAAGAGCGACAACTGCAGCTGGAATTTGTACGCTCGACGATCTCGAATAATTCCACGTTTGACTGAACGTCACATCGCAGCAAGGCGTAATTGGTGTGGAGCACGACAGCGCTGGGACAATCGTCGGTGGAGCAACGTCATGTTTTCCGATGAATCGAGGTTCACTCGCGACTTCCACGACAGGCGTAACAGAGTGTGGCGGTGGCGGAACGAACGATACCATGATGTAACCGTGAGGCAGCACGTTCGTTTTGGTGTGGATCGGTTATGGTGAGGGGAGGCATAACCATGACAAGCAGAACCTCATTACATGTCATCCAAGGGCGTGTCACAGGGCAATACTACCGTGACGACATGTTAGCAGCTCATGTGGTGCCATTTGAACGACGTCACGACCGTAGATTCATTTTCCAAGATGCCAATGCAAGAGCACACAGGGCCCGTATCGCTACAGAGTTCCACCAGGAGCAGAACATCACTACACTGCCTTGGCCAGCACAAAGTCCAGACCTTTCACTAATCGAGCACGTCTGGGATATACTTGGTAGGCGCCTACGACAACGTCAAGTGCCCCTTCCCAATGTCCAGGAACTCGCCGTTGCACTGCAGGAAGAATGGAATAACGTCAGTCAAGCTGATATTGGACATTTGGTGAGGAGTATGCCACATCAGATCCGCGCTTGTCTCGCGAATCGAGGAGGATTTACAAGGTATTGCGGTCTTGGACTGAATGTGATAAATTCTCTAACTGACTGCCCATGTCTTCTACAGCTCAGTGCGTGGAATGTGTGCTTGTCAGACACCCAACTATCGCTGAAATCATTCACCAGATGTCACAGTGCAATGCCTCAACTGTCTTTTTGACGAAAATATAATTATACTTCTTCATATATCTCACTTTTATCAAATATCCCCTACTTTTTTTAATAGTATAGTATTACGTTCGTGCAAATATTGCCGACCGTGGAAAGTGACCAGTCCACGGCGGGCGTAATGTACAGGTGTTCCGAATTAATGTGATCGTATGTCCTTTTACGTAATTTTACAGGAAATGAGACAAAGTTGGAACAGCAAGACTCTAAGTTGGGATTCGTCGTAAAAGCGGTGTATGCAATAGCAAGAGCTTTAGATAACATGCAGAAGGTTGTGTGTCCAGGTGTGCAAGGATTGTGTAAGGCAATGCAACCGGTTAATGGAACGATATTACTAAAACATTTGCTGAACGTGTCGTTTATTGCATACAGTAATGAAACAGTAGATTTCGATATTAATGGTGACCCACCAGCAAGGTAAGTCAGTTTGTATGTTAACCCTTCTGTTTGGTATTCACTAAAATCTGCTTTCACCTTTGAACATAAGCACTTCTAATAAAATCTTATTGTAGAAACTACGTTTGTTGATTTTCAATTTTCTGCAAACGTAGACAAATTTCTCCACACTGCAAAAAATATAGGTTCTCTTTAGAACCAAAACTAGTTGTAATCTTGTCCCTGAGATGGAACCAGTTCTGTATAAACAGTATTTATTTCAAATCAAATAAATTTAACAAGATTAGCATTCAATTTTAACAGAATATTACATGAACTGAAGTAGATTCAGCAGTAAACTTGGAGCTTATTCAACGCAGTCGCCAAACATTTTGGAACAAAGGAGATATGAACAGTTGGCATATCGAACCAGTTTTGGTTCTGTACAGAACCAAAACTGGTTCGATATGCCAACTGTTCATATCACCTTTGCTTAATAATGATTTGAGACAATCTCGTATAAGCTCAAAACTTACGGCTGAAACCCCCTCAATTTATGTTTAATTCTGTTAATATTTAATGTTAATCTTTATAAATCTTTACCTAACATGAAAAGCATGCGACACTTGCAAACAAAATTTTTGAATAACTATTTTTTTCATTTTTTGTCTCAAAAACATAGGTGATGACCCCTCTATGGAACGAGCTCGTCAAGCTCGTTCCAAAGAGGGGTCATCACCTATGTTTTTGAGACAAAAAATGAAAATTAATTGGCGACTTTTGTGAATAGCGTTGGTCCTATTGGCCTTTACGTTGGGTAAATGGTTAAAGACGGAACAGGTCGATCCTTATCAAATATCCTTTTTACAAGATCTCAGCTTGTGCCGAGAACATGCGAGTAGCCGCATACAGTCTCAACCGAAACGACAAGCATTTTGCGAGTCTGAAAATAAAATCGTAAATCAAAATGCTATTTAATCAGGTTATTATAGTTGAAAATTGTGAGATAAATCTATCATCGCCGTTATATTTAGGTACAAAATGTTGTATCAAAGTCCCGCTCTTGTTTCTCGGGATATAACTCGTCTACGATTCAAGAGACAAGAGCTCGACTCTGATTCAACATTTTGTACATAACAGCATGCGACTCTTGCAAAAATATTTCCTTTTGAAACAAAAAACGAAAAAGATAATGAAATGGCGATTACAATGAAAAGTGCTTGGCGGGTTTTTATTTTTGGTTGGTTGGCTAGTTTGTTTGCTTTCGCCGTTACTTTTGGTAAAGGTATACACCGCATTTCCTACGTTTGTAGTTTGTCTATATTAAGACAGAACACAATCAGGGTGGAATAGGGACGGGGAACTGACACCAACGATCCGAAGTGGATTTTGTTCTTGGATTTCGCGAGCGCCGAAGAAACACAGGACAAATTTCACTAAGTGTTGATTCCCTTCCCCCCACCCCCCACCCCATGTAACAACCAGTAGTGTAATAATCAACCAGTAGTGCAATATTAACCAGTAGTGTAATAAAAATTAACCAGTAGTGTAATAATCAACCAGTAGTGTAATACAAATCAACCAGTAGTGTAATAACCAGTAGTGTAATAAACTTAACCAGTAGTGTAATAAACATCCATGAAAACCAACAATTTTTCAACAAAATTTGAACATTTTTTGAGGTCACTCAAATCATAGTTTGGACACATCTTATCGATTTTTAATCATTTTATCGTACATTTAAAGGCATTTTGCAGGTCAAAAACCATTTCGTGGGTTCAATACGGCGAATAAAGGTATTTTAATGATTTTTATGTGATATGCGTATTTTCTGGTGTTTAATGTCACTTTCTGCATTTGTGGCTTTATGTAAATTCAAAGTTGGCCAATTTTTTATAGTAATGCTGTGCTTATTGTGCTTATGAGAGACTGCTTACCCCAGGCATAAGTTGTCAGGTTCTATCATAACAGAAAACATATGGGTGATATAATCTGGTATTCAAGGGCTAGAATTGTGTGATCTCTTGCGTTGTCTACAATTATAATATTTAATATTTAATACGGCCCCGGCGAACTCTGAAGGTCTCTCTCACATCCACCCGTTTCATTCGCTGTATCATTATGCGTGGCTTTTTCCGTCTAGTTAACCGTTTTGAATTCTAAAATTCGTTTTTCGTTTGGGAGAGGTGCTCATCATATTCCTTGAGCATAGACATTCTACCATATTTTACGTAGGTGCGGGGGAGGGGGGGGGGGGTACCTAAAATCTGCGGTCAGTTATTTTTTCCATCTTGAAGGAGAAGGTCGGTAAGAGAGTAGAGGGTATCTAAGGCGAGGTGAATAGGGTGGGTGATTTGTAGGTCCACTGCCATTTCCGTTTGCCATGTCAAGTGATTGTTCTCGATTACCGAGAGATTACGAGAGTAGAGGGTATTTAAGGCGAGATGAATAGGGTTGCTGCCTCGGAGGTCCACTGCCATTTCCTTCTGCCATGTCAAGTGATTGTTCTCGATTACCGAGAGATTACGAGAGTAGAGGGTGTGTAATTAGGCGAGGTGAATAGGGAGGGTGCTTTGGAGGTCCACTGCCATTTACGTCTGCCATGTCAAGTGATTGTTCTCGATTACCAATGGTAGACAGCTATTTAGATCCTGTGGTGATTTACATTTAATGTAAAAAGCTTGAACGCATTCAACATGTAGAAAATATTGTTTCAGCAGAATTCCTTGATGGGTTAACACTACTCTTATACTACATTAGTAGTAGAGAAGTGTGTCCTGTTGATAAATGACCCTCATTTGGGGAGAGAATGGGGAGGCTCAAGGGGCGCCATAGTCACGGGACCCAGGGACGCCATGTTGTGCTGTCATGGTGCCCGCGTGAGCGACCATGTTGTGACGTCATTCCCATACGGATATGTGATGTAAGTGGGCGTGCGCAGCGCATGTAATTAGGTGATACGTGTTTTCGCCGTCTATTCTGTATACTGGGGACCACCATCTTGTTTTTTTATGGTAGCACGTGATTGCAATATGGACCCAATGGCCTCTAATAGAACGAGGATATGTTTTGAGGGTAATGTCGCTTGGACGGGAGTATAATGAATACCCAGCTGCTACTACTACTACTACTACTACTACTATTACTACTACTACTACTACTACTAACCACTGCTTCTACTACTACTACTACTACTACATCTCTTGCTGCTACTACTACTACTACTACTACTATCACTACTACTTACTACTACATCTCTTGCCACTACTATTACCTCTACTACTACTACTACTACTATACTACTACTACTACTACTACTACTACTACTACTACTACTACTACTACATCTCTTGCTACTACTACTACTACTACTACTACTACTACTACTACTACTACATCTCTTGTTACTACTACATTTCCTGCTACTACTACTACTACTAATTCTACTACTACTACGTCTCTTGCTACTACTACTACTACTACTACTACTACTACTACTACCACATCCCTTGCTACTACTATTACTACTACTACTACATCTCTTGCTACTACTACTACTTCTGCTACTACTACATCTCCTGCTACTACTACTACTACTGCTAATAATAATAATAATAATAATAATAATAAAAATAATAATAATAATAATAATAATAATGCTACTACTACTACATCTCTTGCTACTACTACTACTACTACACAATTCTACTACTACCACATCTCTTGCTACTACTACTATTACTACTACATCTCTTGCTACTACTACTATTACTACTACATCTCTTGCTACTACTACTACTACTACTACTACTACTACTACCTACTACTACTACTACTACTACTACTACTACTACTACTACTACTACTATTAGTACTATACTACATCTCTTGCTACTACTACTTCTACTACTACTACGTCTCTTGTTACTACTACTACTACTACTAGTACTACTACTACTACTACTACTACTACTACTACTACTACTACTACTACTACTACTACATAATTCGACTACTACTACATCTCTTGCTACTACTACCACTACTACTACTACATCTCTTGCTACTACTATTACCACCACTACTACTACTACTACTACAACTATTAGTACTACTACTTCTACTACTACATCTCTTACTACTCCTACTATTACTATTACTACTACTACTACTACTACTACCACTACTACTACTACTACTACTACTACTAGTACTACTATTACTATTACAACTACTATTACTATTACTACTATTACTACTATTACTATATTACTACAAGTACTATTACTACTATTAGTATTACTACTATTACTATTACTACTATTACTATTACTGTTACTACTATTACTATTACTATTACTATATTACTACAAGTACTGTTACTACTATTAGTATTACTACTATTACTATTACTACTACTACTATTAACCAGAAGTAGTGGTAGAAGTAGTAGTAGGTGGTGGTAGTAGGCGGTAGTGGAAGGTGTTAGTAGTATATAATAGTAGCTGGTAGTAGTCCCCGAAGACTGATCTCCACTATTTCCCAAAGACTTGTCTCGGTGGTCCTTACCAGTCCCCATAGACTGGCTCTGGTGATCCCCAAATGCCTAGATGAGGATATGATGAATGGCAGATTGTGCCTTAAAAAGGAATTTCCTCATGGTTCTCATGGCCTCTGGCGATGAAAAGGGTGCCATATGTCAGTCGGGAGAGTATCAGACCTAGCTAGGACTAGAGCTAATGATAAGGACATAGCCAGGAACATAAATAGATTAAAAGTGGGCAGTAGATGGTCTAAGAAGTCAAAAAGGAGGTGTCTATACAGAATTCAAGCCACATAAAGACGAGGATTCTGGAGGGATCCCTACCTAACAGAGTGGAAACGAGGATTTGCCTGCAAGGCCACTCTCAGTAAAAATACTCTAGTACAATCAAACTCCGCGTTTTTAAGGTCATATACCACTGCGTGGTACTCTGGGCAAGGGTCCGTTTCCGTTAGAAACGAGGATTCTGGGAGAACCGGGCCAGGGAAAGGCCAAGAACATAGAAAACGAGCTTTCTTCGCGAATCCGAGCCAGATAAAAATAGTTGTCGGTCTCCTTTGGGTATTCATTATACTCCCGTCCAATCTCACTTACCCTAAAAACATATCCTCGTTCTATTAGAGGCCATTGGCTCCATATAGAACCACATGCTACCATAAAAACCAAGATGGCGGTCACCAGTAGACAGAATAGACGGCGGAAACACGTATCACCTAATTACACGCGCACTTGCATCACATATCCTTATGGGAATGACGTCACAACACGGCCGCTCTCGCGGGTTACCATAACAACACAACATGGCGTCTCTGGGTTCCGTCATTATGACGCCCCTTGCACCCCCCCCATCTTCTCCCCAAATGAGGGTCATTTATCCACATGACACAATTTCTAATGTGGTATAAGACTAGTGTTAACCCATCAAGGAATTCTGCTGAAACAATATTTTCTACATGCTGAATGAGTTCAAGCTTTTTACTTTAAACGTAAATCATCACAGGATCAAAATAGCTGTCTACCATTGGTAATCACTTGGCAGACGGAAATGGCAGTGGACCTCCAAAGCACCCACCCTATTCACCTCGGCTTAGATACTCTCTACTCTCTACTCTCTTATCGACCTCCCCCTTCAAGATGGAAAAAATAACTGACCGCAGATTTTAGGCCAACTTTGAATTTACATTAAGCCACGAACGCAGAAAGTGACACTAAACACCAGAAAATACGCACATCACATAAAAATAATAAAAATACCTTTCCTCGCCGTATTGAACCCACGAAATGATGTTTGACCTGCAAAACGCCTTTAAATGTACGATAAAATGATTAAAAATCGATAAGATGTACCCAAACTATTATTTGAGCGACCTCAAAAAATTTTCAAATTTTGTTGAAAAATTGTTGGTTTTCATGGATGTTTGTTACACTACTGGTTAAGTTTATTACACTACTGGTTATTACTCTGCTGGTTCATTTGTATTACACTCCTGGTTGATTATTACACTACTGGTTAATTTTTATTACACTACTGGTTGATTATGCACTACTGATTGTTACCCCCCCCCCCCCCACCTCCCCCCCCACCACCCCGTACTCGTACACCACTGGAGTTGTGTTCTGCATTTATACTGTAATTTATTTTTATGTCATGATTAAACCAAAATTATGTGAGTGAAGATGAAAAATATCACCTTCGGCGGTCTCATAACTTTCTTGCTTGACACCGTTTTGTGTCAAAGTACTTCATTCATGTCATAACGTCACTCAGGCGTGTAATATTAGTTATCCTTGTGTTTTCCAGGGTGTATGGGAATTTACACCGGTTTGGGAACTCATACACCCTGAGACGAAGCCGAAGGGTGTATGGGTCCCCAAACTGGTGTAAATTCCCATACACCCTGGAAAACACAAGGATAACGGATTTATTTCCAAGAATTTTGGTGTACTTAATACTTTAACCTACATTGTGGGAAAAAACTGACAGAAATTTTGCACTTTGCAAGTTTCTTAAATAAAACCAGACAAATATGAATGCCATTGGAACTGGCTCAATGAGCCAGTTCCAATGACATCCATATCTGTAATATTTTATTGCACATAAATATTAAATTTCCTGTATTTTTATTTTTGTTCTAACATAACTGAGCACAAGGTATGAATTAATAATTCAAAATGGGTACTTTTTAGCCATATAGCTTGCTCTTGTATATTCTTGTTTTTACACCGTGGTTAAACACGGTGTAAAAAAAGCCACTGTGGATTGCAAGTTACACCGTACCTCTCAGCCAATCAAAATGCAGTATTTTGTTTCATTTTGAAATAATGCCCCATCTTATGTGTTGTCACATGACTTTTTTTAGTTTAGGTGCAGTCCGGATTCCAGACGGGGATGCATCAAGCACATTCTTCAATTGTATCGCGTAACCTTGAACACGAAGAACAATCGAGGTGGGATCGCACCACCGCTATGCACGCTGGAAATTTGGAAAAAAATACCTTCTCGCTGATTTCCTTATTGCGCAATATATAGAACTAATAGATGAAATTATATAATGAATATATAAAAAAATATTTACATAAAAATATGTTTTCCAGATACGATATAATTAATTACCAGAAAAATATGGACAGAAACGGTAACGTTACGTATAGCTATACAACCGTCGGTTACTGGGATACTGGGAAACTCGATATGCACGATGACAGAATTTACTGGCCAAATTCGGGATTCAGCAGTGTACCTGAGTCTATCTGTAGCAGACCCTGCATGAAAGGATACGTTAAGGTGAGACTATTATTAAATCATAAACGCATGCGCGGACATCACTGCCTACATGTATGCGTGGATTACGACGAGTCCATGGCGGCTGAACTGTAACAATTACCAGTAAAACAGAAATTGTTCAACCTTGTAAACAAGCACTGTTTCACTGGTTTCCACGGGGGTTTTAAGCCAAGTTCAGTATATATGTTCTTAGGAGCGGACATGTGCTAGTTCTGATAATAATGACACTTCGGCAGCCATTGACTTGCCCTGCTTTTTAGTTCCGATGAGATGACCTTACATAATCCTGCCCTGTCCTGTCTACCACTACCACCCACCTTCCCCACCCACCCACACTCTTCTCTTCTTCACCTAGCATTGCGAAACAAACCGTTTCGTTTATACGTCGCTGCTTTCTCTTAGACATCCCAATTAAGAATACCAATCCTCTCCACCTACCCCTTCCACTCCATCTTCCATCATTCTATCCCATTTCTTCAAAAAAACATAAGTAAATCTTTTTGTGAACTCATATATTTTGAGCATATTTTGAGCACAGCTGCCGTGGCCGTCACCTCAAATTTAATATTTCAGAAACAACCACCACTGTTGAAGGTATCATCGAACGATGTTCTAACAGAGGATTATCCGACAGAAGGCAATGTCTAATGGTGCTAGCATTTTCCAGAACTAACATATTTATTTCTTCGATTACAACTTTTGCATTGTGGCATCGTCCATGTCGGAAGACAACTTGTCTAGAAAGATTTCACTCTCAAGGCAGACTAATTAAATTCATTGATCTGCAGTCATAAGACTTTATTTTAACCCCCTTGCACTCTGATGTCAAAATACAAATATTTCAAGTAGCCATTATTCCCATAATGAAACTAGAAATTTAATCAATTCAGTCTTGTTTGACAGAGTTCAATGAACTCTGTCAAACAAGACAGAATTGATTAAATTTCTAGTTGCATCATGGGAAAATTAGCTGCCTGAAATTTTGAGATTTTGACATCAGTGTGCAAAGGGTTAAATATACTGACCCCTTCAATTTGGAAGTGTATGACTATTCCATAAAGCAAAGGTGGCCAATCTGTGTGTCGATAGCACAAAAAACCCATTATTTATTTATTTATTTATTTATTTATTTATTTATTTATTTATTTATTGGTGTTTAATGTCACATATTGCTGCATAATGGCTAATCGTGACCACAAAATGAAGATATAATCAAGTTTAGTAAATACCCATGTTGCCCATTTTAGAGGACTTCCACCCCAAGCATTTGTGACTGGGTCCTATTTTACCAGTAGAACAGTGATTGTTTACCACAGATCAGATTAAACATGTTTTATTTGCAAACAAGAAAGCAAAGGGATTGGATTACAAGTGCTCAACACTTAGCTAAGCCTCCTCTCCATTACATTAACAATTCAGTATGTTATGATAGCTGACAATGTACAAAAATAATAATGTTTTTGGCAGATTAAAAAGAGAAAAGGAAACAAACAAAGGCATTAACGAACAAATGTGTAGCAGAAAGATAAGGCAAAAGCGAAGGGGAAAGGGCTCTAGTTAATTTAGATACATTGATTAAATAATTGGGGTATAAAACTTTCCACTAAGCTAGGTCAATTTTGTAAGGGTTGGGCTAGCTCAGGGGCGCATACACACACTCACACATGTACCTACACAGGAATCACTCTCACACACACGCAGATCCACACACTTACACACTCACATACATCCAGATCTTCTTCTATTCCGACTGCGGTTCAGACAGGTCCGCGGACCTAGAGCAAAGTGCAACAGCACTAATCGAGGCTGGTTAGACACCTTTTAAGTCATGAAGGAGCATAATTAGCACGGCTTCGCTTCCCGGGGTTCTCACGGGGAACAGAAAACCCTAACAGTAGGGTCAGTGATAATTTAATCCTACAGTCCAATAGGGCTGTAGGATTGAATTATTACTTACCCTTCGAAAAAGTGAATGATGGACTCTCCTGTTTCGCTGTATACTGTAGTTTATAAGACGATACCATTAATGGAAATAGGGTTGCAAACGGTGTTCATGCTAGTTCGAAATGTTTTGGTCCCAAGTGGATTTTTTGTTCGGAGTCACATAATTTTTTTGGTGCCAAATAAACGATTTTAGAGCAAAATGTAATTTGCTTGCAAATGAGAACAAATTAACCATGTATCGCCCTTTGAAAGCAACAAAGCGCCGTCTATAATGCTAAAGCACTGCAGATGGCGCCTTGTTGCACTCAAAGTACAATATTTTATTTTAGTATTGCCTACCTCTTTTAAGTTTGTTAGTTGCAAAAAAGCCCACAAATGGTAAAAATATCGATAATAAAAAACTAAATTAATAAATAAAAAAAAAATAAATAAATAAATAGACCATTATTAACTTTTCCAAAATTATTTAATGGTTATTGTTTACTCGCTGTTGATGAACTCCAAATAAATTAGTAGCAACAATTTATTATCTTCCACAAGATATGTAAAATATTAAGCAAGATACAAAAAGATTAAGTAACTGAGAAATATTTTTAAAAGAATCAGTTTAAACGGATCCACTGTCAATTCAGTCGACCAATAACAAAGAGCCATCATAACAACTGTTATCTTTTGATTGACAAACGTGAATTTTGTCTGGCCTGTGTCGTCAGACAGCGATTTTATCGAAAGGGACGCACGGAAATAATAAATCACGAAGCCTTTAAGACCTATCACAAGTATACTTTTGGTGACAGATGTTGGTGCCAAATGCTGTATTTTTGGTGCCAAATGAGTGTTTTAGTGCAATTCGCACCATTGTTAACCGACAGCGTCAATAGTTTCCACTCGTCTACTCCTAATGACTTATAAACAGCCTTCTTGTATCAAGAAGCCAAAGCAAATATCAGATACAAGATTTTGCTTGGAGATCGAATGCAAAAAATTCAGCGTGATCAATAATCTTGATGACAAAATCAAAATGCCATCATCACCTCCCGGAATTGAAGCGTTCACGTAGCTAGGAACAAGTCGTATCAGAGTTATGACAAGAATGTCCTATCATTGCAGGAAGAGGTACTTTCTAACTTCAAGGAATGGTCTTTGAGGTGAACTTTTCGTTGTACTTATGGATCTTCTCACGGTATTTCAGCTATTCCGGTGGAAATACAAGTCCTCTGGTGCTTAATAGTAATCTACTCACCATGCACTGTGAGCATTGCGTATGCGTCCATTATCACTTCCGGTAGCAAATATTTCGAGATGTGCAGCACTGTGATTACAAAAGCGGATATAGAATTTCGACCACATCGCAACCGAGCCGCGATGCGGTCGGACTTCTCTGTCCACGACACCGAGAAAAGAAGGCCAAAATATGGCATCTAAAATGTTTTTTTGTTTGTTTTTATTAAATCGGTCTTGATTTTTCAATATTTTACCTTCGAAATCTCGATTCTCTGGTGTCGCGCCCAGATAGCGACCCAATCAGGAAAGATACCGCTTTTGCGATCACAATATTATAAATTCCTTCTAAGAGAGCGTAGCAATGAAAGCCTGGTTAGATATCGGAATCCGATAAAATAACGGTGATTTACAGTGGTCCATAAAAATTTGATGAGCTACAGATCCATTTGTCAGCCCGCTGTTTGATTGATGAAATGGGTCAGATATTGCTTGAAGAACCGAACACACCAACACTATCAAAAACCATCAGTCAAAGTAATTCAATTTTTTTCGATTTGAAACTTCACCTAGTTTTTTTTACCACGCGAATCTTCAGAACTTCCAATGAATCATTATGAAAAAGCTATTTGTACTGCCAACTACTTCTGAACGATTGTAACCTTGTCGAGTCACCTCATATAATTGTTTACGTTTTATTCACTTACATTGGAAAATATTATACAATTATGAACTTTTGTGGTGGTGAATATGATGTGATATGAACCTAAAAAGCTTATATTGAGCGAGGCGTTAACGCCTCGGTCAATATAAGTTTTTTAGGTTCATATCACATCATATTTGCCACCACAAAAGTCCATAACTGTTTTATTATGTACACCGTCCTAAAAAAAAACAAGCTTATATTTGTCAATTAAAAGTTCAGTTATATCAACCAGAAATACTTTTATTTAACAATAAAATATGTATCATCTGCAGAATAACATAAAAATAAACAATGTTAAAGAGATTACGTCGATTAAAATAGAACTAGAGAGGGGATTTCCAAAAGCTATAATTAGAAAGTTGATATTCACTGGAAAACCGGTGTACATGGATTTGTGAGTAGCAGTCACGTCTATAAGATCTAGTCAATAGAAATGTGGTTACTTACAAAGTATATAATAACCCACCACGATGCAACCCTTGTGTTCACAATGGCGGGTCGCCAGGTATCTATATTGGGGGCGCAAAGAGATCTTTGGGCATTTTAGCAGGTTTTTGCCGTGGGCATATAACGAAGGTTGAAGTTTTGAGTTTGGGGAGAGGTATGGAGGTTCTGTTCCTCTCGTGTTTGTACGGCTGGGATGGCGGTATGCATCTAATTTTTTTTTTTGTTTAAATATACCCCAAATCTCAACTTGAGGGACATGTTGAGGCTCCCGAGATGTCATTGCTCACCAAGTGTGTTATGCCATCAGTACTTTCATTAGTCGATGCCCCATGTAATACAGGATTTGCAAATCGTCACTTGAATGCAGAAAGGAGCAATCTGCAATGCTTGGACATTGCAGATGGCTCGTTGTTGCACTCGAGGGACGAATTAATTTATGTCTATGGGCATGATATTAGGACCCCCCCCCCCCCCCTCACAAATATGCACGATGACACCGGCTTGTTTCTACACGAAATGTATTACTTTGAAAGTAAACGAACGTGTTCTCAGAGATCCAGAAAGTTCAGTGGCATTGCTTCTCTCTTCCGGTATCTACCAGAATAATGCGCAGCTATCTCATGAAACCATCGGATTCCACATTACCAGTAAAGACAGGGGCGCACAATTTCATGAGAACGCTTGTTTCATTTTTGTGGTAGTTATCTAACAACATCTTCACGCGAACTATCAACTGGTTAACGAAAGCTTTTCTTGTGTCAAACTTCTAGCTAACACATTTGCCAGCATGTGTTGGTACTAAATGGTCTTAGAGGTAACACCTCATCTTTTATCTGAACGATATTTAAACAAGGTCAACCTCGCCTCTGGGTCATACATCTACTCGTCCTTGCAGACTCGTCGATATATGCCAAGAGACGAGGTCTCTACTTCAATAGACAATTTCGGAAACGAACATGGTGGTAATAACCTATATTTATCACAGAGCTTTTAGATCATGAAGTTTTTTTTATTTGTATCTCGTCATACTCGAAGTTCACTGACTGTGTTGGTATATCAAAATATGCGCTGCATCCAGTGCGGCCGCCGAGGAGTGGGCAATACTTCCACGGATGCAATAATATTAGATTCCAAACACTAATTATAGGAACAATCATCAAAAATTTAATTTAATTGCAATTTTCCTGGTAATGATTTTTATGATTTTTATTACCTGGTCAACGCATGCGTGGACATCACTGTCCACGCGTGGATTACGACTTGTCTACGGCAGCTGTACTATAATTACATAATCTTTCTTAACTGAATGAAAATGCACGAGCATCACGGCATGCTGGAGGAAACTCGGCCCCAGGGTTAATTCTGTGACGGGCTGCCTGTCGAAAGTGTCGGTATACTGATACAGATACTGAAGGCACGAACGACGATAGGGATGTTTGGGATGGGGAGGGGAGTCTCTAAGAAAATTTTGAAATCAATTTTAAAATTATAAAATGGAGACTTCTGGCGTCTTTTAGATGAAAAATCACGTTACTTTCGGCCGTCAAAACGACGTTTTTAGCAGCATGTTTCACATTTGCAAGTTCATCAGTGAGTATCTAGTGACCTAGACTTATAGCTTTCGACTGCACAATTCTTGAAGTGATAACTTTATTACGTCAAGTTGATTTAATAAAGCTACAACTTCACGAATCATGCAGTCCAAAATTACGACCGTTGATCAAGTGCAGAGCTCCATTCCTGATACAACCATGTTTAGTGCAGTCGTAGAACAATTGTACCCGGAAGAAATTGGTACAAAAACCGATTGTGGTGACATGTAACGCGGGAAGCTCTCGGTAATAACATATCCAAAACCCACCAAAATTCATCTGTGGAAAACTTTTCTACAGGCAGTTGAAATGGGTGCCTTTTTGTGGACGGAAAATGTCAATTTTTCCGATGATCCCACATATTCCTGTGGTTATTATTTTGTTTTATCAGGCATTATACACAAGACCACACCATTCTTTTTCATTGAGACCTCCGAAAAGGTTTTTATTCTTTTACATGTTAGACAGAATCCAAAGGGAAGACAATGTGGCTGAATACTTTGCATTTGGGCGCACCCCAATACTCACCTCACTTTGTAAAGGCAATGCTTTGAGAAAACCCACGAAAACACATCTGGCACAGGCCGTGATAGAATCTATTGAAGTCTTGAACCACACGATAATTCAGCCATTGTTGCTGACGGTTGATCTTTACTTTAGCGAGTAAAATGGTCTGGAAAGTCCATATATATTTGGATAACACAACAATATGTGACATATGTGAAGACCAGATATAGAAGTGCTGATATTGTGTTTGATGCGGACATTGGTCAGGGTCCATCCACCGAAGACCACGGGCATCGAAAGAGGGCTGGGTAGACTTGTGCCGATATCCACTTTCATGGAACAATGGAAGCGCACAATAGTCAAGCGATTTTCTCTCTTACCCTGTACAACAAAGCACTGTTTATAGCCTGTGTAGCTAGCTAGATCACGAGAAAGGAGTGGCAATAATGTATACACCAGTAACGGTGATATACTGATTTTTGAACGTGCCATTCGCCATGCACCGAACGATGTTAGCGTTATCGGTGTGACCGATAACACTGTTATCCTAACGGTTTTAATGTACCATTGGAATAGTGAAACCATGTCCGATATCTTTTTTCCAGTCTGACGCCAGACGGTCTTCATAGAAAACTCAGGCAATATGAAATATCAGAGACGTCGTAGTTTGTAGATTAATAAAAACGCATTTTCTGTTTGCTCATGTACGGAGTGGTGGTGACACCACATCTGCCACGTGTGGGCAAGGAAAAACTAACCTCCTTAAAGGAATAAAAGTTCAACAGAAATCCATGAGATTTCAACTCATATTTGTGACACTGCTGCATCACCAGATCTTGTCAGTATGGCCTGAATTAGGCTGTTTACAATTCTATATGGTGGAAAGGCTACAGATTCCCTGATCAATTTGAGGTAAGCGAAATTCATGCGAATGGTTTCTTCCAATAGAGCATCAAAAGAACCACAAAAACTACCACCAACAGAAAGAGCTGCACATTTTCAGTTTGAGGGTACACCACCAGATTGTTGTATGGAAGACACTGAACAATGACGCTCTGAACCCAGAGTTATTGGGTTGGAAACTCGGTGGCAGACAATTAACCCCAATTATGACAGGTATTGAAGCAGCTTCCCATAAGCTTGTGAAGTTGATACATTGCAAATATGAGCGTTAAGGTAACAACCCATGCGGAGCAAACTTTTATAACACTCCTGTTCTATGTAATCCCCATCTACAACAACACTAAACCATGCAGAAAATGAAAAGCTGCTCTGCACGTATGTGCGAACCGGAAATCGTTGAAGAATATTTTTAAATAAAAGCGAAATTTCACTGCAGTTTTCTACAAATCGTGCAACTCAATTACAGTTTGAATCCCTAGCGATAGCTGAAAATCGTCCCCTGAGTTCGAATGTGTTCTATGTGCCAGTAGGCACATAGAACACATTGGAACTCAGGGGACTAAATAGCAACACAGGTTCCCCTCGCAAATGTGGTTGGCGATAAAATGTGTTCTTTTTGTTGATAGTTGTCAAATGAATGGCTGGGTGTCCTAATAATTGTTTTATAGACGGGGAGGCGTGTAATAAACACAGAACGACACGCGCGTGTGAGTGGGTTAATCGATATGGCACCAGTGCCAGCACGGTAGGATAGAACGAGAGGCCACAGGCCTTGAGTTTATCCTTCCACGATGGCACAAGTGCCATATCGTTTAACCCACTCACACGCGCGTGTCGTTCTGTGTATATTGTCATGCCGTAAGTGTGGTCTGAATGTGTCAGCAGCTGCGAGGACTGCAGGAGCGAAGTTTGCCAGAGTGCTGAATCTATGAGGAGAGAAGATGTGTGAAATGACTAAACATACAATCATTTGGAATTTTATAGTTGTTTTTGAGGATGCAGGTCTGCACTGAAAACTTTAATTTTGCTTTCATTCATTTCAAAACGTAATTTAATTGTGGGTGTCAATTTTTGTAACTAATATGTCTCACTTTTCCAATGTGGAGAGTCATTCCAATCTTAATCACAGTATGTGTCTAAACTATATTTATACCATCCTCGCCTATGTTACTACCTGTGAAAAGCCTGTATGTTAAATATTTTAGCTTTTAACCCCACTACCGACGTAAAAAGCTTCTATACTGCGGTTAAAAAAATGTACACCTATAGTCGGATGTTCATGCAACTTGACCTTTGGCATGACGCAATTTGCCATCTTCGATATATTCAAACTTCGCGATGTTTCATTCAAACATACGACATTTTGCGGTACTATGTACTACGTATAAATGACTTATTAAGTTCAAAATACCTACAATTAAATATTTAAAATAAAATTTAAGAATTGTTAATAATAATTTGACTGAAAAAGCAAGGTAAATTCAATCAACTTTGACGATGTGTCTAGCTGTCAATCAAGCATTCACGTACCGGCCGAGATGTAAACAAAACAAACACGTGCGTTTGCGATAGAAAGTGTTTTTCTCCATTTTAAGTGACAAAGTCGATTATTTATTAAGAGCATGGTATAGATAAAACAAATAGATACTAGGGCTGGTAATCAGGTTTAAACCATTCAAAGGACAAGGGTTTTAACTTCTCGGCTTCTGCAAGTGGTTTAAGTAATAGTTACTAACTGAGCTGGAGGTGCGGTATGTGACGCTGAACCGCCAGTGAACAGTCAGGTTACAACACTCATGTATATCAAATAAATAATTATGAATACAATGCATATGCAGTCATCAGCCCTTCCCTGCTTGTTTGAGTGGTTTCATCTGAATGAAACCACTCAGAGAAACGTCACCTTTCTTGCCTTCGCGGCAGCGAATTTCCCCTCAGGGCCAAAAGCACCCTTATCTCCGGCTCCGAGCATCACCTATATTGTGATTTTCCTTTACCAATGTATATCTGTGTAAAATATAGGTAGAAACGCGAGGTATACAAAATAGATGCTGGGAGAGGGGAGTGACGTCTAAACGTATACAACATCCACGTCATTAAACAGTTAATTTCCATTTTTGGGGGCTAAGCAACGTTGCGCAAAATGCGTGCATAGACGTTGTACATGCATAGACATTGTACCTGTTCTCTCTGGTGAAAAGCACAGAATGTCGCCCTGTTCTCACTGAAGCTAGCGTGATTTCGAGTCGCTCAACAACACAAGGGAAGTGACAGGGATCAGAATAGAACTCTTATGACTTTATGGTCCTACCCGACCCGACGCCCCCCCCCCCCCCTCTCTCTCTCTCTCTCTCTCTCTCTCTCTCTCTCTCCCTTTCCCTCTCTCTCTCTCTCTCTATCTATCTATCTCCCTCTCGTAACTGTGTTCAGATATTGGGGGTTAGGTGGGTGAAGGTTGGGTCTGGTTGGGTGAAGTGAGACGATTATGATGTAAATTTGCCCGACACTACTTCTCTACACATACCTACATGTATGCTTCTCCGCAATGACTTTAAAAAGCTTCAGCAGGCTGCCGCCTTTTTTACAGATCACCCAAATCAATTTCGAAAGCTAGTCCATTTCACAGATCGCAAAACTAACACCTTACTGTTGCAGTTTATCCCTATATACAGAGGTCTTTGGGAAGCCAAGCTGTCACGCCCTTTTAATATTGCTGGATAGTGGATAACTTGGGAAGCTGGGCTTGGGTGTGGATTTCTAGGACCACGTGTTCTAACTTCTGGTCTGTGTTCAACTGTTACAGTTAAGAAAGCTTTCCGGGAAATAGTACTCTTCCAGAAATAACAAAGAATTCGATGGGAAGGGGCTGAATTCCCCAAATACATGGTTTGTGTCGGCCGAGAGACGACTGAAGCACGGGCACAGAAGAGGCTGCTGCCCTCCACGCCTTCGGACCACGGGGGAGAGATGGGGCAAACAATGCCCCTCCCAGGTTCGTTACTCAAATTTGTTCAATGATTTTTTCTCGAAGTAGAGATAAAATACACCCGAAACCGTTCTGGGAGGTTTCAACCATTCAGTGGAGGAGTTTGGGAGGCGCCCCCCCCCCCCCCGATGGGAGGGCCATCTCGTTCAAACTATCCCATCTTGGGCCTTCAGCCTTCGTGACATGCGTGTTTCAGCATGCCATGGCGGGGTTGCTAGTGCGTGTAATTGCCATTTTTCATGGGGTCTGATCCCCCTCCCTGAAATGCTTCCGGCGCCCCTGGGGCACCCACACAACAACCAGATTTTATACCCCTTTTTAGCTCACCGAAGGGAGCTTAACATATCACTTGCCGTCCGTCGTCGTCGTCCGTCGTCCGTCGTCTGTCGTGAACTTTACATTATCGACTACTCCTCACAAACTACTGGATCAAATTGAACCAAATTTGGTGTGCATGTTCCCCATCATATATCAATTCAAACTCATACAAATAAACTTGCCGCACCTACAGGGGGCACCACAAGGGGCATAACTCTGATAGCACCAAAATTCAAAAAAATCTTCTTCTTCAGATCCACCTGGAAAAATTCTTTCCTATTTGGTATACATCATCTCTTGGGGTGATTCAAGTTTGTTCAAATCGGCCCCCTGGATTCATATTTGGGCTCACTATAGAAGCCCGAATTTGAACTTAGTGCATTTCAGGCAAATTTCTTTAAAAATCTTCTTCACCAGATCCAGCAGGAAGAATCTTTTGATATTTGGTATGCAACATTGTGGGGTGGATCTAATTCAAGTTTGTACAAATCGGCCCTCTGGGTTCATATTTGGGCTCAGTATAGGAGCCCGAATTTGAACTTAGTGCATTTCAGGCAAATTTCTTTTTCTCAAGATCCAGCAGGCAGAATCTTTTGATATTGGGTATGCACCATGCTTAGGGGGCTGAGATTCAAGTTTGTTCAAGCCAAGTCCCTGGGTTCATATTTGGGCTCACTGTGGGAGCCCGAATTATAACTTAGTTCAAACTGAGGAATTTTCTTTAAAAATCTTCTTCTTCAGATCTAGCAGTCAGAATGTTTTGATATTTGGTATGCAGCATCCTTAGGGAGGTGAGATTCAAGTTTGTTTAAGCCATGTCCCTAGGTCTATATTTGGGCTCACTGTGGGAGCTCGAGTTGTAACTTAATTCAAAATGAGGAATTTTCTAGAAAAATCTTCTTCTTCAGATCCAGCAGTCGGAATGTTTGATATTTGGTGTGCAGCACCTTGGGGAGTGGGGGGGGGGGGGTTCAAGTTGGTTAAAGCCAAGTCCCTGGGTTCATATTTGGGCTCCTTGTGGAAGCCCGAATTATAACTTAGTTCAACACGAGGAATTTTTCTTTAAAAATATTCTTCTTCCGATTCAGCAGTCGGAATGTTTTGATATTTGGCATGCAATATCCTTGGGGGTGAGATTCAAGTTTGTTCAAGCCATTCCCAGGGTTCATATTTGGGCTCACTGTGGAAGCCCGAATGATAACTTAGTTCAAAATGAGGAATGTTCTTTAAAAATCTTCTTCAGATCCAGTAGTCGGAATGTTTTGAAATTTGGTGTGCAGCATCCTTAGGGGCGGGGTGGGGGGGGGGGGGGGTTCAATATGATGAATATTCTTTAAAAATCTTTTTTTTAGATCCATCAGTCAGAATCTTTGGATATTTGGTGTAAGCTTTTCTTAGGAGAGGCAGATGCAACTTGTTGAAATCAATTCCCTGGGTTGATATTTAGTCTACCTTGTCAGGTGAGCGCCCTCAGGCCCCCTGGGGCCTCTTGTTTCGTTACCTAACAGTCAGAAGTTGGAGGGTTGAGATTAAATTTGGCATTGTATAGTTTGAATTAAGTGAATTCATTTCAATCGCATGAATAATTCTGTTTCAATTTTCATTGGATTTGGGACATATTTCTCGCACTATCTGCGCATGCAGTTTTAATACAATAAAACTGAGTCTATTGCGAAATGAAGTCGGCCGGAGATTCGGTAACTTTACACAATGCACCCAAATGACATTCAAATTTAAGTCCTATTCCCCAAATACATGGTTTGTGTCGGCTGATTATTGTTATTTAATGTGAACGCAGCAACAAACAGATTGGAATTAATTGTATTTTATTTTCTGAAAGTCAACAAATCCCCAGGCTCGTATGATAAAATTGGACCTCAACGTTTTATCGTATTAAAACGAAGGCACATGTTAACATGTTCTCTTCTGGAGATGTTGATGCTTTGCTGAACACCCTTTACCCAAGGTAACGAACAAAACCGGCCAGCGCTATTCACAAAAATTGCCATTCAATTTTCATTATTTTTTTCATTTTTTGCGTCAAAAACATAGTTTATGATCCCTCATTGGAACGAGCTCGTTGAGCTCGTTCCATTGAGGGGTCATAAGCTTTGTTTTTGACGTAAAAAAATGAAGAAAATAGTCATTCAATAATTGTGTTTGCAAGTGTCGTTTGCTTCCCATGTTGGGTAAAAACAAAGGTAAGTTTTAGCTGCCACAGAACGGAGGCAACTGAACTAGAGGCGGCGCCAGAAAATGTTTCACGGCGACGGGTGACAAGTCGACCACAGGTTCTCCATGAAGGGTGGCATGTCAGCAAGTGACCTTTTAGGATCACAGTATCACAGCACTACATTCATATACCATATTCACGGGTAAGGAACCCACGCAAATGTCCACAGTATCTGATTGCAATGAGCAATCATATGAGGGTTGATTGATAGGTTCTTTCGGGGAAAGTGGATTTTATTCTCAACACAGAAAAAATGAATTGTACTTTCGAATGAAGCCCTCTGGTGGCTTTACGGGTGAATCTCCACTTCTTTTGTGGACATCGACAGTGATCCCCACAAACCCACCCTACCCTACTTACGATCGCGCAACTTTCACATGAAGACAGCCAGAAGGCATGAAGCGCAGCTGGGAGCCAAGTTCGCTCATTGGGGCTGGGAGAGTTTGCATTACAAGAATAGAAAATTGTTCTCAATTTATGAATCGGCAGCATTACATTCTGGGTAACTGGTTAATGCTCTGGCTTTAGAGATATCTCACTATAGCTGTTAAGTATTCCTTTACTATATAGACGGCGACCCTTTGGTATGAGTGACGGATCCCCTACCAAAGGCGCCTGCATATATTGTCATCCACTCGGCAGAAAAACTTAACACTGGATTTGAGTTTGTTAAAATGAAGAGATGCGCAGGGTATGTGTGTGCTGGGGGGGGGGAGGGTAGGGGTGTATGTGTGTGAAGGGCAGACGGTGGAAAATAGGGGTCAAAGTGTATATTTAGGGAGAGTAAATGCCCCTGTATCGCCACCACAGCTTTAACATGTCAACTGGCGAGCAATATTACTCCGATCAAGCATGCACGTCACTCTCCTCTTTTCATACACTTGTTCTTGTTCATGCCTTTATCCTGTTCTAAGTAAATCAAACCAAAGGTTTTAGATCCTCTAGGAGTCTTGAAATCGGCGCTGGATGATGTCACGAGACATACTACAGGGTATAGTCCTTTGTCATCATCGAACTGCGAGATTTCGACTTGTTTTCGACACGTTGTGGATGTCGTTTACATAAATAATGAACATGAGAGGATTCGAGATATCCCGATCTGTGTCTATCGGTGTAAGTTTGTGTCGCTGATTAAGAGAGATTGCTCAACACTCCGAAAAAAAAAATGCCGGATGGGCAAAATGATTTCAATGTTATGCGGATCTTGGACAGTACGTCGATATTTTGGTGTTTCACGCTCGAATCTTACAGAATTCCACTTACGGAATCTCTTCGACAGAAACCCTATTTCGGTTCTAATTAGAGTCACTTGTTCATCAGATGATGCAAAGCGTCGTGGGGGCAATTGCTCGTAAGGGCAGCCGCGTGTACGAATCTTTGGCTTACCGGTATTGAACGGTTACGTTCCCTGTAGTCTCTCTTTCATAATACAGCTGAAGGTTCTCATTGTGACTATCGAATCCCTTTTCCATTGTGAAAGCCTATGAGAAGTACAAGAAAATGTTCAATGCGGCATTTTCTTGCAGTTCGCTTATCCACACCTAGATTTGAGTAGTCACGTTGGTTGCTTGACATCCACTTTTGAGCCTTTTTTGTGACGTGACTATATCTATAAACTCTCTTTTTCATAAATGACCCGAAGAGCCGTACGAACGGGATGGCTGTATTCTACTCAGATCCGTAACTGTCTACAGATATGAGTGGTGGGGGTTAGGTGGTTAAGGGGGTCATGTTTTCCCGACTATGACATAGAATTGACAGATGCTTAGGACCGGCAAACGTTGGAGATTCGATTCGATTTCGAATCTTGTCACTAATTCGATTCTATCCGAAATCGTATCGATTGTTCGTAAAAATCGAATCCTGTGGAGATTTGGATTTCAAACAAACAGTACGTGGAGAGAGTATTGCAACAAAATCACCCGCGGAGTGGAGTTATCACCCAAAGTATCATTTTCAAATTCTATACATATGGACAAAAAACATAAGCAATGTTTCAGCCAATGGACTTCCGGGTTTACCCGGAAGTCCATTGGCTGGAACTTTGCTTGTGCTTGTTGTACTTTGCAACAAATTTGCAATTATTGCTTGGGCGGAATCTCCACTCTGCGGGTGATTTAATGATAATACACTCTACACGTACTGTAGAGGATATCTAGTGTTTTTGAGTGGATACCGAAAATTATCTCATGAGTCACCGAGATATATGTTCATTTTTCGCGAGCGCTTGCGCTCGCGAAAATAACCATTTATCTCGGACACAAGTGAGATAATTTTCGGTATCCACTCAAAAACACTAGATTTTCTTTTTATTATACGCTTTTTATAAGAATCTGATAATTCCACTCGTTTCAACCTTGAATTGATGCTTGAAAGTAAACAGCGCATTGAATCATTGATACGCGGAAGTGATTTGATCGATATCGGAACTGACAGCGTCTTGCAATCTGATTCAGCTGGCGGGCTTCTAGACCAAACATGGCCTGAAAGTCGGTAATATAAGTTTTTGGTGTGGTACGTCCTTTGAATTCAAAGGACGTACCAAACCAAAAACTTATATTACCGACTTTCAGGCCATGTTTGGACTAGAGGGGTTCATGCATCCACTCAAGGTGAATACGTGTTGAATTATTGCTGGAAACGATCGGTGTCCACTCAAAACCACTAGATTTTCTTTTCTTTATACGTTTTTAGAACAAATTGATCATTTCCAGTGGTACTTTTACTCGTATTCACTTTGAAGTAATGCTTTGAAAGCCGTCATTTTGATTGATACCGTGAAAGTGAAAATTGCTATATCTTCACATTGGGGGATACGATTTCTATCTTTCCGCAATTTCTTCGATAACTTATCGTTTAGCGTATAATAAAATTCTTTATTGTCGTATTTCTGGAGATTTCAACTCACCCTGCATTTTTCTGATGATTAAGATTGAACGTATCCAGTCTAACCAAATAGCACAAATTGAGTAGGATAATTCATAAAAATCACGTTTGAGGCGATGGTGCAGATTACGTTACGGCTCATCTGCACAATATATCGTCCGTTAAGTGTACCAAGGCGTCTTTGCAATACTTTGGACACAAAGGACGATAAATGGCTTTTTCTTCGACCACCTTAGTGGTACCTGTCAAATTTCCAATAGTCTGGTATGCCTATTGATATTAGGTTCACGACAGAGATAGACAGCACCAGTTGGCCGTGGATTCATAACAAGTGAGAAGTAGATTCGTTTCGAGATTCGAGAGAAACAATGTGATTCGCCGGGCCCCACTGACGCTTTATATATACACATCACTATCTCAGCAATCTTGCAAGACAGTGAATCTACAGTTTCCGAGATTTGTCACGATAATCAGAAATGTTGTAGTAAACTCTTTTACCACAGTATTCCGATTGTTGCCATGACTTACTTCTGATGCTGATTTGACTCACAGCATGCCTGGAAATAAGAAAACTGTCATCTGCTAAATGAGGTCTCCAGAGGGTGTATTTGGTGATGCTGCCCTGCAGAGCAGGGTAGCATTACTAAATTTACCCTCAGTGACCCTCAGTCTGAATCAAAGTCTCAGACCTAAACAGAAAGAAGCACCTAAAAGATGAATTGGGGGATCCTAGCCCATTGTATGGGATAACATCAGCAAATTCACTCGGTGGGGGACCTCATTCTGCTAATGACAGGTTGCTTATGTCCAGGCTTGATCTCAAGGTATTATCTGCGACAGTTTTAGGCCTATGAGGAGGTGTTTGAAAATGTCAACTATCGGATAATATTGTATGTCACGTGACTTCCCTTCCTCTGATTGGCTGATAGTGACTATACTGTTTCCGATAGTTTTACCTATTGGAGGTTCTAAAAATAACTATGTATTATTTACGTACCCTATATATTTTCTACAAATAGCCATGGAATGATCTAGGAAGTTCGACTGACAAAATGCAGCACACCCTTTTAAGAGATTTTTTTCTGCCCAGTTATTTCGATGTGCATGGATTAAAATACTTGTCTTGGGCAAGGTCCTTGACAATAGGCTGTTTACTTAGGAATTGAATTCCAATTGGTAGCAAGGTTCTTTAGTAATTATAGCATGTTGTTAAGTATGCCAAAATAGTGATTCTTGAGGAGAAATAGTCCACGTGCCTACGTCACGTGGAGTATTCTTCCCCGGGAACACATATTTGGGCGGTGTATTCTCACCTTTCCAGCAGACAGTAGTAAGAAATTTTCACACTTCTGCTATAGTCTGTATTAGAAATATTGACGGGTATTCACAGTCGATTGTCCTCCGTTTGCCAGCTGTGTTATCACAAAATCTGTCATTGGGGCTAAAATGTGAAAAAGGACATTCCAAAATGGCTAATACTGAGGAGAATAACTAATTCAGTATTGCACCGCCAGTCAATAATGAATTGGTTAAATTATCAATTGCATTAAGGGGAAAGTTGGAATTGTTCCATTCAATAATATATCGTCAACTGAGTACAACAAGGCGCCATCTACAATGTCATAGCATTGTCGATTGGGCCTTGTTGTACCCAGGAGACGATTTACTTCATTGTATAAATAAATTCCATGTATGTGAGTGCAGAAAATGTGTGTCTAAATTAATATTGACAAAAGCGCTCTTATTAATGTCTAAGATGTATATAATACAATTTCTTTTAATTCTAATTTGTCACATACAGTAATCTTAATATATAAATATGAATGTCTGTATCTCTCTATCTCTCTATCTTTGTTCCGGGTGAACTCCTCCGTTTCTCGACCGATCGATCTCAAATTTTGTACACGGGGGTAATTCGTCCCTGCGAGTAACATGAGATGGGGGACGTGTCCATGCGGGGTGACATTGACCTTGAAATTGATTACCTTGACCTTTTATTTCGAAAATGGCTGGGCCGATCGGGCTAAAATTTCATTTGTGCGGGTATATTGACGGCTGAGTCATTTTCACTTTATCGGGGTGCCCGTGTGGGGTGACCTTGACCTTGACCTTTTATTTCGAAAACGGCTGAGCCGATCATATCTGAGGGTATTGATATAACCATCTTCCCCGTGCAACGCCGGATATTCACCCGCTAGTCTAATATATAAATGCGAATGTCCATATCTGTCTCTCTATCTTTGTTCCGTGTGAACTCCTCCGTTTCTCGACCGATCGATCTCAAATTTTGTACGCGGGGGTAATTTGTCCCTGCGAGTAACATGGGATGGGTGCCGTGCCCATGCGGGGTGACCTTGACCTTGAAATTGATGACCTTGTCCTTTTATTTCGAAAACGGCTAGGCCGATCGGGCTAAAATTTCATATGTGCGGGTATATTGACCCATCGATCATTTTGACTTTATTGGGGTGTCAGTGCAGTGTGACCTTGACCTTCAAACTGGTGACTTTGATCGGTTCTCGACCGATCGATCTTCAATTTTGTACACGGGGGTAATTCGTCCCTGGGAGTAACATGGGATGGGTGCCGTGCCCATGCGGGGTGACCTTGACCTTGAAATTGATGACCTTGACCTTTTATTTCGAAAACGGCTGGGCCGATCGGGCTAAAATTTTAGATGTGCGGGTATATTGACCCATCGATCATTTTGACTTTATCGGGGTGTCAATGGCGTCAGGCTTCTGATATAACCATCTTCTTCCGTGCAACGCCGGGTATTCACCCGCTAGTAATCAATAAACCCCAACCCTACCTAGAAATATAGTATAGGCTATACTTTAACCCTTTACCTAACATGAAAAGCAGACGACACTTGCAAACAAAATTTTTGAATAACAAAAACATAGGTTATGACCCCTCAGTGGAACGAGCTCGACGAGCTCGTTCCAAAGAAAGTCATAACCTATGTTTTTGAGACAAAAAAATGAAAATATAATCAAAATTAACTGGCGATTTTTCAGAATAGCATTGGCCGGTTTTGGCCGTTACATTGGGTAAAGGGTTAAATCTCTTTTGTCTTAATTATTAACACCTTTTTTATGAGATCAATACCAGCAGGCAAAGTGAGAACACCCCATTTTGGCATATTCAACCCCAAGCCGTGTAACATTTATAATATTGTTCTCGGCCCCAGAAGAGACAAACAATTTGAGTGCAGTGTGACATCTCCCACCCCTCACCCCAAGGAATTACGCCCGAATCGACTGCAAGTACAGGACCATCCATGGAAAATGCTAGGGATGTTAGTGATTTTTCACCATACAAGACAGCAAACTCATGTCATTTCAAATATGGAAAATGAATGCGCGCGTTCATTAATAACACCGTGTTCACCTGCAGAACATGCTAAACGGATTATCTGCAAATCAAGCCAGGGATAGAGTGTAAGTCTTTACTTAAAGGGACACAAGGGCCCACTTTTTGAAAAAAGTAAGTTGATCATTTAACAAAACCACAATTTCCGTTAAGCAAAATTACCCTCAGGTTTGAAATATCAATGAAGGCGCGCGATTCTGTTAATTGGTGGAGTGCTAAATTATTTTTGGTCATCAAAATTTGTTTCCGTGTCTTTGCATAGTTACAATTTATGGGAGAGTGCATAGGCACTCTCCCATAAATTTTAACAAAGCAAATTCTCACAGACAAAATTATTTAACTTCAAAGATAATATGAAGCACACTTACAAAATATGATGCCTTTAAGTTGCAGCACCTTCGCTTCAGAATAAAGCTCAAATATGGACTTGCAGAACTTTACCAGTTAAATAAATTAACTTGAAGGTGAGAATTTATCGGATATTTGAAAAAGGCTGCCTGCGTTGTTCAGTCTGAACTGGTTAGCCGATAACTCACGGATAAATTCCGGCACAATACAAACTTCAGTATTATTTTCCAAATTCGGCATTATTAGGTTTTCGCAAACAAGTGTTCTATGTATAGCGTATGTGTTCTTGCAAGGTAATCGGCTTTGGCGTTGTCGATAAATGCGGTGAGAGTTTTACTGCAAGCAAAAGTGTGCCTTATTAAAAATATTATTGATATGATAATGCCAATTATTGCCAAAATAATGCATAGTTGTTGTTCGTGGAGGTCATTCATTGGAACGAAATCGAAGGTAAAATTAAAAACCACGTGTGTTCAGAAATTATATCGTGTTCTTGTTTATTTCTAATGACTTTTGGGTAGGTAACTTCATTTATATCTTCACAATGGCGTATTTTTGGAAATTCGTCTGCATTCAAGTTTTTTTAATTACAGATTGAAGTACCTTCGCGTTGCCTCTGGCGTCTTACACTTTGCACACATAGTTTTTCACATGCTCTTTCACATGCAATCAAAATCGATGAGTCGATGATTTTCACAATGGAGGGGGATACTTGCCGAAAAATTCTCGAATCACTGAAAGTTTTAGACTTTGCTTCGAAAACAGTTTACGAAACCTCACTGGAACGACTTCGACGAGTTCGAGCCACTGAGGAGGAGATAAGCTTTGTTATGGGGGTAAAAATCGAAGAAACAAAATTGAATGGTCATTTCTATGAATAGCGCTGATCGGTTATATTTCTGTTGCGTATGATAAAGAGCCAGTCTCGGACAATAAAATCCCATGAAGACAGCAAAGAGGAAAAACCCACATGCAGGGATGAACCAGTGGACCTCAGTGTTCAGCCTGCAGGTCCATTAGCTGAAACTTAGCTAGTTTCGTGATGCTTTTTCACAGAACTGTAATAATTAAACCTTCCCCCCACGGAACAACCAAAATCGACCAGTGCTATTCACAAAAGTCGTCAGTTAATTTTCATTATTTTTTTGTCTTACATAGGTTATGACCCCTCTTTGGAACGAGCTCGTCGAGCTCGTACCAATGAGAGGTCATAACCTATGTTTTTGTAACAAACAAAAAATGAAAAAAAATTAGTTATTCAAGAATTTTGTTTGCAAGTGTCGTCTGCTTTTCGTGTAAGGTAAAGGGTTAAATGAGTGAAAACTCCCAATCCGCGGATATTCTAATCGTAATCCACCTCAGCGTCTTGTAAACCTTCAAAATGGCGTACAATTATGAGGCAATTACTGCCAAACAACATCGCCTGATAGATAAATCATTGGGCATGATTGTCGGCTTTATGGAATTCAAGGCCTCCTCCTTGAATGAACTGACACTGTAAATGAACGAACTCATAAAATAAGCGTCGTTAACTGGAAGAAAATCCGTTGGTTCTTTTGGGAAAAAATATTTTAGTGATCAAAATCACGAAGGTCGTTGATTATGAGGCAATTAAATGGAAAGTGTTGACACTTTGTTAGGTGCTACAATCGATGAGTCGTTGAAGACAAAATGTACCATCGAGTCGGTGGGACACTGGACTTCAACGTCTGTTCGATTGTGTATAGAATCTCCGGAAAATTCCGACAACTACCTGAAATTAACAAAAATGGGTCCCGAAACTGCCTCGAACGATCCGAATAGGCCATATTGGCATGGCCCCTAAATAAGTAGGGTATCTTGCAAAGCGTTCGACTGGAGTTTGGTGTTTTGTTAATACGCTTAGCTCTTTGCCCTGTGCTGACTACTCCCAGACAATGTTTTACTTCTAGTTCATGTTTCTAGAGTACTCCGGTAGAGTGGAAGACGTTCATCTTTGAATAGGTTTAGATTTATACTAGGTCCGACACGAAGTCACCAAGCCAGAGCTTAAAACCACATCATAAAATACTTGTATGCTTTAGTAAACGGCGCCATACGGGTCCTCCTGGAGGTAACTCTGAATTAACCCTTAAGCCCCCATATAGCCCCAAACCGCCACTTTTATATTGCATTGAAGCAGGTGCTCCCTTGTGTAATCTTTTTATTACTCTTGTGTGTAGACTGAATTTTCCCTGGCAATGGTTCTACATCACTGCTGGCTGCCTGTATAGGCAGCCAGCAGTGATGTAGAACCACTGCCAAGTCATCAATAACTATGTAAACAGAAAAAGGCCATAAATACTTCAAAATTAATCTGAGGACTTAAGGGTTAAGAGTTTTACTCAAGATCACAACGCGGATATTAATATGTTTGTTTTACAGCAAAGCTTGGGTTAGACATATAATACTGTTATTACAAAAGTGGACCGAAAGTTTCCCACACACTATAATTATTTCGTGTATTCATAAATATCACTCCTCGGGTGCTATTTTGGTTTATTTTTCTTGATGCAACCTTGATTCGCATTTGTTTTAATTCATGAAACCTCGCTTCACTGATGTACATGTTCCGGGACCAGATCACAATCCAGTTGCGATAGATAGAGTAGAGTCGCCGTGGATTAGTAGTAGTAACCCACGCGTGGGTTGTGATGTCCAGCCATGCGTTTACAAGGTAATAAAAATCACCAGCAGCAAAATTTTAATTAATGAAGCACTGGTTTTGCCCAGTGCATCATTAATCAAATTTTTGATGATCAGTCTTATAACTAGTGTTTGAAAACTAATATTATTGCGTCCGTCGAAACACTGCCACCCGTGAAAAGTGATCAGTCCACGGCGGCTGTACTGTATGCATTCGTTTGTCGGTAACACTCCTATTACAGACGTCAGACACGGTTATTTATAACTTTATCGCATTGAGTGCTTTGCGACCAGTGTGTAACATCCTTCAGTACAGGGACGTAGGAAACATTTCGAACTGGGGGTGGGGAGTGTGGGGCACACCCGTAGAAGGGCACCATCACACTGATGTAAATCAACGCTGGTACGCCTGCCTTGGTGGAATAGTAGGAATTCTATATATACAAGTTACTACAACAGTCAATCGATCTCTGTTGTTGTATTCCGTCGAGTTGACGAGCTGAGATCGGCCAGATCAAATAAGAGGCCGCAGACGTTGAGTTTGATCTGGCTGATCTCATCTCGTCAACGAGACGGAATACAATAACACAGATCAACAGACTGTTGTAGTAATTTGTTTATTATATGACAATTAGTATTTTAAACTGATCACAACATCTGAAAAATCAAATATAACAAGAAGTATATTGGCCAAATAACCATTAACAATTTATGAAAATGGGGAATACCAAACGCGTAGTAATATCGAACGGTCGTGTCGAACATGAAACTTGAAAGTCAAAACAGTGGAGGCAAGACTTGAATTTCAATCGGAATCGCTTTCAGTAACACCGATTCTCCTATTTTTTTGTTGGATTCGCATCTTGAAAATAGTTGTAAATTGTTATTTTGCAATTGTCCAGCACGGCATTTTCAAATAGACCTGGACTGGAATGTTTGTCAACGCAGTTTAATGAGGAGACACTCGTGTTTATGTTCTGTGCTTATGTTCTATATTTATTTATAGGTCACTTGTAGAAACAGTGCGTTCACGTGCGCCTCGTTTGAGACAGGCATGATAACGATCTGGAAAACTTGACACTCTTGTTTTCCGGAGAGCTGGATTTGATGGGCAAACTGTAGTGGTACTGAGGGGCTATTTGCGGTAGTCATATAATAAATAAAACTATATTTGGCCCTAACGAATCACTACACTGAGAAAAAATAACATTTTTGACTACATATTTGGAGTCAAAATGTGCTTTATTAATTAAATGTTTGATGTCTATTCCTATAATTAATATTTAGAATCTAATATTACTGCATCCGCGGAAATATTGCGCAACGAGAAAAGTGATCAGTCCACTGCGGCGGTACTGTGCCACTGCTGCGATCACAGTACTCTGTAGCATTGTGTAACACAGTTAATTATGGCTTTATCGTATTACTTACATCGCGTTCCCTGTGTATTAGGTTTAAAGCAATGAGATCACTGAATTCTATATGCACCTAATTTATTTTTATTTTTCAGAATATTCAGCAAGGCGGTGTTAAGTGTTGCTGGGTGTGTACAGCTTGCAAGGACAACGAAATCATGCTTGGTGATGACACTTGTAAGCGATGTAGTAAAGGGATGTGGCCAAATGATGATCTCAGGGGTAGGTCTGGATTACTCTTATCGTCCACTCACCGTTGTTTTGGCCAAAATAGTCGGTTAAGTATTTTTTTGTGGAGGAGAGTGTGGTGGTGGCGATTAACATGAATTACGATGTTCACTAAGCAAGTCGTGCAACTATCACTAGTGGTGGAGAAAAAACGGCGATTTGGAAAATTTTGGATTTGATTTACACATATGTTTAAGCAAAGCTCGTGCTTCTGGAAGTTACCGCAACTGAGAGAGATAGAGAGAGAGAAAGACGGAGGGGTGGGGGCATGAGAGAAAGACGGAGAGGGGATGGGACATGGCCAGCCAAGGTGTGCGCATGTGGATTGCGGGGGTGGGCGATGGGGTGCAGAAGCACAAATGCACAATAGGCAGAGAAAGAGAGAGACAAAGAGTGGCATAGAGAGAGAAGGACAGACAGAGTAAAGCTGGACTGAATACAGAGAGTATTTATTAACCATGTAACTAACGTAATGGCCAAAAACGCCCAGCGCTATTTACAAAATCGTCATTCAAAAAATTCTATTATTTTTTCATTTGTTAACCCTTTGAACCCGAGCGGCCGTTTCCGGCCAGTAACATGATACGTCATAACGTCATTAAATAGGATGGCTGTTCAGTAAATGTGTGTGGTAGGCCAGTCAATATTTTCAATGTGCAGCCCCGAAGCGGCACGTTGAAAATATTGATTGATCTACCCCAAATAATGAATATGGACTCTTCTAATTGTTGCCATTGAACTGGCACGGAAGATACCACCAGAGTTCTCAAAGGGTTAAATCAAAACCATAGTACTTGACCTCTTATTGGAACGAGCTCGTTCCAATGAGGGGTCAAAAGCTATGTTTGTTAGACACAAAGTAAATATGTTAAGTTGTTCAGGAATATTTTTCCAAGGGTCGTCTGCTGTTCGTTGTGGGCAAAAGGTTAATCTAAACAGTACATTTGCAAAGTCGGTTGCACTTTTGTGTTGCAATGAAACTATGCAAAACGTTTGGTATAGAAAAGCTCTTTTTACAGCATACGACCTCGGTGAATATTACTTTTCTCTGGCTGATAATTCCTTGTATCAACCTCAAGGAAAGTCAACTATTCTTTTATTGTTATGACAGAAAAAAATCGTTTGCAAATTCCTTACTTTATTACCTATTTTTCGAAGAAAACCGGCATATTCATATGCAACAAAATAATTTGCATTAACTTATTTGTTCACGTTGTAGTTAATTGTTATATTTGAACAGTTCCTAAACATTGGAACAGGGAAATTAACGGAAGAAGCAAGTTGGAAATAGCATTTCTATTTTTATCGGAAACAGGTATTTGGAATCATTATGTCAACCTCCCTCGCTATTTATGGGCAACAATGACAGAGCGGTGAAATATCAACTCAATAGGCATTTTTCGAAACCGCCATCTTGGCTTTTAATCTATGCAAGGCCAGAGGTCGCAGGGTGCGTCGCGTTGAGTTCTGTCGACCTCTGTGTCAGCCAAAACAACTAGTTTTGTGAAATATCTAGTTTAAATTCGTAGAACTGATGTCATCATTCGAACTTACTGAAGGGGAAACCTTAGACGATTTTAAACGATGGGATACCTCAAGTTTAAAGACTTTTGCCTTTTATTACTGAGGTGAGGACTTGTTTTAAGTGGCAACAAGGAAACATTCGTTGAACGGTGTTTCTCGGCTTGTGGAAATCCCTGAAAGTTGTCGAAACTGTGCCCACGTCTACCGCATCATGACACAGCGGGCATTCAAACAACATTTTAGTCGATAGGACCTCAAATTCGAAATAATGAAAGTTCTCGTACAATATTGCCATAGTCTTAAACAAACGTAACCTTGGCTGAATTTTTTTGAACTCGCAGTGATGAACGCAATGGAGTCCGAAGCACTTCACCTGCTCTCTTCTCCCATTGCCAACAATGTGTTGTCTTGAAATACACACACCTCGCAACATGTGACCTTGTAGAGATTAAAGGCCAAAATGGCAGTTTCGAAAGAGGTTTATTTCGATAAAAATAGAAGAGATCAGCAATACTGGAGTATATCAACACTTCTCACGAGTCTTTTAGCCAATTAAATTACCTGATTTTTCTGTCATATAATAATTGTAATTTATTAAGATACACTTGGATCTGGATTTATGGTTTTTAACACAAATGGAACCTCAGATCAGTGGCATTATCCGTACCCACTTAGGTATTAACCCTTTGAACTCGGATGGTATATTCCATGTCAGTTTAATGACAACAATTGGAAGAGTTCATATTCATCATTTGGGGGTAGAGCAATTGATATTTTCTACGTGCAGCCTATGGGCTGTTCGTTGAAAATAATGATTGGTCTACTCCACACATTCACTTAGAAGCCATCCTACTTTATGGAAATATAACATATCGTATTCGGGGGCCGGAAAAACAGACTCTCCTGTTAAAAGGGTTAATTAGTTTAGGTGGGGTCGCGGTATTTTGTTTTCCTTTTTTGTGCTGCTCCCCAAACCGTGAAGTGGATACTAATGATTTATTACAGCATTATTACTAATAATCTTACTAAATCTTACTATATCTTACAATAATTCAGGGTGCGTGATGGCGTCGCTGTAATCGGTTCTTGTCAGATCACCGAAGTTAAGCAACGTCGAGCGCGGTTAGTAGTTGGATGGGTGACCATTTCAGCGACTGATTCGCGCTCCCGCGTTGTGTCCTTGTGCAAGGCCCTTAATCCCGACTGTCTACATGGGTCATGATGATGCTGTGTACTTATGCGTAGTGCACGTCGATGGGGCGCATATCTTCAACCAATCTAACCCTGCCTGTGCCGCAGTGCAGAATTCAGAGTTGCGATGTTGAAGAGGTGACAGCTGCTCGTCGTGGCTCGGTGGTTCTCTCCGGGTACTCCGGCTTCCACCACCCGTAAAACTGTCACGGTCACGATTAGCCATTGTGCATAAGTATGTGACCTAAAAACACCAATAAATAAATAAATAATACTATAATTCAAGTTACTCTGTTTGTCGTTTTTGTTTGTTGTGATATATAATCTCTTCGGCATCTACGGTTCGATCAACTTCAGACTCTGCAGGTGTGTATATTTCTAAATGCACATGTCTGGTTGTAGTATTTTGCGTTATTTATCTAGAACCTGCAGTTGTGTGCAAGATAGGTACAGGTGAAACAGTTTATGATTCGGAGCGTTCAAGGGTATAAGGGAGGTAACTCGAAATGCCACCTATCGAAAAATCATACGTGGCATGAGCCAATCATTCAGTAATAGTAAAATGTATTCAGTGTAAACATGTCATAAGGATAAAAGTTCCAAGACGAAGAGCAACATCACAGAAACATTACTAAATGTAAATATCTACAGTAGTTACGTTCTTGAAGCATTAGGTTAATCAACATTGGGATAATATTGAATAAGTAGGTAAGATTTTAGCTTTGATTTGAAAACTGGGAGAGATGGGTCACTCTCACAGATTCGGACAACTTATTAAAAGGTCTTAGAACATTGTAAAAGTGTGGGGACGCTAAGCTATAGGAGGTCTGTTCCAGTAGGATTAGAATTTCTAGAAATATGGGTTCCACAGTCCCCGGTTTCTAGAAATATGGGTTCCACAATCCCCATTTCGTTTTATTTGCAAGCGATTCCAACCAAATATAATGCTGACTAACAGACTCAATGAAATTTACTTACGATTGTATTTCGTATTGGGAGCTAGTTACCAGTTTAGTTGTTTAACACAACTGAATATTATTTTTACCAGAGAAAGTCAAGGTCGCTGTCGCATATCTCTCACATTAATCAGCGTATGCCCTCTACAAACGTTGCAACACACCAAGAGGTTGCCGGACGGTGTTGGCATTTTGTCATCTTAATTCATGAGATGTGATTTTTTGAGTCTGTGTGTAGCGGTGAATTGAACTGAACGCAACGAATTGTGTGACTAATGTACACATAAAGCTGTTTTAACTTATATATGATTTAACCCTTTGAACACTGGTGGTATCTTCCATGTCAGTCCAATGGCAGCAATCGGAAGAGTCCACATTCATTATTTGGGGTAGCCGAATTAATATTTTCAACGTGCAGCCCTACGGCTGCACGTTGAAAATATTAATTGGTCTACCCCACACATTCACTCAGCAGCCATCCTACTTGGCCTGAAAAACGGCCGCTCGGGTTCAAAAGGTTAAAATAAGGCATTGCATCATTAGAATTGGATGGATAGTAATTTTAAAACGAGGGTGGTCATAACTTTCCAAATTTGAGATGAGACACCTGAGTTCCCGAGTGTGATATCTTCTTCATTTGGTGTGGTAGTAGGTGTACATTTTCAACTCTTACATAATATCCAATTACCAGACTGTGGTGATCCCAGGGTGTCAGCAGCCTCCTGAACCTACTGATGCGTGAGGCTCCTGGAACCACTTTTCCTTTTAGTCTGGAGCCTAGGATGTTGTGGTCAGCATGAGGTCACAGCACTCCATTCATGTTAATGTATAATGACTTCGTACCGTGGAACTTTGCTCACAGTAGGTAGACCCATTTAAAGACGTTCGAAGCGTTTGGTCCATGAGATTTGGGGAGGCCCTGGGTACTAATGCCATCGACCTTCGAACGTTGATGCCCTTACAAGGATCCAAGAGGCCTGACCGGTTAAGTGTATACAATGTCTTCTTCCCATTCTTCTCTCTCTCTCTCTCTCTCTCTCTCTCTTTATTTCCTTTCTTTTTTATTGGGTCCATTGCACCATGTCCAGACAGGCGCCACATGACGGCCCCGCCACTGTTACAAGAGGCAAATGTATGTGCTTATTCCTTTGCCCAACGCACACGACATCAAAATGGATTATTTCAGTTATTTTTTTTTCAATTTTAAAACACAAATTCAATAAAACCACATCATGTGACCCCTCTCTGGAACGAGCTCCTCGAGCTCGTTCCAATGAGGGGGTTCCATGATATGGTTTAATCGAAATTATTTTGAAAAAATTATTGTTTTCAACTGCTGAATCTTTGTTTACACGGGCGCATTGGATAAAGGCTTAATACTAAGATTTCGTCTTCTTCTCTTTTCAGTATGCATCCCGATTCCAATCGAATACATTAGCTGGAGCGACAGTAAAGCTATTTTCGCAATAGTGATGGGAAGTTTTGGTATCACAGTGACATGCTGGGTTTTAGTTGTGTTTATAAAAAACAACAACACGCCTGTGGTGAAGGCATCAACAAGAGAATTAAGTTATATTATTCTTATAGGAATAATCATTGCGTACGGTTGTAATTTCATATTAGTCATGAAACCCACCATCATATCGTGTTATTTCTCTAGAATTCTTCCAGGATTTTCAATGTCACTGATTTATGGTGCTTTAGCGACTAAAACAAACAGAATTGCTCGGATTCTTGAAGGAAGTAAGCGGATTATAACCAAAAAATTAAGATTCATGAGTGCGTCTGCTCAAGTGGTAATCTCGTTGATTCTCGTGGGAGTTGAATGTGCCGTAATTACCGCAATGTTGATCGTTGAGCCGGCTGATTCGAAGCTAGATTACCCATCAAGTAGGCGAGTTAGACTTATATGTAACACATCGACTTTTGGAGTTGTAATTCCGTTCGGGTTTATCACTATACTGATATTTATGTGCACGTTATATGCAATTAAGACGAGGAACTTGCCAGAAAACTTTAATGAAGCCAAATTTATTGGTTTTACGATGTATACAACGTGTGTAATTTGGCTGGGATTCATAGCTATTTATTTTGGAAGCGAAAGCAGAGTTGTGACAATGTGCGTTGCCATGACACTAAGTGCATCCGTTGCCTTGGTTCTTCTCTTCTTCCCTAAGACGTATATTATAATTTGGACCCCCGAGAAGAATACAAGAAGTGCCTTCACGACTTCCAAAGATGTGAGGTGTCATTTTGGAACAAATCAGCCCGTTAACAGCAGCGACGGTCTAGGGTAAGAACGAAGTCGTAAACAGTTTAACGTTGCGAATGATGCTACATAAGGGGGATTTCCAACGTGTTCCCAGATTATAGTGGAATTTAAGACCGAGTACAGTAAATTAGGTCTGGGTGGAGCGTTTGGACCAGATCTCATTTCCTGAATGAGTTCGTAACTTTCACTATAAACAGGAGAGGATTTGAAGGACGTGACAACCGTTACTTATTCCCAGTTCCTTATTCGACATTCGTTATCAACCGAGAAAGTCGGTTGATACTGAATGTCCTGAATGTCGAATAAGGAACTGGGGATAAGTAGCGACTGCCACGGCTCTAGGGTTTGAAGGTTCTGTTATTACTCGATACAAAGCCCGATAAAATCCCAAATTTCGTCTCTAATCGCATTTCGAATCGAATATTCGAAAAATTTCGAATCGAGTCGAATTTCGAATCTCCAATATCACAACTGTATGACTGTGAATAATTATGCCCGTATCATATCTGATGAAGTTCGCGATGAAACACTTGACTTCGGTGATGAAGGCGATTAAAGCAAAGTGGCGATATTACAAGAAACGAACCGCAATTTCCAGTATCTAAATTGCACGAGCGTAATTATCACGCGTGATGTCATGTTTATGATGGTATCCTGCTTGTCATTTCTGGTAAATTATTTACCAGGAATGACAAACAGGATACCATCATAACAATGACATAGCATGATGCATATAACTATCAAATCATTCCGATGCGTTTGTGGACTCCCGGAACCGCTACGCCAGATATTTCACAATGATTCTCATCTATCACGATTTTGTCGGCACAACGCGTTAGAAGCTGTTGGCTGAAAATTTGCAAACATCTCAATAAAACAGTGCTGCACGACAGTGAATTCTGGCATTGCGAGTCCCGACCAAATAATATTGTCATGCGAATTACAAAATCTCTATTTTTTCCATGCGTATTCAGGGTAGTTTTGTAAACCAAGAAATATTTCAAAGGAAACCCGGCGACACTTTTAACGACTACAAAAACATAAACCAGAGATTAGTAAACCATAAGAAGCATAAACGCGCATTCCCGACCAATGGTCGCACAATGTTGAGAAATGTCGGCATTATCGTTGGATTTCTACTTCAGTTTTCAATATACCCCACGATTCGAAATTTCGAATCTAAAAAAAAACGAATCGATTAGAAGCTTCGCGGTGATGTCGAATCGAATACAGGGCACTAATACCCACTGATCAATCCACAATTGGATTGCTGGCACGCTCATTGGTCACATACAGAAAAAGCGTTTCAACTGCAGTCATCTTAGGCTTTCGCGAAGGTTTTCAATTTTCTGATGCCTCGCAATCGCCAATCGCTTTTTAAAGAAACTACCTGAGAATCAATTATTTAATTTTGTTTGGCCTTAGATGCATGCGAAAAATGAATATGTTGACGATGTGCACATTTTTCGCAGATCTACAACTTGAATATTTAGAACATATTTTAGTTATTAATGGGGGAGCGCGGTGGCTCAGAGGTAGACTGTTGGACTTCTATGCTAGAGGTCCCGTGTTCGGTCCGGGACGACCCGCGTTGTGTCCTTGGGCAAGGCACTTTAATCCGGTTGCCAACATGGGGGCGCAATGACGCCGTGTAATAAGGCGTGCTGAACTTCGATGGTGCACATGTCTTCAACCGCTGTAACCCTGCTTGAGTGGAGCTTAACAGAGTTAGAATGTTGAGGAGCTGACAGTTGCTCATCCTTGCTAGGTGGTTCTCTTCAGGTACTCCATCTTCCTCCACCCGTTAAACTGTCACGGTCACGATTAGCCATTGTGCATAAGTATGTGACCTTAAACACCAATAAATAAATAGTTATTAATGATAAATACATATTATCTCTTCAGTGAAGTGGTCTGGGTCGTAGTATCATGTCTCGTTGAGGAGGTCAGAGCTGCCTGCTGATCCGACGATCTGGTCTCCTCAACGAGACTTTATGCGGCAAACCAGATCACTTCACTGTAGCGATAAAGGTTTATTATATGTAATGACTTATCTTTTAAAATCGCATGCCAACGCTAGCTTTAACAATTTCCCCAACCTGTTTTGTAAATTGGATTGATGTAAAAAAGAATTATTTTTGTTTACAATTATTTTTGTAGCATGTGCACACGTCAGGGGAATCTCTCGATGCGCCTGAATACGTAACAATGTGTTGCTTGCAGACGAAACTGTAAACAAACCCGGACTGCCATTCGAGCGCACCCATTCCAGCTCGGAGTAAAATACTCTGTGCAACCGGAATAGCTAATTATGCGAATTAGAACGAAACCGTTAATAGTCCGTTATACGATAGTGATACAGAATCGGATTTCACGCTGTGGATTTTCCGGGCTCCAGGAAAAGATCGTCAAATAGTAGTGATATTTTGGCGGTTAAATTACATAGTCATATAATAAAAGCAAGTGCCGAGATTAGAAGGATGATTCTTTGACGTTTGCTGAAGTGAAAGCTTTTAACCCTTTACCTAACATGAAAAGCAGACGACACTTGCAAAAAAAATTCTTGAATAACTATTTTTTTCATTTTTTGATGACGAGCTCGTTCCAATGAGGGGTCATAACCTATGTTTTTGAGACAAAAAATGAAAAAATAATTAAAATTAATAGGCGATTTTTTAGAATAGCGCTGGCCGGTTTTGGCCGTTACGTTGGGTAAAGGGTTAAGACACAGCGTAATATCTTTCATGTCATCCATGGGAAGATTTATCGCGTTCCTTGGCCTGTTGCCATCTTGGAGGAGGGAGGGGAGGGAGACGGTGTTACGACGCATTTTTGCGTATGTTCCAGCAATCCATCGTCCTTACCTAACCGTATAGTCCTGAATGGTGTAGGTGTTTTGTAGACAGAGAGGGTTATTTGGTTGTCTGCGGCACGGTAGATTGATATCCACTTGTCCATTTATCGCTTTATCCAACACAAAAAAGCGGACGACATACAAAATAGGCAAAACGAAAACGCCGTTACTCCGTAAAGGACAGGTTCCCAATGAGGGGGCATTTCTAACATTGGCCTTTTAGCATCGCATCATTACATTCCGATGTCTACGGTACCTGAATGCAATGAGTACTCATAAGAGGTTTAGTTTGGGTTTTTGAATTGTGCTTTCAAATGAAGCCTTCTGGTGGATATTGGGGGTGAATCTCCACTTTTTTGGACGTCGCAAACAGGCCTGGCATTCTGAAAAATGCAGGAGGGCAAAAAGCGCTCTCCTCAATCAGCTCAGGAGAGCAATTAGCTTTACACGGCATTTTAAGTATCCAGTTGAACGAACTCATTGAAACTGAAACCAACAGACTACATCAGTGATTTTATTAACTTTGCTAAGGTAAAGCGAAATCTCTTAGACATCTAGATGTCTCACAGAACCGAACACACACTTGACAAGACCTGTGTGTGTACCCAGACCTGTTGTCCAAGAAAGTCATACGCCTATCACTACCACCTTCAACCCCCCAAGGGGGGGGGGGGGTTGAAGGTGGTAGTGGTAGGCGTATGACTTTCTTGGACAACAGGTCTGCTTGAATCTACAGTCACATCCTGGTGCAAGTGCTTCAAGTGACAGGATAGTAGTAATGGTAGTATATTATAGTGTCAATATTCCTTGAATAATTACCCCTCAAACTGTGATGTTAGTTGTTGAACTTGAAACTGACAGAAAAAAAAATATTGCTGTGACCCATTTTGCTTCAAATGATTGCAACTGTGTTTGGATATGGTTGCAGCCATTACCTTTTACCACTAAACCACTTTCAAAATGAAATTACGTGATGTTATGTGACTTCGAAGTTAAATAACATTTTTGCTTTGCAACAAAAATTTAATGTGAGCATAATACATGTAATCTCAATCATCCCAGACCAAAATATTTAGGAGGGCAATTTTTCGCTCTCCTTAATTCTTTCAGGAGCGCAGTAAGGAGAGCTAAAAAATCGCTCTCCTGAAATTGCCAAGCCTGCGCAAATTAAAAAAAAACAGGAAAAAAATTCGATCGCGCAGCTTTCATAAAAATATTTGTCTGAAGGTATGACTCTAAGTTGGTTCATTGGACTGAGAGAGTTTCCCTTACAACAATAGAAATTTGTTTTGAATTTATAAATATGTAGCTTTACATTCTGGATAACTAATTAACCCTTTACCCAACGTAACGGCCAAAACCGGCCAGCGCTATTCTCAAAAATCGCCAATTAATTTTCAAAATATTTTCATTTTGTGTCTCAAAAACATAGGTTATGACGCCTCGTTGGAACGAGCTCGTCGAGCTCGTTCCAACGAGGGGTCATAACCTATGTTTTTGAGACAAAAAATGAAAAAAATTAATTATTCAAGAATTTTTTTTGCAAGTGTCGTCTGCTTTTCATGTTAGGTAAAGGGTTAATGCTCCGACTTTAGAGATATCCCACTAGCTGTCAAGTCTTTCTCTACTGTATAACATGGCGACCCTTTGGTAGGAGTGACGTGTTTCCTATCAATGGCGCCTATTGTCGTCATTCACTCTGTAGTATAAACAAACCAGCCATTTGATTAGAGTTTGTTAAAAGAAAGAAATGCGTAGTGTGTGTGTGAGTGTACGAAGGTGGGTATGTGAGTCGATGGATTTCTGAGCAGTGGATAGGGGAGGGGGCAAATGTGGGTTCCGCCACTGGTCACCTCACGAGTTTCCGAAGGTTAAAGGTGTTAGGATAAGAGCTTGTGTTGCAACGTTTAGAGTTCCAAGTGAAATGGAGAAAAGAAAACACAAACACTTGTATTGTTAATTCATACATTTTATCGACGTACACTTCGTCGTGGATATCGACGAGAATTGTATGACGATTCCCTTATTTATTTATTTATTTATTTATTTATTTATTTATTTATTTTATTTATTTATTTATTAAAGTTTAACGACACATTAACAGCCAAGGTCGTGTCGTGTCGGTGACAGTTTTACAGGTGGAGGAAGCAGGAGTACCCGGAGAGAACCACCGAGCAACGACGAGCAGCTACCAGCTGCTCAACATCGTAACTCCGCACTGCAGCACAGGCAGGGTTAGACTGGTTGAAGACATCGACGTACAGTACGCTTCAGTACACGGCGTCATCGTGCCCCCATGTGGGCAATCGGGGTTATGTGCCTTACCCAAGGACACAACGCGGGAGTCCGAATCGATCGCTCAGACGGTCACCCATCCAAGGACCAACCGGGCTCAATGTTGCTTAACTTCGGGGATCTGACGAGAACCGGTTACCGCAGGAATTATAATGATGTTTTATGTTTCACGTTTACATTGGCCTCAAGCTAGCCAATATACAGTGCAGCCGCCGTGGTCTAGTCATAATTCACACGTGGGCAGTGATATCCATCCACGCGTTTACCGGGTAATAAAAATCCTCATCAGCAAAATTTTAATTTATGAAGCACCGGGTTTTACCCGGTGCTTCATTAATCAAATGTTTGAAGATTATTACTATAATTAGTGTTTGAAATCTAATATTATTGCATGCGTGGAAATATTGCCCACCCGTGTCAAGTGATCAGTCTACGGCGGCTGTGCTGTATGCCTTCGTTTGTCGGTACCACTCCTATTACATATGTCAAACAATGTTATTTATAACTTTATTGTATTGGGGGCTTTGTGTCCAGGGTGTAACAGCCTTTAGAGCAGGGACATAGGAAGCATCTCGAACGGGATGGGGCGGGGCACGGCCATATAGGGGCACTCGCACACTAATATATATATATATATCATGGGTGGTCCATGTGCCTTAGTGGCATTGTAGGAATACAATGCACAAAGATACTGCTGGGTCCAACGAATCTCTACACAGAAAAAGTAACATTCTTGGCTGACACTTGGAACCTGAAGTGTGCACTTTTCGCTTCTTTTAAAGCCGTGGGAGCGAAACATCATACGAGCATCATACGAGCAAGAGTGAAATGCAAGTTTCGAGCGACTACACTTGAGTCGTGGGAGACCGTCTTGTCGCACGCATGGTAGACCATAAAAACTATATTGTGTAAAGAAGCTCTCTCTCTCTCTCTCTCTCTCTCTCTCTCTCTCTCTCTCTCTCTCTCTCTCGACTATTCTGGAAAGAGTTGTAGGGGTACTAGCCCCATGCGTCACCCCCTACGATTCCTGCGTCCCTGCTTCAGTACTGGATCAGTTTGAGCAATTAACGAATTCTTTGGCGTTACTTGGACGATGTGCCACGACTATCTGTAAAAATGCGTTTTGGAAGGTATCTCACGGCTACTAGAAAGACAATTTAATAAACATTATCAACGTAACGCTCCATTTTTGCTTCAGCAACATAGCTTTTGGTCCCTCATTGGAATGAGCTCGTTCCAATGAGGGCTATATGCTGAAGCAAAAACTGGGAATATAATATAATTTTAATGGCGAGTCTCTTGGATAGCGCCTACCAAATTCTGAGCGTTACGTTAGAAAAGGGTTAAAAACGTAATTTCGTTATCTCGGTGGTCTGTGACCTTTAATTTTGAAGACTGCATAATTCACGCACACACACACGCACCATCTTGATCTCAAATTAAAGCGTTTGGGTTGAAGATTACCATATAGTTAATGTCAAGATTATAATCAAACGCTTCGTATCGTATAAAATAGATAACACATGAGAGACAGTTTCACGCCACTCCCGTGGTACATTCATATATATATGATAATATGTTACATGCAGACAGACCAGAGAAGAAGCTGTTTGGGTGGAAAGCTAACCAACGTACTTCGAACGCACGACAATGTGAAAGACTTGTTGAACACAGTTATAGGTTAGATGCGATTCTAAGAAACAACAGCACACCACTACAGTGGTATATGCATATCTATATGATAATATATTACATGCAGACAGGCAACCGAAGAGGCTGTTTGGACGTAACGAATGCCAACATTCTTCGAACGCACGACAATGTGAAAGGCATGTTGAACGCACTTACGCCAACTGTACACCTCTCCAGTGGTACAGGCATATGTCTTTTGGATAATATATTACATGCAGACAGACAAGAAGAGGCTGTTTGGAAGGAAAGCTTACGCTTACCCACATACTCCGAACGCATGGTAACGTGAAAGACATGCTGAACGCACTCTGGGGCGGCGAAAGCTCGATACAAGTGGAGGGGCACAAATTTACATTGCTCCCATGGATTGACCCAGTGTGAGAAAGGTTACAATCGTGTATCGGTAAATGTACCATGACTGGCTATAGATGAATATGTCGCTGTGTCACTGTCCTGTTCGATTCTTCTACTTCGGGTTGAAAGGTAGTTGAAGCAGAAGGAATGGACCGAAGCAACCGAAAGTGGGATTCTTTGACTAAATATTGTTCGGATTTGCAAATAATATCTGTATATTGACTATTGACACATCTGCATGCGCCCATTTTAACTCATTGTGTTACTGCGAAACATATCTGTGGAAAATCTGGAGGTGCACGTCCCCTCTGTGCCCCCCCCCCCCCCCCCCCCCTCCCCCGGCTCCGCCGTCTATGATCGCAGGTAAAATGCTAGAGGCCATTCTCGAATGAGAGATGTGATGAAATAAAAATCTTTAATTTTTCTTTCCGTTTGCGTCCTTGACATTCTGATACCAATACCAAAGTTTCACCTTTATTATCGTACAAAGATAGGAATTAATTAGGATAGATCCACCCTATGCGCAGGGTGAAATATACAATCACAGTTGTCCAAATTAGTTTGTTTACTTGTTAATTGCGGTTAAACATAAAGGTTCATAAAGTGTCAGTGTTATGTGTGGAGGAAGCCGGTCACGAGTGATGTGCACTTTGATGCACTGCACCACAGACCTCACACATGGGTATGACGTTGTTGCAGTGTAAAGATAACAAATAATAAACCTTTTTCGAAACTGCCATTTTGGCTATTAATCTTTGCAAGGTCACAGGTCGCGAGGTGTAGACATTTCAAGAAAATACGTTGTAGACAATGGGAGAAAACAGCAGGTGGAGTGCTCCATGCCTCATTGCGTTCATCAGTGCGAATTCAAAAAAAAAACATTTAGCTGAGGTTACCATTTCATTGAGACAGTGGCAATATCGTATGAGAACTTTCATTATTTCGAATTGAGTTCCTATCGACTTAAATGGTGTTTGAATGCATGCTGCGTTATGGCTCTGTGATCGTCGGCACTTTTTCGACAACGTTCGAGGATTCCTAAGCCGGGAAACTGCGTGCAATGAGTGTTCCCTTGTTGCCATTCAAAACAGTCCTCGCCTCCGTAAAAAAGTCGTAAAACCTGCGGTATATCATCGTTTAAAGTCGTCTAAGGTTGCCCCTTCAGTTAATTCAAATGATTACATCGGTTCTACGAATTTGAACTTCATATTTAACAAAACTAGTTGTCTTGCCTGACACACAAACATGGAAATCGCCTGTTTACACCCCGCGACGTGTGACCTTGCATAGATTAAAAGCCAAGATGGCAGTTTCGAAAAAGGCTTATTAGATTAAGCCTGTGTAATGCGGAGGGGGTGAATATACAATCGCAGTTCCCCAATTTAGTTTGTTTAATGGGATTACACCACACTTCAAACAGCCAGAGCCATAAAGTGTCGGACAGTTTTATGGATAGAGGACGCCGGTGTACCACGGAGTGTTAGACACTTTAGTGCACGGCACCGCAGGGCTAGTACATGGGCAGTCGTGATTAGTTGTTTGCGGAGAGGCACACCCTAGATGACGCAGAGTTGTGATCGAAGCGTCGATCTTTCGTCATGAATCCCATTGAGCTAACCAATGACTACCACGCTCCAAATTTTCCATACAACACAAACACGACGGTAACGCTACTTTTTAGTGAGCTCACAATTTATCTTCTTGAAACCTTCAGATGTTTTGACTATATACTGTATTCCATTAACCCTTTACCCAACGTAACGACCAAAGCCGGCCAGCGCTATTCTCAAAAATCGCCAATTAATTGTCATTATGTTTTAATTTTTTTTGTCTCAAAAACATAGGTTATGACCTCTCTTTGGAACGAGCTCGTCGAGCTCGTTCCAATGAGGGGTCATAACCTATGTTTTCGTGACAAAAAATGAAAAAAATTAGTTATTCAAGAATTTTTTTTGCAAGTGTCGTCTGCTTTTCATGTTAGGTAAAGGGTTAACTGATTCCATTTACCACAAGGTACACTATTTCATAAAAATGGATAACACGCATGCAGCAGAAAATTAGAGACCAGTCTCCGTAACAGCGGTACCATGCAAGCTACAGTATAGTTGCCGTGGATTGGTTGTAATCCACGCGTAGGTAATGATGTCCACGCATGCGTTTACTAGATGATAAAAATCATCACCAGCAAAAATTTAATTAATGAAGCACCGGGTTGTACCTATAATTAGTGCTTGGAATCTAATATTATTGCGTCCGTGGAAATATTGATTGGTCTGCCACACACTTCACTTAGCAGCAGAATACGTAATGAAATTATGACGTATCATATCCTTTGGCCGGAAAAACTGCAAAGGGTTAATTCGACTCATTTCATTTCATTTATGTCAGGGCTGCTGAGCAGCAGCCTTGATTCAGTCTGAGAATGTACATTTGATTGTTAATGCTGTTGCTCGCTTGCCGATGGTTGTGGTAGATCTGGTTAGAACCCATCAATTTTCGAATTCAATTGCGGTGATACATGTATCCGTGTGTATTAATTGCCACCCCTACGATCTTGTTATTTCGTACCTCATATGCCATGATGATTTCCTGTCTTGTATAATTCAATCACAGTTATACCTGTTTAAACTTTTGGAGTCAGTCGAAATTCCTAAGTGTGAACTAAACTACCTTGTTATGTAGCCTTTCCCCCAGCGTAGTCGTGATAACGCCAACTTCTTAGCCTATTGACTCTCTGTGAGTTCAGAAAGCTAGCTAGCCCCAGAAGAGGGGTTGAGGTACATTGCCAATCAGCAACAGTAAGGAAATTTATTAACCCACTGCACTCTGATGACGAAACGCCTGATTTGTCATCCATGGTTATCCCCCCTGTGTTGTCAGAAATTCAGCAATTTAGATTTTGGTTGACAGAGCTCCAATTGAGCTCTGTCAACCAAAATCTAAATTGCTGAATTTCTGACAACACAGGGGGGGATAACCATGGATGACAGGGAGGTGTGGTGGGGCTTAGAGTGGGGGAGGTGTCGAGTATTCTCGACATCAGAGTGCAGGGGGTTAAGTGCGACGAAGAATCCTCACACTTATATCTGTTTTAGATTATATTTAAACCTTCCACCACTTGTACTCTGTTCGACACACTTGGACTCTCTCTCTCTCTCTCTCTCTCTCTCTCTCTCTCTCTGGCTACCATCCACTAATTAAAATAAATCGACCTGAAAATGATGATGGCAGAGGTGGGGTAGGACTTTTCATCAAGGAGGATATTGAATATAAAATTCGAGATGACCTGTCTGTCTTCATCCCTCACGTCTTTGAATCACTTTTTATAGAATTAATTAAATCTAAGAGAATAGTCGGAGTTATCTATAGACCAATGACCCCTCCCAAGACGGATATTGACCTGTTCCTGTCTTGGTAAAATCTACTAACCGACACTTTGAATGAATAAAAAAAGAATTGCCAACATCACGGGAGACCTCCGTATTGATCATCTAAAAAGAATCGCTATGACAAAACTGGAGAATTTATTGACCTGATGTTTAGCTATGTGTTTGTACCTTCCATTATGAAACCTACAAGAGGAACTCCACACTCAGCCACTATCACTGACCATATTTTTTCGAATAATACACACATTGCTTTTCCATTAATTCACTCCAATCTCAGTAAAATAAAGTCTGAAGTGACAGCCCTGGATGACCAAAGGCCTTATTAATTCGTCAAACACTGAAAGAAAGATTTTACCTGAAATTGTTAAAATGCCCTATTAAGAGAAATAAGTTAAATTATAAAAATTATTGTAGGATATGTAATAGGGTTAAAAAAAGACAATGTTAATCCACGTATTGTAAAAGGATACTTGATGAAAACAAACACAATATGCGAGCTACCTGGCAAATTCTAAACGATAATATAAATAAGTCCACAAGTAGGCATAAACTTCCATCCTTTTTCACTCAGAATAATAACGAAATAAGTGAACCCATCAAGATTGTTAAAGAATTCAATACATTTTTCCCAACATTGGAAGAGAAACTAGCGAGCAAATACCCAATTCAAACAGACCAATCCTGGATTACATGAAACATTTCCCGAATATTTCTTTTTTCGGCCCTACCTCTCCTGGAGAAATTAATACTATAGTCAACAGCATGAAACCGAAGATGAGTGAAGATTGCGATAGCATCATGTCTTGTCTTTTCAAGCACACAGTTAATTGTATTGTTGTTCCTCTTGCCCACATCATAAATAGTTCATTTGCTCAGGGTTCAGTGCCCGAGAAAATGAAAATTGCAAAAGTATTCAAAAGTGCAGATTAACACTTGTTCACCAATTTTTGACCAATTAGTTTTATACCGACCTTTTTCTAAAATTTTAGAAAAAGTTGTATGCGCTAGACTAATAGGCTTCCTAAAGAATTTGGACATTATACATCAACAACAACTAAAAAGACATTCCGCGTTCCATCCTATATTGCAGCTTTTGAAGTATGTGGCGGAGGTTAGACAATAAAGGAAAAGAAAGTGCACCAACCGTATTTATCGATCTCTCAAAAGCATTTGACACTATAAATCATGACATTTTGTTGAAAAAACTTGAGTGGTATGGCTTTAGGAGCATAACTAATGTTTGGTTCAAAATCTATCTTTCAGATAGAAAACAGTATGTGAGGTTTGACAGTCAAAGTTCTGACCTTTCTAATATAAGATATGGTGTTCCCCAGGGTTCAGTTTTAGAACCCATTTTGTTTCTATTGTACATAAATGACATTTGTGCATCAACCTCGTTAAATCGTCTGTCCTTTGTCGATGATTCAACGGTATACTCATCGGAAACATAAATGAATAAACTGGTCAGTAATACTGACGATGAGTTGGAAATATTATTTGAATGGTGTTGTGCAAATCGAATGACCGTGAATACTACGAAAACTAACTACACTGTCACGAGGGGAATCATGGGCAGATCGACTGCTAATAGTGTATTTATAAACAATCAAAAAAAAAGAAGGTGGGCTCTGATGAAAAGGATAAATCTCTAAAGTTATTGGGAATAAATCTTGACGATAACATATCTTTTAAACACCATATTACTCAGTCATGTTCTACGATTGCGCGTGTAAGCTATGCTCTAAATATGATCAGAAAAACATCCTTCCTCTAGAGGCATTGAGACGCTCTATCATTCCTTGTACAAAGTCATCTTGTTTACGGATTTCAGGTAAGGGGAAATGCCAGAGCTATAAATAGTCTTTTAGTGATGCAAAAACTATCGCTGTGGATAGTAGGCACCAACAAATACAATTTCCATACTGGCCACCCCTTTTTACAAGTTTAATATTCACAAGGTGCAAGGCCTGTTTAAATTACATTTCTTACTTTTAGTCTTCGATTGGCACCAAGGAAATCTACCAATACCATTCAATTCGTTCTTTGAAACCGTTGATTTTCATAGAAATAGAATTACTCGGCAATCCGGACTTCTTCATATAAGCCGAACAAGAACTAAATCTATAAAAAAAACTCCCACTGTATCTTTTCCCGAAACTGTGGAACGAGCTTGATCCAGACGTACGTGCGATAAATAATAGAAAAATCTTTAAAATACACTATCATCTGTGTTCATATCATCTTATTCCGAATCGAATGCAACAATCCACACTGTCCCGACTGTTTTACATAAACTTGGAATGGCCTTATGAACGTAACAACGTATGAAAAATTTGAGAAATCACAAATCTGATGGATCTGGTCTTCTCGTCATTCTGTGATCCTGCAAAGACCTCACGTAGATCTGTCGTTGGTGGATGTATAGTCAGTTACATACAAGATTTCATGGTATGGAACGGTACAAGTTTGATCGTGATATGTTGTGCAGCGAATAAAATCTCGAATTTTGAGATAACCTATTTACCGTTCATTTATAATAAAGAGGACCGATTACAGTGTACAGCCATTTTGGATAGGTCAACATCTATGGGTGGGCATTTTTTCTTCGCATATAATTCAAAGATGATCCGCTATGACACCTAGCGAAATTTCCACTGATGAAGCACCGGGATAATCCGTGGATTTTGACACGTCCAGTATCGCCCTACTGTATCACAGTTCACAGATTCGAAAGCATCTGCGGCAAGCACGGGGGGGGGGGGGGGGTCAGCTGTCTTGGGGAGTTTGAGCATTGAAGAGAGGGGTCTTCGCACAGGAACTTTTTAAAACAGTGCTATCAAATAAGATGATAAGACACAACCTTTTGACGATCTGTTTGTAGCTCCAGACGAATAACTTTTCGGTTGTCTGTTTTTTTCATTTAGATAACCGCCAGAGGAACCATAAAATCGTTCCTTTTCAATTGTATGGCCTGTAATGTGCCTTGTTGTCACGAGGATGGCATTTTTATGTAGTTGCGTATTTGATTCCAAGTTCAAATGTTAGAAACGGTAACCTATAAAAGTTAAATTGGTCATGGTAATTTCTTCACAATTTTGTTGTTATTACAAATATGTTATTCACTCATTGGGGATTAGGTTCCAATTACAGTCACTCTCTTACGACGATTTATGTGCAATGAAATCACTCACTTCCTTCGCATAGTGGTTCCCCAACTACTTCCTAACGCAATTTGTCCACTTTTTGCTACTGTGAGTTGTGCTTTCTAGCCGTACAGCAGATAATGCACGGTAGATAATCACTGTTGTTCTGTAATTCAGAACGATATTCACACTGGGAGTACATTTGTCACGTTCAGGAACGATTAAACACGAACCTCTTCAACTTCTTGCAATAATTTCAGATATCTCGACCGAAAGAATATCTGAAAAAATCAATTATAGATATTTATCTTATACCTGTTGAAGATATAGCCCATGTGTTATAGATTATCTATAACACATACCCCTATGTCATATAGATTGGAGAACGGACTATAGTCTTTTTCTATATTATAATATAATGATGACATTCGCAAAATTGTTTATAAATCGTGTCAAATCTGGTGAAATTGATTATCAAACATATTTTTGTCATAAATCATAAGAATTGAGGCGTAAGTATATTTTCTGTAATTGTTTTCCCAGTTACAGGGCCACTTTCTAAGGGGAACTATACTCTATCATTCACTTGAATTTGTAGCCTTGTTACGCACCAACAGCTTTTCCGGGCACATCACATGTATTCATGCCCAACAAGAGAAAGCAGTTGACTCCACTCCAGATGAGTCGACATTTTGACACGAAATCATCCCCAAAACCCTTTTAAAAATGCAGAAAAGAACAAAAATGGTCGGTATAAGATAAATACAACAATACCATAGTGTGTTTTGATATGTTTGATATCTCAACTCGTTGAAAGTGAGTTTTTTTTCGCTCGGCAAGCCTCGCGAAAAAAACTCACTTTCAACTCGTTGAGATATCAAACATATCAAAACACACTATGGTATTATCGTATATATATTATTTACCTGATCATACATCATACAAGAGACTAGCACCCCCTCCCCATCCCACCACTACCATACATTCAGTGTGCGAGTTGTTAACGCTGTGTGCTTTCACTTAAATACGTTTTATTCGTTTGAACTAATGTCCTTAATATCAACAGCTCACCAAATGAATTAGGGGCTGTGCTTACCGATCAATATAATTATTATTCATCTAACCTGAAAAGCAGACGACACTTGCAAAAATAATTCTTGAATAACTAATCTTTTTCATTTTTTGTCTCAAAAACATAGGTAATGACCCCTCGTTGGAACGAGCTCGACGAGCTCGTTCCAACGAGGGGTCATAACCTATGTTTTTGAGACAAAAAAATGAAAAAAATAATGAAAATTAATTGGCGATTTTTGAGAATAGCGCTGGCCGGTTTTGGCCGTTACGTTAGGTAAAGGGTTAAGGAAACATTTGACTTTTTAAAATATCTCCTAATCCACGGGGTACATTAAAATGCTCTATTTTATAGGCCCGAACCACGAGATAAGTTCGTAGCATTTGTGCGCGTAAGCTAGAAACTGTACGACAATGAAAATATGTCTAACACTGGTCGATTTTTAGTTTTAACACAGACATTACTTAAGTGCAAGAGACATCACCGATGCCACGTAAATGTTAACACGATTTAAAAAAAAATGTATTTTGATAATCTATTAAGAAAATGGTTTATAATGAGTGATGCGCATTTCTGCTGTTGGAGAAATATAACGGCCGTTACACTCTGGACGCGAAGGGAGCGTTGCGATAAAGACATAATTTACTATTGTTCGTGCAAGTTTGTATCAAGTGTCTGAAGTGCAGCATAGAATCACCGAATATAATTTGGACGCGACGCATCGTCGCGTCAAAATTATAACCAGTGGTTTTATGCTTCAGTTTATACATTTGTATCGGTCTGTAAACAATGTCTTTGTTCTTAAAAAAAGTCGCGTCGAGATGTCACCATATAATTCAGGTAGGAATTTTCATCAAGATCGACGTGTGTACCAGTAACAATGATACCTTCTTACTTTTGTTTTACAACAGATATACGCCGAATATCTTCAGAAATACATACATATTATGCCAGAATTATTTAGTAACACGTTGAAAGTATAGAAGCGCTGTTGCTGCTTCTGAAACAATAATAATTTCTTTGGCCTTTCGCTGGTTTGTCGCAGCCCTCTAACGAGGAGACCTACATTAACCCAGTCCCCCACCAGGCTATCCCCCCACTCTCCCACCTAATCTCCCAGCATTCAGTCAAAAAGAGTTTCATAATTGCCCCCCCCCCCCCCCCCCCCCCCACATCGGCACGTTCTCGACCTTCCTAACTTTAAAATTGACCCTTTCCATCATGTCATTTCCCATCCACTTATGCTTCACTAACCGTTCTAAAACAGAATTTGTATAATTCGTGTCAAAACTCACCCAACCTTGAACACGATTCATGCGCAAAGGGGTTTTCGCCAAGAGGACCTCCACCTGAAGGAAGAAAACATTCCATCAGCGTTGGGGGAACTTTATTTGTAGATAAGTACATGTATTCTTAAACATGGCAAGAAAGTGTCTCTAACCAAAACTGTGGAAGTAGGCCTTTGTGCTGTAATTGTTTCATTTGAAATTGAATCAGATGACGAGGCCGCTGCTGTGGGAACTAAGAATAAATTAGGGACCCCACATTTCGTGATTTTTTTCCCATTAGTTCCTCCCAAGACTAGTGTTCAACCGATTACCAAAAAATGGTCGATGACCGATTACCGGTTATTTGAGCCCACAATCGGCCGATTCTGATGCCGATTCCGATTGTAATACCGAGCACTACTAGACAAGTCGAGGCTCGAAAGATCTACATCATACTGAACATTTTCACAGTGTTAAACTTCGTTGACTGGTATCGCAGTAAAATTACCAGTCGCGCACACTTGGGTGGTAAACGTGGCTCTGAGTGCCACGTTTACCGCCCAAGTGCGTGCGTCTGGTAATGTTACTGCGACCTGAGTCAATGGAGAGCACCCTTCACGTTTCCGGTATGAACTGGCGATTGCCGCAAGTACACTCAATTGTAAGCCTTACATATCGTTTAACTTGTATGTCCCGTAAAGGAGCGTCTAGAGAGATGAATAATACTTATTGTGGTTGTTTCTCAACTTTACTGAATGGTGTCATTGACATCATTTTACATTAACTATTGAACAATTGCAAAAGATAAAAAGCGGTTAACGAATCATCACAAATTGCTTGTCAACAATCGGTTGAACCGATGTTCCAGGAGCCTTTGCCGTTGTCATCCGATTGCCCACAATCGACCGATTGCGGTGGCCGATTCCGATCATCGGTTGAACACTACCCAAGTCGCACTTAGATTTGAGATTGGAGTTATGCTATCTGTGTGCCGTCCAAGTAAAATGTAAGCAATCATAAATGCACTGCGAAAGAGAACAATTAGTCATTTCAACAACCAAACTTTTACAAATCAAACGTTAACCATTCTTGATGTTCGTTTTTGTTCGGGGTATGTTTGTTTTCTTAATACTCTTTGCGGGTCACCTGGACACAATTAGACAATTTTAATCGATTGTCTCAGCCGATTAGTCGATTAGCAAAATCAATAACCGTAACACTCCTACCCTTCATAAAATGTAATTGGATTTTGTCAACGACCGACCGGCCTTCAGGAAGATCAGGGTGTCACATGACCAATCTCCGACTCCAAATGATGTCACGTTGGCATTTGCGTGGAAGAAAGATTTGCACGGTGTGTTTTCGGTGTGGGATGGAGACGTCCAGACGCGTAGCCATGGGAGATGCGGCGGGTGTGAACGAACCCCTCCATAAAATTGCAGTTCCGCTTGAGGGACTATTTCCCATTTGTGATTTAATTTTTTTTTTTATAAAACGGGGCAATCTTACTTACCCAGATACATTGTCCTCTTGCTTGGCCACAGAGAGTACGAATTATCGGTGTAAGTTTTTTAAAACATAAATGTTCTTGTTTACATGTAGCTTTTGTGAACCGCCTAGGTACTATTTTGATACTTTTTATAGCCTCGGTTATAAAAAATTATTTCCAAATGAAACAAAATACTGCATTTTGATTGGCTAAGAGGTACGGTGTAACTTGCAATCCACAGTGGGTTTTTTTTTACACCGTGGTTAACCATGGTGTAAAAACAAGAATATACAATAGCAGGCTATATGGCTAAAAAAAAGTACCAATTTTTAATTATTAATTCATACCTTCTGCTCAGTTATGTTAAAATAAAAATAAAAATACAGGAAATTTAATATTTATGTGCAATAAAATATTACAGATATGGATGTCATTGGAACTGGCTCATTGAGCCAGTTCCAATGACATCCATATTTGTCTGGTTTTATTTGTTAAGAAACTTACAAAGTACAAATTTTCTGTCAGTTTTTATCCCACAATGTAGGTTAAAGTATTAACTACACCAAACTTCTTGGAAATAAATCCGTTATCCTTGTGTTTTCCAGGGGGTATGGGAATTTACACCGGTTTGGGAACTCATACACCCTTCGGCTTTGTCTCAGGGTGTATGAGTTATCAAACCGGTGTAAATTCCCATACACCCCGGAAAACACAAGGATAACTAATAGTATAAAAATGCCAGGGCCTTTTAATAAACTAGTTGCATGGCCCTGGTACTACAGGCCTTATATGTTACACCTTAACGCAGTGCAATTTCTGTCCGAATCACATATTAACAGAATTACTTATATATACTAGCGGAAAAAAGAAACGTTTTTTTCTGTGGTAAATATTTCAAATGTGTTATGGATGATTATTTCATTGTTTGGATTTTGAAGTTATTTCTTCATTACTGATTAAATTTTCACGAGTTTTGTTGTCTTAACACAGACGGCATTTGCATGGATAACGTTCAAACCTGGGTACCTTACGCACTTTCTGGATCACAACCAATAGCGGATGTCCCTTCAGTCAGTCGCTGCTCTAACTCTCCTTACCATTGACCCCATCAAGTTGTTTATGGTCCTTTGTGGGGTGTTATTCCACTCCTGTAGAAGGGCCTGCGCGGGTTGAGTGACGTTATTTGACGCGCTTCCTGAGCACTTATAGCTACATATGATTCTTTATACCATGGTTACCTATTCTACTATATATAAAACGCCTATTACATACATTTTAGCTTTGCACACCAACCGGCGTGAAAACTCCAGCAATGGGATTTCAGTAGTTAAAATTTACACCTACAGTGGAACTACATCCAAGCTGACCTTTGGTGACGTCGCCTCGAATGCAAACTTGTCTAAAATTATCACTCGTCGCCTCGCGAAGAGTGAAATGAAACCGGTAATTATTTATTACGTTTTTAGATAAGTTTACCTCATAAGATACCCAAAATTAACAAACATACCTTGTCTCATGTTAACAAAGCATCTATAACTCGAAATAGTATGTTATTAAAATGAAAAAAGCCCCGTAATTTGTGTGTTTCGTTTCGGCGATAAAATTGCCAGTGGAAGTACCGCCCACCGGTGCTCGTGTAAACAAACACGGATTCGCACGTGTGAATATTGATTTATTTAACATTTAAACTCATATTAATCTGACGCTCATGGTATAAATAAAATATACCCAAAGTAGCTTGGTGTACCAAATGTTCACCACTCGTGGTAAAGTGGTGTTAACTGCGCGCCAAAGGCTCGCGGTTAACACCACTTCACCACTCGTGGTGAACATTTGGTACACCAAACTACTATGGGTATATTCTATATATATATACAGGCAACAAATAAATTTTATGATGATGGAAACATAGAATATGCCCAAAGTAGCTTGGTGTACCAAATGTTCACCACGAGTGGTGAAGTGGTTTTAACAGTCAGCCTTTGGCGCGCGGTTAACACCACTTCACAACGCGTGGTGAATATTTGGTACATCAAGCTACTTTGGGTATATTTTATTTATACCATGATCGTCAGATTATTAAGAGTCGCTATTATTTTTTCTCGATTTGACTGAAAAGCAGATGTACATATGTGCAAATCTGTTTTTGTTTACATGAGCATCGGTGGGTGGAACTTCCGCTGTCAATTTTATCGCCGAAACGAAATGGAAATTGAAACGGAGCCTTTTTCGTTTTAATAACATAATAACATACTATTTCGAGTTATGGATGCTTTATTAACATGAGACAATGCATGTGTGTTTAATATTTGGCATCTTATGAGATAAACCCATTTAAAAACGTAATAAATAATTGCCACTTTCATTTCACTCTGCGAGGCGACGTGCCATAAATTTAGACAAGTTCGCACTCAGGTCGACGTCACCAAAGGTCAACTTGGATGTAGTTCTACTGTAGGTGTAAACTTTAACTATTGAAATCCCATTGCTGGCGTGTTCACCGCGGTTGGTGTATAAAGCGAAAATGTATGTCATAGGCTTTTCATATATAGTAGAATAGGTAATCATGGTATAAAAATCAATATTCACACGTGCGAATATGTTTTTGTTTACATAAGCACCGGTGGGCGGTACTTCCACTAGCAATTTTATCGCCGAAACGAAATGGAAAAAGAAACGCGTAAATTACGGGGTCTTTTTCATTTTAATAACATACCATTTCGAGTTATGTATGTTTTATTAACATGAGACAACATATGTTTGTTAATGTTTGGTTTCTTATGAGGTAAACTTATTTAAAAACGTAATAAATAATTGCCGGTTTCAATTCACTCTTCACGAGGCAACGAGTGATAAATTTAGACAAGTTTGCATTTAAGGCGAGGTCACGAAAGCTCAACTTGTATGTAATTCCACTGTAGATGTAAATTTTAACTAGTGAAGTCCCACTGCTGGCATGTTCACCACGGTTGGTCTGTAAAGCTAAAATTTCTGTCTTAGGCTTTTTATATGTTGTAGAATAGGTAGTCATGGTATAAATAAGATTATTACACATCTATTACACTTTAAACCCTTGTATTTAACGGAATCGCCGCTGACATAAATGTTTCTGTATTCAACTGGGTGATGTATAAGCCGGAACTTTTTCCCCATCACTTTTTTGCCGTCGAGTAATTAATAATTAATTACGCTTCGAAAAGTTTCCAAATTTCGTTGTACTATTATCGATCGTCTGTCGCGTAGTGTGAAAATGAAAACGTCCAAAGTGAAATAAAATCGGTTCACAAAGAATTAGTTAACTAAAAATGAGATAATATCAAAAAGCAATCATTTCCAACCACAACATTAACCCAGTCCCTTGACCGTCTCGTCTGTGGATCCCCATATATCTAAATTGGTTAACCTTATTTCGGTGAATCTTCGAACATCCTGACATGCTTCGAACTTCTTTTAAAAAAGTTTCTCACAGCTGTTTTGCAAATCTTCCCAAATATGTACTTATATTTTTACGAACAGTAATAGCCACCAAATGGTTAGGCGTGAATGGACGCCAGCCGAAAAGAAAGAGTGATACGAATTTCAACAAACACGCCCAGTAGAAAAGATAACGAATGTAATTTAGACTGGTTCCCAAAAGGTTGTTTTGATTTTTTATCGATCCATTTGAACAGTACAGCTTCAAAAACAAACGAACTCTTCACCTTTGGGTTTAAACATCGGAATTAAAATTTGTTTATTTAAATGAATTTTAATGCATAGGATGTGTAATAAACACAGAACGCGATGTATTTTTTGAATCGGTGGGTATTTTACATAACTCGTTGGAATGGCGTAGTCATATTTCGCTCGAGCCTACGGCTCTCACGAAATATGACTACGCCATTCCAACTCGTTATGTGAAACACCCACCGATTCAAACACACATCGCGTTTTGACTATTTATTCCCTGGAATACAAGGAATTCTAGCCTTTCGGAAATTAAATTGCAAAATGTCTCCAACATAGGAGAACCATGAGCTCCCCTGTGAGAGCATTCTTTATATTTCAACCCTTCCCCAAAAACCCGGGCCATAAAGCTGGCCCTTCTGTCGAATTTCGCGGTAGTGTTATGGGAGTTGGCGTAACTCCGAATGTGCTATAGATAATCAAACGTCATGATATGACTGAAGGGAGTAGTATGTAATGTATGAATCGAACCCTATGGAATGATTTTGATGGGTGACATCGGATATGATATTTTGGACGGAAGACTAGTATTATCATATGGGTTGTTGTAACATACATGGGTAACAGCACCAGTGACGTTGATGGTTGTCATGATGGTTGCATGGGCATCGTGTGTTATCATCGCAATGACTGTAATGGTGCTTGTTTTTAGGTTGAAGATTGCTATGACACCTGGCTGCTACGGTGAGACGTCATGAATTACGTCACAATGACGTCATCGGCTGTCCTTTCTCGTGGCGAAAAGGAACAGCAAAAATAGACACATAAACATCCATGAAAAAGTAAAGCGTTGAGCTTCAATACTATACAAATGAGATATTCTACTTCAATAGAACACAACTCAGAACCACACTCTGTCACATAACATCTATGCGAGCGTAAAAATACAGTGCTCAAGAAGGTCAACAGCTAATATTCACCCAAAAGGGCTACAGAGAATCTATACTATGCTACCAAGGCGCTCGTCGTAAATCAAATGCAAAGATACTATGACATAATACATAATGCAGCATACTTGTAAAGCTTCAGATATGCAAACAGCATGAAAACCAAAATATCAGCCAAAACGAGCGTATAAAATTCATACATATAAAACACACTAGAAAATTGAACATCTGCTCGACACTTCGTAACCTTAGATTTACTTGCTACTCATTGCAAACTATAAAGGAATCAGTCACGCCAGCAGCCCGAGAAAGCTAAACATAGTATCAAATGGTGAATAAAATAGCCATATGCAACAGAAACTATTAAGTCATTCGTGATTCATTCTCACGATGATACAGTTGATGACGCCAACGATGATGTAATTGAAACCATCGCTGGTGATGTCCCTGGTTACGCATCGATGCCGTAACAGCATAGTAACAATCTCCACAGCAATCGTTACAATAGAACACTTGCTTAGTAACCCATTACCAAAGCCATCGACGTCACCGCATACATTGCAAACCACGCACACAGGAAACATTACCATAGAAACCGTTGCCATGACAACACGTGTTGCGACTGTACACTACCATATGAGAACCGATGATGTCTCCGGTGATGCTGGTCACATCTGTTAGCATAACAACTAGTAGTCACGTGATTAATCATTGACAGCGTCACTCCCGAGGTCAGCCAGTGACGTTACTCTAAAAGGTCGTTTTTCTATTACTTTCCACTGACGGGCACGTTGAATCTAAAACAGATGATATGAACTGAGGATGAAATCTGGTCTTCTGGGTATCACTTTATTCTACAGCGTGTATTGTGCAGCATGCGGCCGATGCTGTGATGATATTTGTACAGAAGGACCTCTCGGTTACAATGGTATTGAGCTTGAGTATAATCATCTCTCTGAGCTTTTGCCTCCTCTTCTCCCCATCCATCTTCAGTCCTCACCCGGGTTAAAAATTCTGTTTCCGCTGCTAGCTGGGTGCGTCTGTCATACGATCTTACCATTTATCACTTCACAACCTTCGCCCATTCGCAATTTGAAAAAAAACCTTATACACGTATTTCTAGGTTTTCAAAATCACAAATGGCTAATGCTCTATCTTTAAATGTTCTACCAACAGCAACCCGTAATTTTGCACTACGTTATGTATTCTCCTATCAGATGCTCTGGTAAAAACAGTATCTTTCCTTTTACCTCTATAACTTTAACTTTTCACCTTTTTATCTGAATTTTTTTTTATTACTCGACTTTTTCTTAGTCTCAGAGGTTGTAAAACTATAATCTCTGTCACATTGTGTGACTTGTATCTTTGAAATACACGTGGATGAGGCAATTATGACACGATTTATTAATGTATTATTTACTTATTGGTTTTTGATGTCACTTTCAGGCTTCAGAGGCGGACTGGCCATATGGTCTACCAGAAAAACCTCGGGGACCCCAAAAGTGATGCAGCCCAAGACATGTTGGTGCCTGAAATTTTGTGAAGACACCCAACAGGCGAAATGGATCTGATTGCATAGAATATCGGTATATTGAAATATTCTCTATGTGGACTGCCAGTGGCAGTCCACATAGAGAACATTTCGATATACCAGCAGTCTAGTCTGCACTAATCGCTCAGATGCAAGGAAATAGCGTTCTTTTAATCTGAAAAATCAAAATAATTAAGTTTGTAAAAATCATCAGCAGCAAAATTTTAATTAATGCTTCATTAATTAATTGTGTGGTGATTATTCCGGTAATTAGTGTTTGGAATATAATATTGATGCGTCCGTTGCAATATTGCCCATTCGTTGAAGGTGACCAGTCCACGCAGTCTGTACTGTATATAACAGGATAACCTTTTATTAACATTTACTTTTTCGGTTTTTTTTCAGAGATGGACAGTACTCAGACGGCTTCTCTCTCACAGCCATCCGACAAAGACAGTGGTTTCAAAGGTGGCGGCAGAGAATAATGGGAGAGAGGAAACCCCACCCCCAAGTCAATGTAGATGTCCCAGCACGCTATCAGCCCACGCGACGGGGTTCAATTCACGTGCCTGCTACAACTGTGCCTGCTCAACAACAGTTTCCCTGGAGCGTCCACTCCAGTGAGAACAGTCTTATACAAAGACAGACAAGTCAAGGAGATGAAACCTCGTTAAAAAGACGGAATATAACAAAAGACATTGATTGTCAGACGGAACCACAGATTAATGATACTTATTACAAACAATTTCTACGTGGTCGTGGCATATCCATTAGCCCCGGAGATGCGCACTATTCACAATTTCTGCCATTTGATAATTACTCATTATCTCTCAACAAATCTCCGAGTGGAAACGTTCTCGCCGATCCCAAAGTGAATCAATCACCGGACACAGACAGTCCGGACATGTTAGACAGTCCATGTGAGTCGTTTAATGACGAAGAGAGGGGGAATCGCCAGGAGCGTATACCACTCTTGGTAGCGTATATTGAGAAAGAAATGACTGATTTAATCGATACAAATGATTCTGATATTAGAAAAGACACTTTGCCTTCCGAACCTTCCCATTCGCGTCGGTTAGTGACATTTTCAGAAGGTATAAATAGAGGTAAGGGCGGAGCCATATACGGAAGCCGAGTGGCTCCGCGGAGTACGACACTTGTTAAGAGCGCGTCTACCAAAAGTGACCCCTTGTCGAGTAAAGCTGAGAAACGGAAAAGCAGCGGAGCTAAACGGAAAAACAGTAGTTCCGAAAAACAATCATTGGTTACTCCTACAAATAAATCCATATCATCTACCGAAAAGCCGAGAGATATAGACCTCTCTTCGCCAGAAAGTATACGTCAGCTTATGTCTTCAGCTGATATAAGAGTGAACGTTAGTCCAACAAAGACGGGAAAAAGTGTTCCACCACAAACAATACCTAAATCAGGTTCTTCCACGGGAATGGAGTTATTGGAAGATGAGGAGATGAGTGTATTAGAATTCAGAAACTATTTACTTCAACACGGTTTAAAATTAGACATGGATTCAGTTCAGACGTGTGATTTATGATCTCAAAATTTTATACTTAATGTGTCGGATTTTTTTTACAACATAGAGGTCATGAGCCTTACAAACTATTTATACATTCAAGTCGAAACTCTTCGGGCGGATGTAAATTTAATACGGATGGGAGCAGGGCGTCGCTACGGGGGTTAATGGTTATGAGACATCCACAATAATTTTTTGTCGAGTTGTGTGAACAACCGAGACCTATAGTTTGGCAAAGGCCGGTGGGCGTCCGGGCTTCGGGCGTCCTCACACTGTTAGCGCAATAACTTGAACAAACGTTCTCCGATTTGACTAATATTTGCCATCCTGGCCTTTTGCAATAACATCTCAAGCGAGTTTGAAAACTGGCACGGCCCGATTTTCTGTTAGAGTTATGGGAAATAATTGGTACATTTTTATGAATTTTTAGCTCGTTAGCGCACTAACTTGAATAAACGTTCTGCGATTTGACTAATTCTTGCCATACAGATCTTTTGCAAAAATAACTCAAGCAAGTTCAAAAACTGGCCCGGTCAGATTTTCTGTTACAGAGTTATGGGCCTTCAATATTTTTTTACGAATTCTGAACTTATTATCATTATAACTTGATCAAACGGTTCCAGATTTGACAACCGGGATATGAGTGATAACCGGGTTATGGACATGCAACACTCTCCGATTGCTACGACAATTCGACGCCCACATCTCCGATGCGCACCTCTTGTTTTTGGTCCGGACCGTGTCATCTGGTTTGGGGTCTTAGATATCAATTCGTTCTTGCTTGTAATCATGTACTTTCCAAAAAGACTGGTTGTGATACTTGGACAGATTCAGTCGGTCGTAGATACAGAAGACTGTAGTACCCGATTCGGCCTGTCGGGGTCCCAGCATGACCCATTTAGAGTATCGGTAAGGTGCGTGCTAATTAAATAAGATTTGCGTTGAGGTGGTTTTACGTGGTGAAGAAATTGCACAAAATAAACTGCATCCACATATTGCGCAAATATCTTTGTTCTATTCACACACAAAAATTGTAGGTGCAATATCACATTAATTGGCTGAGAAGAAAGGTTTCAGCTGCAATATTATTGTGAACTTACAGAAAATAGAGGCAGGTTCTAATTTTTTTCAATAAATTACATCAATAAATTGATGCAATAAATCTATTTTACATGAGCAATATTCTAGGCAATACATGGTTGAAATAAATTGCATGCAAGAAATTACTCGTGTAAAACCACCTTTTCGGCTACTACATGTAAATATTATTTATTCACCTATAATTTCAAAGAAGTCTTGAGTTTGTTTTTTTTTACTAGAATCCTGATTGATTAATATTGGAACTACATCATCAAGGCATGCCTTGATGAAGTAGTTGGAATATTTGATCAATCAGGACCTGAGTCATCACAGGGGGGGGGGGGGGGTGCAGATTAGGTGTTCCCATCCCCCAATTGGTCATTTTCGCAACATCCTTGAACGGGTGGTAAGCATCGAACTGTTTCATCTAGCGGTATTCCATTGTGACGTTTGATGTAATTGGAACACCAGATCGGTGATTTGTATTGAATATCTGTTCCTCCTTACTTCCTCTTAATTACACAAGATCATCAGAAATTCATTGGATGTTACTCCTAATGATCGTGGCGCGCCAGGTGGTTACTCGCATTGAGGTGGAACAATATCGAATTATTTATTTATTTATCTAGTTATTTATTGGTGTTTTAGGTCACATACTTATGCATAATAGCTAATCGTGACCGTGACAGTTTTACGGATGGAGGAAGCCGGAGTACCTGGAGAGAACCACCGCGCATCGACGATGCAACTGTCAGCTCCTCAACATTCTGTTCAAGCTCCGTTCAAGCAGGGTTACAGCGGTTGAAGACATGTACACCATCGACGTGCAGTACGCCTTAGTACACGGCGTCATCGTGTCCCCGTATAGGCAACCGGGATGAAGTGCCTTGTCTAAGGACACAACGCGGGTCTTCCCGGATCGGGATCGAACTCTGAACCTCTAGCATAGAAGTCCAACAGCCTAGCACCGAGCCACCGCGCTCCCTGAATAATATCGAAACACAACATGAAGTGATATCCCCGCCCATAAGATATTTAGAGTTCCGAGATAAAGAACAAGACGCATGAGCAGCCTTTCAGCTTATGAACCATAAGGGTACATAAACTGAAAGCGTTCTTGCGCTCGTTTTGGACTTCTCGGAAATTTAAATGCTTGTTTTTTCAGTTTTACAAATGCCTTCAACACTGATGGTCACTTCGTATCCGACAGTTTTACAGGTGACGGAATCCAGAGGGTTATGAGGGAGCCACCGAGCAGTGACAAGAAAGTGTAAATACCTATCGAGAGGAGAATGTACCCGCAGTCTCTATAAGAAGTCATTCATTCTTCCCACTTTGTTCGGGGTTTGTAGTTAAGGGTGAAAAGCCGCTATTTTGCAAACCATCAGCTGACAGTTGACGAAATCACAATGTTGATTAGGCAAAAATTATCCTTGTGCTTGAAATATCATTGCATGAAAGCCTTCGTTCCGATTAAATAAATTATCTTCAAGGCGATGATTTACAGACTTTTGCCCCTTGGGAACTCCGAGAAGTGAAGCAGTGCTTGTTTACTGTAAACAAGCTCTGTTTTACTGGTAAAATAGGACCTGTCACAATGCCTGGGGTGGAAGTCCTCTAAAATGGGCAATATGGGTATAACTGATTGTTGGACTTGACTTTGTATCTATGTTGCGGTCACGATTAGCCATTGTGTAGAAATATGTGATCTTAAACACCAATCAATAAATAATAAACTTACAGACGTTTGCAACAATATAAATCTCGATCTAATTTCCTGATCACTCAAGGACATTTCCGGGACAGCATAAAGTGCAATTTCATATTTGATATTCGTCGTAATTCGGTTTCTCAGAAGGAATTTAGTGGTCTTAATTTGTACATTATTTGAGATTGTTCTTTTTTGATAAAAGGTTTGATGAATTCCTTGTAATTCCTTTACCCATCGCACACCACGTTCCGTATGTAGTATTAAAAATGTCCAGGGAATCATTTTAGAAATTGTACAAAGTGTGACGTAATGATTGCCCCTGATTCTTGTTGTCGTTGGCGATATATTTCTGGCAGAGATGGACAATATACCGAAAAACCGAACCAATACCGATATCACGGGGGTTCCGAAAAACTGAACCAATCTTTGAATACCGAAACCATCAGAATTTTGAATTGTTCCTACATTCGCTATTTATAAGGTCTTCATCGGGCTTGGTAGCAGTTGAAGGGTTCATTTTCATGAAGGAAGTGACTTATTTTTTTTTCAGTTCTGTCAATCCTTGGGGTTCTGGGCAATTGGCCTGAATTCTCAATAGACTACAACCTGTGCACGTCCAGTTGCTTAGCAATAATTTTTAGCCAAATCTTGGGTGCCTTAACAGGCAGCCAAGCTTTGACTGGAAATCACTGCCCGAATGATTTTTCTACTGCCAGCAAGACCTCTTAAAGATGGCATATTTAGCCATATATACTCTAAGATTGTAGATGTCTTAAGTAGGCCTTGAAAGGTTAAGGCGTGTTTAGAACAAGTCACCAAATTACTATATTAATTACTATATTAATACATGATTTGTGCTGGCAAAAGAATGATAATGCTGAGCTCAATCGCAGTGGTAAATGTAGCACTGTGATAGAATGATACAAGACCAACTTATTGTGTATTTTCCTGAAGTGAAGTCCCCTTTGGTACTATCAGTCAATCTCAAGTCAGACACCGAACACCGAACCGATACTGCGGTATGCCCACATAAAAATACCGAAACCGATACCGAACCCAACATTCCTATACCGCCCATCTTGAATTTCTGGCAACTGGGTTTTATTTGAAGATTAACTGTGCGGTATTTATGACACGTGTAATACACAGTTATCGTTCTAACAATGCCCAGTTATCATTAATATCATGTACAGATGTTGTTCGTGGTCATTAATTCGCATACCTGCGAGGGTAAACTTATTATTTATATCCAAAAATCACATCTCATAATGTTGTGTTTACGTGTTCGGAATTCTTCCGATAACTTTCGGACAACTCCGTTTTTTCTCCTCGCAATGTCGTATCGTCAAAAATTCGATTAACGTTTTAATAAATATTTCAGTATTTTCGAATTGTTTCTTTTGCATATTGTGTCTTCATGTTCTTTGATATACAAGAAAATAAGAGAGACGATATTTTTTAAAATTAGCAATTATTGTCTCTTTAAAGTTTTCCAAATGACACAAGAACTCACCATTCGAATCGTATTTTATTTGGCGTTGTGATATTTTTGTAAGCGACGGTTTACTTTTATTTTTTCTACTTTTCACCTCAACAGGAATTCTTCTGCCCTCTTTGGGAAAGGGTCCGGGACCCATGCAATTGGGAAAACTCGCGTCATGAAGGCTCCAATTGGTAATTTGTTTGGGAGAAGAAACGCACAAAGAACACGAAATGTTACCTTCATATTGAATAGAGAGCATTAACATAGAAACTACCACATGTACAGTACGTGGAGAGTGGATTGTAACTAAATCACCCGCGGAGTGGAGTTATCACCCAAGCTATAATTTTCAAATTTTGTACACATCGACAAAAAACACAAGCAATGTTTCAGCCAATGGACCTCCGGGTTTAACCCGGAGGTCCATTGGCTGAAACTTTGCTTGTACTGGTTATGCTTTGCAACAAATTTGCAATTATTGCTTGAGTGGAATCTCCACTCTGCGGGTGATTTAGTGATAATACACTCTCCACAACATGTAACAAGTTTTATAACAAGCAATCGCATGACAAAATGATCAATTTCTAATCTCTATTACACAAATTGTTCGTTTGCTACCAAATGATGAAGATATTTTTGCATTTTGCAATACTTTGACAGTTTACTTCATGTGGCTTTTCAGTTGCGTCCAGGAAAGGATTTGCCTATAAACAACTGACAAGGTTCTTGGGATGTAACTTGCAGATGCATCTAAAAACTGCTGCTGCAGAAAAAAGTGACTAAAGTCAAAATAAGGACTTCAATCGTTAATAAAGAATTTCGTTTTTATTTGAATGAGGACTGAGATTGGGAAATTTATGAGTTGAATTGGGAAAAATCATGTCAAAATGCCCTTGGGAAAGGGTCTCATATTCGCCCCCTACAGACACCCAAAAAAATCCAAGCTCAATCAGGGTATAAGATAACAACAAAGTAAATCTCATCTTATACCTCTCTTTCTCTCTCTCTCTCTCTCTCTCTCTCTCTCTCTCTCCCTCTCTCTCTCTCTCTCTCTTTCTTTCTCTCTCTCTCTCCTCACCCCCACCCCCCGTAAACGGATATCAGTCCCCTGGGGAGGCTTAATTTTAATCTACGGTGAAATTGATGTTACTCAAGGTAAGCCTAGCTAGATAAAAGTGATACAGGATAATAAAGAATGGTCTGGAATTACAAATACTGCTGACCTGGTGTGTTCCTTCATACAAGCACATGTAGTATTCACCCGTCGATGACCCCTCCTTGTATCACGGTAAGCCGCGGGCGATTTGTTTTTAATTTGAGTTGAAATACCCGCATTTAAGAATAATGCTCAAATGTGAATTTCCAGCACTCTACAAGTTCATTGGATAATATAGTGGAGCCGGATATTGCCAAAACATTAGTAAACAAGTGCACTAAAAACCTACCCTCCCTCTCTCGCCCCCATGCATAATCAAGAATAATTATACACAGTTTGAAAGCGTTCACTTACCAATGCCAAGCAAGATATTTTTGGTAAAATAACTCTGTGTGCGTGCGTGTAGGGTGGAGGGGATAATAGTGGGAAAATAATGGGCACATGGTGTGGTGATGTCATGGCTTAGCCATCTTTACACACCACCCCACACCCCACCCCCGGCCCCGGCCCCGGCCCCGGCCCCTATTTGAAACCGACATTTGTACCCAGCAGAATTATACCAAGACATGTTTGCACTATTGTTGCCAAAGTAGATAGAATTGGTTCAACACCTATACCTTTAATTGTGCTTACAAGTAAGTAAAACTGCAACTGCATCGTAACTGGGCCTGGTTTGCCCCCCCCCCCCCCCCCTTAAAACTTACTCGTTCTCGCATTGGACTAATAATACTCGTGGGCTAATACTTATGTGTGAATTTATTATTGATTTTTTTATAATTTGAGAAGGCGATAATTTGAACAAAATGTAATCTGATTTTCTCGAAACTTGCAATAGGTCTACATTTTGAGATAACCTCATTCAGGTTTGATATTTACAAAATCTCGTCGGTCTTTGAAGGAGTTATGCCTCTTTTTGTTGCAAACCCGGTATTTGTCGGATAATAACATTGTGAATGTGTTAGCGATAACTTCAACAAATGTAATCGGATTTTCATGAAACTTGCTATTGATACACACTGAGAGAAGATCTCTGTCAAATCTTCACCAAATTTCGTCATTTTTTTTTTGTTTTTTTTTTGTAGTTTTGACCCTTTTTGTGAGAAAGTCCTTGTTTGTCTGATACGTTTGTGAACGTGATAACTTGAACCAATGTAATAGGATTTTCATGAAACTTACACTTGGCATACGTTGTGAGAAAATCTGAGACAAATTCGCTATTCACTAAATTTCGTCTGCGTTTGCAGGAGATATGCCCACTTTCGTTGGAAATTTGATGTTTGTTAAATGACATTATGAATACGATAACTTGAACAAATATAGTCAGAGCTTCACGAAACTTGCAACAGGCAAACATTTTGAGAAGATCTCGGATCTGGAGCCATCATTATAAACCTTTTATAATTTATATTTTCTAGAATTGTATTGTCTACCTATTAATATAACTGACTAATATAACTGTCTAAACTGAAGCATTAGTATTTTAAAAGATATGGCAACTGGCAAATTGCGACATCTTTGAAAATTCTAATGGTTCATTACAACATGTTTAAATTCGTAACTAGAAAATACAACTGTGAATGTTTTATAGTTTGGGCCCCAGGTGTCGGTATTCATCAAATGTTGTTGGCTTCTGTGGGAGTTATGTCCCTTTTTGTTGGAAATTAAGTGTGTGTCTGCTGATGACTCTGTGAATGCAATAACTAGAAATTTCATCAAATTTTCACGAGCTCCCTATTAACATTTATTGTGAGTAGATCTTTTATTTTTATGAGCACTTAGATACACCTCTCTCTTTCCGGGCGGGGGATTTTTCCATCTTGTGGCATATGCTTGTTGATTTGGTAACGATAATTTTCGAACGGGAAAGTTGGATGCAATCGCATTCACTTTCATACTCGCACAAAATTCTTCGAGTATATTTATTTATTGGTGTTTAAGGTCACATACTTATGCACGATGGCTAATCGTGACCGTGACAGTTTTACGGGCGGAGGAAGCCGGGGTGCCCGGAGAGAACCACCGAGCATCGACGAGCAACTATCAGCTCCTCAACATTCTAACTCTGTTCAAGCTCCGCTCAAGCAGGGTTACAGCGGCTGAGGACATGTGCACCATCGACCTGCAGTACGCCTTAGTGCACGACGTCATCGTGCCCCCATGTAGGCAACCGGAATAAAGTGCCTTGCCCAAGGACACAAAGCGGGTCGTTCCGGATGGGGATCGAACTCGGGACCTCTAGCATAGAAGTTGAAACAGTCTACCACTGAGCCTCCGCGCTTCCCCAAATTCTTCGAGTGGAAATTGAAATGAAAAATATTGTAAACACTCTAAAACCAATTAGGTTAAAATCAACCCAAATCAAATGGGTTGAATGATTATGAACCAATATTCACTCAACCCATTTGATTTGGGTTAATTTTTAACCCAACTGATTTTAGATTGCAATAATATGAAAGTGATTATTTAAAATAAACATCATGTGCAGACAAAATAAGTATTAGCGATATTTTTACTTTTACTTTATCGTGGAGACTGAATGGTTATTATGAAAATCTCCAATACAAATTACTCGCAATTAAAGATAAAAGCCGGTCGTTTGAAAGTTGTGCTGTTCAAAAAGGTTGCATCACGTGAATCTCTGATGGGACGAATCGCCCGCATGAAAATCTACAATGAAAATGGAAGGGTGGATGTAGGAAAGGTCTATTTGGTTGCCAAGTTACACGCGCGCGCATTTGTGGTGGAGCCAAGCAGAAGAGGAACCACATTTGATAATTGTCCGGGTGTCTTGTATCAGCTGTGTTCAACTCGTGCCAGTCGAGTTTGGTAGTATATAAGCCGAGGCTGACGTGTGTAACAAGGAAGGCAGATATCATAGGTCTCCAGACAAAATCTTTCTATACAATTAATACTCATCAATGAACACGCAAAAAACACCAGATGCCCTCTTTCTCTTTTGAATATCGACTCCATGTAGTAAAATGATCTCGAATTCGTCGGTAATCGTCGGTAGTCCCGGTGTAAAAGGAATGGAAGTCCGTAGGAACGTTAGTCCCTCTGGACTATTATTCCGCGGAATTATAGTCCTAGGTCTAACATTTCTAGGAATAGTAGTCCGCCGGACTACTATTCCTAGAAATATTAGACCTAGGACTGTAATTCCGCGAAATAATAGTCCAGAGGGACTAATTTTCCTACGGACTTCCATTCCTGTTACACCGGCGCAAAATTTCAATTAAAATCACGACTCATTATCGTCCTTCAGCTTTGGTTTTTAACAGTTTTTTAGAGAATGATTACGGGTACTCCCCGACGAATTATGATTAGGTTGTCGTCATATTACAATACACTGGAGAATGACTTCCGGTGTGACAGGAATGGAAGTCCGTAGGAAAATTAGTCCCTCGGCGGACTACTATTCCTAGAAATGTTAGACCTAGGACTATAATTCCGCGGAATAATAGTCCAGAGGGACTAACGTTCCTACGGACTTCCATTCCTGTCACACCGGCACTCCCAAATAATAGTGATAAGGATCTCTCATTGTTCTGTTACAATTTATCGGCGAATGGCTACTGACACTTCCCTTAAATTGTAACAAGGACCTCTTCATGTTTTGTTACAGTTCAATAAATGTCGATTACCCGCAACTCCCAATAAATTGTGACAAACGAATAAACTCTATCAAAATGAATCTAACACTACATCTGTTAACACCTAACTGGAAGGTGTCGTCTAAAAAGAAATATTTTTTGTATGCTAGCCAATAAATTATCGAAAAAATAAATGTTTATGGAAAATTTACAACTTGAAATTGACGGGATCGATACTGTGATCAGGCGATACAACAATGCAGGATCTGGCATTTTCAACCCAGAGTTCCTGACATTATGTGTAATAAAATGGACGAATCTATTTTGTATTTTGGAGGATGTTCAGTACGGAACTAGTTCAACCCCACAGCCCCATTGGGTTGTGGGGTTGTATTATTACTGATTTTGTCGATCATATATTACTTTTTGTGTCTTTAAGTTGAACACCATATTTCTCTTTATGGAAAATGAAAAGGATCACGTGACCATTCTAAATTAATTCCGCATTGAACCAGTTGAATAAACACTAAACACCTACAGCGAAAATAACATAATTCAACATGGTTCTATTTTATAGTGATAGAACAAGCATTTTCTCACTTATTATTTATCTGCGACAGACAGAAATATTTTTATGAATAAAAATGTTTGTTTATATACCTGTATTTTGTGTTGCATTTTGTCATTTTGTGTGGATTTACTTCATTGCCTTCAATCTAAAATTTCGGATCGAATCGAATCGCGAATCGAATCAGACAGACGATTTCCAATCGACTCGAATCTTGTATTGAACCTTGACGCTTTTCAGGTTGTAGATATTGCATCTTCATACAACCGTAAATATTGTCAATCTCCACTCAGTATTGCATGCAGCGATGATCCGTTTGTTAGGGCAATTCAATCAAAAAGCGTCATATAAATCGACTTTCGATAAAGTTATCTCTCCTGAAAGTATTAGAGGGGTGAGGAAGATCCAATTAAGAAGCGTACAATTGTTGAGAAAACGCCTATGACATCAGTAGAAAATAAAGCGAAGTTTCCTTTTGTTATTTTTAATAAACAAAAACAACAGACAGCTCTCGGGGCTGTCTGTTGTTTCCGTTTATAAAAATTTTCAAAAAGAAACTTTGCTCTTCATGGGAAGGTAATTAGAAGCAACTAAGGGATTGTCTACTTTGGTTCTTTGCTTAGCGAATGGTTTTTTACAATAATTTGTAAGTTTGTATTCTTCCCAGGAAAGAAAAATTAGCAAATCTTGCCTCCTAGACTTTTAGATTAACCCTTTACCCAACGAATCGGCCACAACCGCCCGCGTAATATACAAATTCAGCAGCTGAAAAATATTATTTTTCAAAAAATGTCAACAAAACCATATCATTTGACCGCACTTTGGAACGAGCTCGATGAGGGGTCACATGATATGGTTTTCTTGAAATTTTTTGAAAAAATTAGAAAATGATTTTTAAAATAATAAATTTTGATATAGTGAAGGGTTAATGGAAAGGATTATGTCTGTATTATATGGCACGATGCGCACACTGTTGATATAATGAACAGAAAAGGTTACAGAACATCAAAAGATGGTGAAAGCACCGTTTGCTGATCTTAAATGGGTTTAACCCTCTATCCAACGCAGACGATTTCAAAATTTATTATTTTAAATATCATATTTTAAATTTTTTCAAAAAATTTCAACAAAACCATATCATGTGACCCCCTCTTTGGAACAAGCTCGTTCCAAAGAGGGGTCACATGATATGGTTTTGTTGAAAATTTTCGAAAAATAATATTTTTTCAGCTGCTGAATTTGCATATTACGCGGGTGGATGCGGGCGATTCGTTGGGTAAAGGGTTATTAAACAAAGAATAATAGTCAAACGTTCAAACGGATTAAGGAAATATCGTAAAAAGCCAGCATCTTATACTACTCTGCAGGAAAATGCGTGAAGTCAGTGAAATGATGGCACATCTACGTAAGAGCGTCGCTAACATTTCGAAATTTCAATTTTTATATGAAATTCCAAATTAGTGTCAAACTTACTGATAACTTTAGAATATTAAGGTTAGCTAACGTTCCTGTAAATCTCTTCCAATAACGAATATTGTCAAATGATGAGTATTTTCCAGAACGGAAACAAAGTGGTTTGGGAAGCGGTACCGTCTTGAATCCTTCTTCTTTTATCAGAACTCTGTTCAGGAGACCTGATGATAGAAGAAAAATTCAGACGGAGAACATTGGTGGGAATTTGATAACATCTTGATGATTCGAAAATTCTCAAATCAGCGCGACTCGAATCAAATCGAAACGAGTCACAGAGACGATTTTTAATCGAATCGAATTGCGGAAATTCACAAGGCTCTACTTCAATCTCCCGAAATAAAAAAAGAGAATTATTGTACCTGGTTTGGAAAGAGCACGGATGCTAATTGGTAAGAACGTTGAACATTTAACTGATCCTGACCCGCGCCATCTGTGTCGTGTCCTTGGACAAGACACTTAACCGTTTGAGCCCTCATTTCCTGGAATGGTGTCGCCTCTGTGTACACTTACAGTGACATGGGTCAGTCCAATATCAATATACAGGGAGTATAGAATAATAACTGCAGACTATTATATCACCAGTGTCCCGTGTATAAACCTCTTATAATACGACAAAAAAGGGACGAAATTATACCTTGGACTGAAAAATCGGTTTTACGAGTTCAAAGGGTTATTCCCATTTGCTCGCGTGCAGGCACAATGGCGTTGTGTATTAACCATTCTGCTTGTGCCGCGCCCAGGTTAATATGTTGGAGAGTATGGCAGTTGTTCGCCGCTACTCGTTGGTTGTCTCCGACCACTCCGATTTTCTCCACCAGTAAAACTGCCGATCTCGATGTGACCCTGGCTGTTGAATGTGTCGGCAAACCTCAATAAACAAAAACCTTATATGTGACTGCAGTGTTCGAAGACATCCATGTGTAGACGCCTGGAAACGATACTAGAACAAAGCAGTCTGAGGCCTAAAAAAGTTAAAAAGTCTGTTTCTCAGGCCCTCCCGCATGGTCATTTTGACTGTCGCATAATCTTTTTATAACCAATGCAAACTTACAAAATTAAAAAAAAATTAAATGGTTTATGTCTGATATTTTACCCAAGTTATAATAAAATTGTTAAATTTGTCCATTGAGTGCAACAAGGCTTTCCAATGCTTTAGCCTTCTTGCATTCAAGGGACGAAATACACCACAACCCATGTTATTCTGTAGATTATGAAGCCTAAAACATAAAACAAACTAAGAACACGAATATTTGATGGCAAAGAAATAATTACAAAAAGAAAAAACCGCCCCGCACATTTAATTTTACTATAAAATGGTCTGGGAAACAGAAGATCTACTTTGTGGGTCCTAATCCTCTTTTACAAAGCGGGTAAGGATTAGTTCTGGCGTTGAGACTGTCACACCATACGTGAAATTCTATAAAGTGATAATTAATAACAACTAGAATTACAGGCTCACAGTACTTGATAAAATAGTACTGAAACCTACCCCTATTTATGTTATCAAAACTGAGAGAGGGTTTTTATCAAAGATCTATCCTTATAACAGCAACTTTGCTTACCAAGCATCTCGACACACCAGGAAACAAAGAGTTTAAAATTAACCCCTACACAACTGATCGAAAACAGTAACCAAAGTTTGCGAAATGTCGTATTTTTTAAACGGTACCCTTACTCTATCGGTCACTGTGCCAAAGGGTTAAATGGCACAAACAAACTTGAACCATAAATTTGATGTACGATCAACGTGGCATCTTCCAATACTAAAATTGTGATCATATACTATTCAAAAAAGGACGGGATATTTGATAAAAGTGAGATATATAAAGAAATATATTTATATTTTCACCAAACTGAGGCATTGCCCTGTGACATCTGGTGAATGATTTCAAGGATAGTTGGGTGTCTGACAAGCACATATTCCACGCACTGAGTTGTAGAGGACATGGACGGTCAGTCAGAAAATTTACCACATTCAGTGCAAGGCGTCAATGCCTTGTAAATCCTTCTCGGTTCGCGAGACAAGAGCGGATCCGACGTGGCATACTCCTCACCAAACGTCCAACATCAGCTTGACTGATGTTATTCCATTCTTCATGCAGTGCAGATGCGAGTTCCTGGGCGTTGGTAGGGGGCATAAGCATATCCCAGATGTGCTCGATTGGTGAAAGGTCTGGACTCAGTGCTGGCCAAGGCAGTGTAGTGATGTTCTGCTTCGGGAGAAACTCTGTAGCGACACGGGCCCTGTGTGCTCTGGCATTGTCATCTCGGAAAATGAATGGACGGCCGTGACGTCGCGCAAATGGCACCACATGAGCTGCTAACATGCTGTCACGATAGTACTGCCCTGTGACACACACTTGTTTGAAATGTAATGATGTTCTGCTTGTCATGGTTATGCCTCCCCACACCATAACCGATCCTCCACCAGAACGATCGTGCTGCTTAACGATTACTCTTTTGGGGAGGAATAATCTGAGAAACAGAATTCTTAGCGCCTAATATTCATCAGGAATTTTACAAAAAGTATAGGTTATTAGACTAAAGCGTTATTATTTTAAAAGATGTTCTAATGATCTCATTGACAGTTTTTCAAATAATTTTCTGTATATATTTAAATGGCACCTTTATACTTTCAAGGGACGATATCGTTGTTCATGGATAGGACATAAATCGTGCATGAAACATAGGAATACGTATCTTTGTTTAACCCTTTACCGAACGAATCGGTCGTATCCGCCCGCGAACTATGCAACTTCAGCAGTTGAAAAAATATTATTTTTCAAAAAATTTCAACAAAACCATATCAGGTGCCCCCCCCCCCCCCCTTCATTCCAACGAGGGGTCACATGATATGGGTTTGTTGAATTGTTTTGAAAAATTCGAAAAAATGGTATTTAAAATAATAAATTTTGATATCGTCTGCGTTGGGTAAAGGGTTAAAAGCACTTAGAAATGGACACACGGAGTTGGCTAAAATGACTACTGCAGTACCTTTCCACGGTCTGCCGTCTGTCGACTTTAGTCGCCTGTCGCGCCACAAGAGTTAATGATCTATACGCCTGTTTAACAAATTTGCATCTGCATCGTTCCCAGTGCTGGAAATGTGAACACAACGTGTATGAATTTCATACAAAATAAGACACCACTCCTATTCAAGTTACAAAAACAGATTGATGGTTAAGTCTGATATTTAAACTTATCATAGCAAGAAGTTTGCTGAGTACATATTTCTGCACATGCCAAAACAAAAAGTTTTAAGTTTACCTTCGTACAACTGATCGAAAACAGCAACCAAAGTTTGCAAATTTTCAGATTTTTCGAACAGTTCCCACGTTCACGCGGGCAGAAGAGGAGTTGGGTTAAACATTTCAAGATAACTTATAACAGCAAAAATATTCATCAGTTAATGATATGTATGCCTGTGCAACAAATTTACGTCTACGTCGTTACCAATGCCGGAAAAAGTGAAAACAAAGTGTGTGAATTTTGTACAAAATAAGACTCCACTTGTATTGAAGTTACAAACACAGGGTGTGGGTTAAGTCTGATATTTAAACTTATCAAGCAAATTTGATGAGTTGATTTTTTGCACACGGCAAAACAAAATGTTTCAAGTTAACCCTCCTACAAATGATCAAACGGTATTCAAAGTTTGCAAATTTTCATATTTCTCAAAAAGTACCTTTACTCTAGATATCATTGTTCTAAGGGGTTAAATGCGACAAACAAACTTGAACCATAAAGTTATCCTCCAATTAACAAGTCATCTTTCTATGCTGATGTCTTTGGCATATATCACTCGCTGTATCGAGAAATGGCCTCTGGAAGTTGTGCTATTTTGCTGAAAATCACAAACTTCGGCCCTTTGAGGTCGATGGGGGTTATTTGTTTATTTATTTATTTATTGGTGCTTAACGCCACATCAGCAGCTAGGGCTATATCGTGGCGAGAAAACAGTGGTACATAAAAAAGGCATTATCAATAATGAAATAAAAATTGAATAAAAATAAAAATAACCACAAAGATAAAAATGATTAGAATAACAATGAGTAATGAGATACGTGAATACATTATAAATAAACCTGAGGAATTGAGACTTGATGAGTCGAAATTAAAGGAATAAAAACAATTTTTAAAATTTTGTAAAAAGGTTGATTACTTTCAGAAATGACACAATTTTATGTGGTCTCGTATTATAAAATAGATCTCTAAGGGATCCAGTTGTGAAGTACTGCCCTCTAACAAGATTAAAATCAGTGCAATGTAAAAGAATGTGTTCCACTGACAACACCTGCTGACATGGAACACACTCTGATCGCAAATTACCTTCTAACAGAAAGGAATGCGTTAGTCTTGTATGACCAATATGACATCGTGTCACAATAACATGATCTTTTTTACTAAGGTTACTGGATGGGTAGTGATCAGAAATAGTTGGCCGGAATCGATGGAGCTTGTTATTAATTGCCCGTCGATGGGGGTTAAAGTTAAAAAACGTTTTAAGTGATTTCATTACAACTTGATAGACTCTAAATATATAGAAACTTTTATCTTAACAGGGTTGATAGTGTTCGAGAATTTTTGAAAAATGGTCATTTTTGCTATATTTTTGTCGGTCTGAAGAGGTTAAACGTTTTCACAAAAATGGCAGTATATGGAGGCACACCTTCAGATGTGAACAAATAAGAGTAAAAAATTTGAAACGAATCATACAGCCAGTTTTCTAGATCTAGAGGCCACAAAAGTTAGGTGGAAAAAAATAAAAATAAGAAAAACAACTTTTTTCGAGCAATAACAATAAGTCTCACCACTGTGGTGGTGAGCGCCTTAACCCTTTACCCAACGAATCGGCAACATCTGCCGCGTAATATGCAAATTCAGCAGCTGAAAAATACTATTTTTCAAGAAATTTCAACAAAACCATATCATGTGACCCCTCTTTGGAACGAGCTCGTCGAGCTCGTTCCAATGAGGGGTCACATGATATGGGTTTTTTTAATTTTGTAAAAATTTAAAAGAATGGTATTTAAAATAATATATTTTGATATCGTCTGCGTTGTGTACAGGGTTAATGATAATACCACTGTTCACGCTACCGGGCGCCAATGGTGTCAAATGCATTAAATAAACTAATTTTATCTGGCTCAAGTAAATCAAACAATCTTGATCCTATTCCAACATCACTTTTGAAATCTGTTTCTTCATCTCTGGTTCCAATTATCACTAAAATTTCAGGCATCATTCTCTGAAGGCCATGTTCCAGACGACATGAAACGTGCTCTTGTGTCACCTCTCATCAAAAAACCAACACTTGATTCTAATAACTTGAAGAATTATAGGCCAGTGTCTAACCTAGCCTTTATTGCTAAGCTTACCGAAAAGGTCGTCGTCAGCCAATTAAATAAACATCTGTCAGAAAAACAATCTATTGGAAACCTTGCAGTCAGCCTACAAATCCAACCACAGTACGGAAACAGCATTATTAAGAGTGCATAATGACAGATGTGCTTTGGGCCAGGGAAAGTCTTCTCTGCTTGTTCTCCTAGACATTTCGGCGGCATTTGATACTGTTGATCATGTCTCCTTACTCAATGTTCTAAATCAACTTGGCATTGATGGACTAGTTTTCAGCTGGTTTCAGAGTTATTTGGAACATCGTGCTCAGCAAATTTGTATTGAGAATAGTAGATCAGATCCCAAATCCCTGACATGTGGTGTACCCCAGGGCTCTGTCCTAGGCTCCATTTTATTCACGCTATATACGGCATCACTTGGACAAATGTTGAGGGACCTCGGCATGCCATACCACCTCTATGCGGATGACACGCAACTCTACCTGGCATTTAGTCCTGGTGATGCTCAGGATACTGCGAATGCTGTCTCTGAAATGGAGACATGCATTCGTTCTGTCAAACATTGGATGTCCAGCCACAGGCTCAAAATGAATGACTCTAAAACTGAAATTCTGGTCATCGCCAAGAAAAGAACTATATTTACCTCTCCTTTTCAATCAACCGAAGTTGGCGACAATACTGCTGTGGTCACCGACAGTGCAAGAAATATCGGTGTCATTTTTTTTAAGTATTATACATTTGAACCACATATAAAAAGATTTGTAAAACCTTCTATTGGCAACTCAGAAAACTAGGCAAACTGCGCCAATACCTTAGTCGTAAAACTCTAGAACAACTGGTTCATTCGTTTATAACAAACCATCCAGATTATTGTAACTCTATTCTCCTTGGTCTGCCATCATCACTGTTACAGCAGTTGCAGAGAATCCAGAACACGGCTGCTCGAATTATTAGTGACGTTAAGTCTTACGACCGCATCACACCCGTCCTGAAAAGTCTCCACTGGCTTCCAGCGAAAAGTAGAATTCAATTCAAAATCCTCTTGTTAGTATTTAAATGTATCAATGGTCTGGCGCCTGTCTACTTGAGAAAGCTTATCACCCGTCATGTAACTGGTCGAAGTTTGCGTTCATCTAACCACCTTTTACTGACTATACCTTTTGTTAAGTCTGTGTTTGCGACCGAACGGGCTTTCTCAGTTTCAGGTCCATGACTATGGAATGAGCTACCTCCCCCGATCAGATCACAGTCAAGCTTACCTATTTTCAAACGACAGCTTAAAACATATTTATTTAACTCAGTTTTCTATATGGATTGACTCTTAGGTCATCTTACTGAAAAGCGTTTTAGAGCACCCTAGGTGGTTTTACGCTATATAAAATTATTATTATTATTATTATTATTATTATTATTATTATTATTATTATTAAATAAATCGTGTGGTACCCAAAATAAAGTATTAGCAACAAAATTTGGCACCAAAAATATACTTTTGGTAGGCCTTAAAGGACATTGTAGTTTATTATTTCAGTGCGCCGTTTTCGATAAAATCCCTGTCTGATGACACAGGCGGGACAGAATTCAAGTCTGTCAAGTAATCTATAGATAATGTCATAATCATGACTCCTCGTTATGGGTCAACTGAATAAACAGTTTATCAATTTAACATGATTCTTATCCAAACATTAATTCGATACTTCATCTTTTTAACTTCCTGCTTTATCTTTTTTATAATCCTCCTGGAAGATAAATTATTTGCAACTAGTTTATTTGAAGTGAATAAACAGTGAGTAAATTATAATCCTAAAATTATTTTGTAAATGTTAATAATAGCATTTTACTTTTTATTATCTACATTTTGTATAATTTGTGATTTTTGCAATAAAACACGTAAAAGAGCCAGCTGATACTAAACTAAAATATCACACTTTGAGTGCGACAAGGCACTCTCAGCAATGCTTCATTTACAATTAGATTCCATTTGGTACAAAAATCGTTCATTTGGCGCAACAAAATTCGTTTGGCACCGAACAAAAATAACACTTGATACCAACAAATTTCGGGCCTGTGTGAATATAACAATAACATAACATTGGAAGGCATTGCGGTTTATTGACGACCCAACAGGCGCGAATAACAGTCCGACAGCTTATAAAATGCCCCAGGCGAAGTCGAGGGCCGTTAATAAGCTGAAGGAATGTTATTCACATCTGTTGGGCCGTTAATAAATCACAAGGCCCGCGAAAGTCATGTTATTACTATTATTACCACTGCGATTCTGAGAAATGTTTGATTCTGTACTTTACATGGCAGCTACAAAGAGCCAATTGGTCTTCATTCAATTCACTTGACTGAGACAATTTTAACGTTTTCAATTTTGGCCGATGATATTATCGTCTGTTCTCAAACAAACTGGTGCCACGTGATTATCACGTGATCAGCACCGGTACTCTTTCAATTGCAACGAAGTTAGAAAACTTAAAAACAGACCCGATATTTACTGCTTTTAAGTCAGGAATAAAGGCTTAAAATGTCTGCAGACTTACTTACTATATACAGCTCCTTGTTCTTATGGGACTAACTTTGCTGGACATTTTACATATTTAATAATTTAAATAAAAATCACATTGTTTACTAGTTGAAACCATTTCTGGAAACTGTTTCTATTTTCGAGTGTACGACAGCGAGGAATAAACGTCACTTGACGTGTCGGGCTCTTAATGAGATGTTCAACTCATTAACGGCCCGGCACATCACATGACTTTTTAAGCTGAGCGTTACGTTCCTGTAATGCCCTGGTAAACTTTGTTAATGTACCAGGGAACGCCCCATAAAGTGGTAATAATGTACTATAAAGTGGTAATAACACTGAATACTTCCCGACTTGAATATTTTCTAGAGAATCAATTTGTTTTGCAGTGTGCAGATTGATTAGGCCTAGTTTAGGGTTTGGTACTGTGATTAGAAATATCTTGTTGTGAGTCGTTCGGGGCAGGATCAAGCCACATGTAGAACCCCGTAGCCAGCAACATTTTAATACAAGTTTGCCACTTCGATAATTTGTGATGTCTGTAATCCGATCCTTGCTGTAAAACTAGTGATTAACTGATGCTTGGCAATCACATCTGACATCGGCCGATTTTAAACCATGGGTTGACCGTCGGTAGAAATGTTTGAACAACGATTCGTGCCGATGGTTACTTGGAACACCATTTGATCAAAATTGTTTGTATTTATGTTTGATTCACGATTTCATACAAGCAGTACCAAGCTTAATAAGTTGCCACAATGATTGGCAGAAATCATGATTGGTCTTATTTCATTGATTGGTCTGATCTTCCCCTTGATAGCTGCCCAAGACACAGGTGCCAGGTGTCATGTGATGACTTTATGAAATATGACATCAGCAGAAACAAGTTAACCCTTTACCCAACGTAACGGAAAAAACGGCTAGCGCTATTTACAAAAATCACCATTCAATTTTCATTATTTTTTTTAATTGTTTGTCTCAAAAACATAGATTATGACCCTTCAATGGAACGAGCTCGATGAGCTCGTTCCAATGAGGGTCATAAGCTATGTTTTTGAGGCAAAAAAGGAAAATATTTAGTTATTCAAGAATTTTGTTTGCAGGTGTCGTCTGCTTTTCATGTTAGGTAAACAGCATGGCGTCTTAGATCATCGATCAAAGACGCTGCGTTGTTAACTTCTTTTCGATGAAGTATTACTTATAAATACACACAGTGACATGCTCTTGAAGTCAACGAACTAATCAACCTGACTGTACTGTAAAATTAACCCTATTCTATGCATTCTTGAGCATACTACTCCTTTTAGTTGTGACTATCTGATACCGGCACTCACAATCGGCCGATTGTGCACTCATCCAAACAGATGACGGTAGCAAATCCTTAACGGTTAATCACTATGTAAAATGAACACATACGCTAACATCTCTGAGGCTTCTATGTAGACTGAAACCTAAAATCGCTGATTCAGTTTAATTACTCAACGTCTTTGTTTTATTACAATGCTCAGAATTCATACAGTGCACTGTTTGCAAACTGTAAACGTAAACGTTAATTATAACATTATTATTGGATATGATTTTCTTTCTTAGAATTGAATTGAACACGGGTGATATGGCTTTAAACTCGGCTGATATGACACCGATCTTGGCCGATATGAACTATGCTAGAGTTCCCCCTCGATGCGTTACTAAGCACAATCAAATTGTTTACACCGAAATCGGCACAGTTATTCGTCGAACGCAATCGGGAAAACTGTGAAGCAATTAACTCTTTACCCAACATGAAAAGCAGACGACACTTGCAAACAAAATTTTTGAATAACTAATTTTTTTCATTTTTTGTCTCAAAAACATAGGTTATGACCCCTCTTTGGAACGAGCTCGGTGAGCTCGTTCCAAAGAGGGGTCATAACCTATGTTTTTGAGACAAAAAATGGAAAAAATAATGAAAATTAATTGGCGATTTTTGTGAATAGCACTGGCCGGTTTTGGCCGTTACGTTGGGTAAAGGGTTAACGATGGGAATAAGTTAATGACAGGAGGATGAAGAGAAGAAAGAACTGGGGTGTAATGATTATTCAACGGAAACTAAGACTCTGAGTCGTAAGTGGGGGTGCGTCGTAGTGAGAGAAGAGATAGTTCAGTTATCCGAAACTCACTACCTCCCCAGTTGGGAATAGCTGAACTTAGAGCAGAGAAAATTTCGGCTGTTGTGAAAAGAATAAGAAACGATAACACTGTGAGAAAACTGTAACAGCTCTAAGAACATTTTGTAAATATTTGTTTTGGTTCAATAAATTAAGAGGTTATTACTTGGTTAGTTTCATATCGGCCGATATATTAGACCTGGGTAATTTCTCATCAGCAGATATCTCGGCCGACATGAAACTAACCAAACAGTAACCGCCAATTATCGCGTCAGTCACACCTTGTCCATTGTATAACAAAAACCATTTGATCAAAAGCAAAGAAGAAAACAACTGAGCGATTATTGTATCGAGATCAATCAAAGCCGGTCGAAAATACACTTTATACCATGATTACCTATTCTACTATATATATAAAAAGCATAGGACATACATTTTAGATTTACATACCAACCGTGGTGAACACGCCAGCAATGGGATTTCAATGCTAAAAATTTACATCTACAGTGGAACTACATCCATGCTGACCTTTGGTGACCTCAACTTGAATGCAAACTTGTCTAAATTTAACACTCGTCGCCTCGTGAAGAGTGAAATGAAACCGGCAATTATTTATTACGTTTTTAAAAAACGTTTACCTCATAAGATACCAAAATTTAACAAACAGACGTTGTCTCATGTTAATAAAGCAACCATAACTCGAAATAGTATGTTATTAAAATGAAAAAGACCCCGTAATTTGCGCGTTTCTTTTTCCATTTCGTTTTGGCAATAAAATTGCCAGCGGCGCTCATCGGTGCTCATGTAAACAAAACCAGATTCGCACATGTGAATATTGATTTATTTAACATTTAAACTCTTATTAATCTGACGATCATGGTATAAATAAAATATACCCAAAGTAACTTGGTGCACCAAATGTTCACCACGAGTGGTGAAGTGATGTTAACCACGCGTCAAAAGCTGGCGGTTAACACCACTTCACCGCGAGTGGTGATCATTTGATACACCAAGCTACTATGGGCATATTCTATATATATTCTAGAGAGCAGGACAGACGTGGTTGAAAATGTTTGTTCGGAAAGACAAACACTGCTTGGAGCCAGCTCGTTGAAATCATTGACAAGGTCACATCCGTGAAGACATGAAGCCGACGGTCAGTAAAATAAAGAAAATAATAACTGATGAAGCCTAAAATCTAGGGGCTGCTCTTTGGCTGAAGCACAAATAAATAACACACTTATGCAACCTGCGTTGAATTGTTCTGGAGATCGCTTGTTTGAACAGGAAGGTTTTTGCCTAGGTCTGGAATAATCTTAACTTAGGACTCACCTTTACTGAATTTGGCAAAGCGTTCCAGAATATTGGTGCCGCGAGAGAAAAAGCCCTATCGCCGACGATGGTCAATTTTGTTGTGGAATGAACTTGGTCGAGTTTTATCTGAAGAGCGGAGTGATCTGACTGGCACATCGCAAATGAGAAAATTAGAAAATGAAAACGATGCCAACCCATTCAAATAAATGGATGTTGGTAAGTATATTCTTTAAAACTATTCTTTGTTTCATATGGAGCCTGCGTAGATCAAAAATATATTGGGGTACACTCTGGGTTAAACATGAACCCAAAGCAACTGGGTTGGGGTTCATATTCACACAGCCTAGTTGATTTGGGTGCATTTTTAACCCAACTGATTTTACAGCGTGACAAGATTTCCTACCCATCGTAACAACTTGTGCTGCGCAGCTGTAGTTTTTCAGTAAGCGAGTGGCCACAAATGCATGGACAAGTTTTCAGATAAATAAGAGGTCTTATTGTACTGATGCTTCGAGGGTGGAAGAAAGTGGTACAACCAATTAGGTGTTTTATTTGCCATAAGCCAGGTTCCCACCAAAGAAACACCCACCCTAGCTTTCATACCTAGGTTCTAACATTGTGTGTAGTCAGTCAAAATAGAGCAGTATCACTGCCCAGGAGTGTGACAAATCCATCCGAATAATGTTTGTAAAATTTAAAGATAGATAGATAAATATTTATTCAACAGTAAACATTCAATGTGAAACATACAAAATAAGTCTAATAAGATTTATTATATTTCTACAGCTTTTTCCTTTGTAAATAATAACCATATCCTACTCCCACGATCTCGAAAGTGTTATTCAACTCCCACGGCGATATCCTACTCCCAGTCATGACGGACTACTTTTACCATTGCTGTTGTTCCGCCTCGAAATCCAACGATAACACCCAATCCACTTCGACAAATATTCTTCTTGATATCCAAATGACAGCGACAATAACTATGTACACCTCCACACAAAGTTATAAGAAAATGAACATGACTACTCATTCATGGTGATTGATTGAATTATTTCTTTAAAATGTGTTGATTTCCTTCATAAGTTCATATTTCCCGTCACTTGAATTTCCATTTGAAAACGAACGAGCGTCATTGCATTCCTTTCTGATGACGTCATATTATCAGTTCATTCATTCATACTTTTATCTTCATGCGCCGATTTTTCAAACCGTCAAAACAAATTGAGCGACCTTGGGAAACTGCTCTTGGATGACGCAAGAGGGGTATTTGTTTTGCAGATATTATCAGGGAAATATGATAAGCACAATAGTTCATTGCTTGTAGTAACGTACGATGTTTATTCTCTCGTGGGATGCGGGGATTATTTTCACTCGGCTAGCGACTCGTGAAAATATCCTTCCGCATCCCACTCGAGAATAAACATAGTACGTTACTCCAAGCAGTGAACTATTGTCTATTTATTTTATGGATGAAATTATTATTATTTATTATTAAATAATTAGAGTCAGCTACTGGTTTGTGTATCGTAAAATGTTACCGTAAATATACCATACTAATCTATTTATGGCAACGTCGATATTTGTTTTCATCGAGCTTGGGGCAAAATGGAGGAATTGATATTTTGTTTCTCCTCATTGCACTAGAAGTTTGTATTTATTTATTTATTTATTTATTTATTTATTTATTTATTTATTTATTTATTTATTTATTCTTGCGACAGCCAGGGTCACCTCGTGTCGGACAGTTTTACGGGTGGAGGAAGCCGGAGTACCCAAAGAGAATCACCGAGCAACGGCGAGCAACTGTCAGACTCCTCAACATTCTAACTCTACACAAGCAGGGTTAGCATTGGTTGAAGACAAGTACACCATCGATGTTCAGCATGCCTTTGTACGCAGCGCTACCGTGCTCCCACATGGGCAATCTGGATAAAGTGCCTTGCCCAAGGACGCAACGCAGTTACCTCTGGTTGAGATCGAACCATGAACCTTTCGGTTTGAACTCCAATCCCGTACCCGCTGAGCCACCGCGCACCCGTTTAGTTTCTTAAAGAACATGCTGTTTTAAGTGGCAACAAGTTTAGATATTAATTAGTCGAAGTTAACAATTGAATCTTCTGAAACAAGCCAAGTTATCAATATCGATTTACAGGCCCAAAAGCAAATGGGTGCCGGGACCCTGGTGGGTGGGCGAACATAACCATGTATTTTGGAAATATTTATTGTCGGTTGGAAAATTTCATTAAGACGCTAATTTGAAGAAAAGTTTACCATTTGGCAAAACCTCTCCTCAGTTCTACTGACCCATCGACCCATTGGAAGGTTACTGTTCGTAGTATGAAATATGGACTAATGTTGGACTGACGTGAGTCCCTGTGGTGATTTGGGCACTTGAGGACTGATTGGGACTGGGGGCCTGACTCCTGGACTATGGAAGACTTTCGGGGACTGAACATAGAGTTGATTTGGGGACCGGTGGGGTCTATTGGCAGACTGATGTCGGACTGATGTGGTTTGGCTCTTGAATCGTAAAAAGCTCTTAGGCCTCTTACCTCCAAACACCAACATCACGGCGTTATGACTCCTATTTGGCTCCTAACTTCTATATGACTTCTATCTCTATACATGAATGGCTTTGGTGCCTGTATTTAATCCATGGTATGAGATTTGTGAAATGGCAAATCAAACGTAGAAGTGTTCCGGGCCGGGGAACAAACCGACCGGGTGCATCATTTTGGTTCAGTTTTCCTATATTTTGCAGATCGATACTTTTTATAGAACTATAATATAAAAACTATTCAAAAAAGTAGGGAATATCCAAACTGATGTTGATATTTTCGGAAAATGGTATTGGAAACGCGTGATTCGACACATCAATTTGTTACCAAGTTTAATGTACATCATGAATGTCACCGGCCCACGAAAACTTCGTGCAGGTTTTTCGCAGGAGCGCCGCGTTAATGTCTGTGGGGTACGTTTTGAAATTTTCGTTTGTACTGGACGGGCTTTCTCGGAGGTCCCATCGTTCTTTTCTTGGTATAAACTCGTTCATCAATAGTTTCTGGTCGAAACGTAACTTTTGAGGTATGCGAAGACTGACACGTGACGAACGTTTACGTGCCGTTGACATTTTGGAAGCTGCAACAGACAGACTGCAGTGTCTCAAATTCTCAACGTTACTCAATCGGTGATTAGCGGGGTGTGGCCACACTACCGTCAAACAGGCAATGTTGAAGACAGACGTCGGTCAGGTCGTCCAAGAACGACAACTGCTAACCAGGATCGTTTCATCCGAACCACGCCGCAGAGGTTCACTCTCGACTTCCACGACAGGCGAAACAGAGTCCAGCGGCGGCGGAACGAACGATACCATGACGTAACCGTTAGGCAGCACGATCGTTTTGGTGGTGGATCGGTTATGGTGTGAGAAGGCATAACCATGACAAGCAGAACAGCATTGTATGTCATCCAAGGGCGTGTCAGAGGGCAATACTGCCGTGACAACATGTTAGCAGCTCATGTGGTGCCATTTGCGCGACGTCACGGGCGTCGATTCATTTTCCAAGATTACAATGCAAGAACACACAGGGCCCGTGCCAGGAGCAGAACATCACTACACTGCCTTGGCCAGCACTAAGTCCAGACCTTTCACCAACCGAACACATCTGGGATATGCTTGGCAGGCGCCTACAACAACGTCAACAGCCCCCTACCAATGTTCAGGAACTCGCCGCTGCACTGCAGGAAGAATGGAATAACGTCCGTCAAGTTGATATTGGACGTTTGGTGAGGAGTATGCCACGTCGGATCCGCGCTTGTCTCTCGAACCGAGGAGGATTTACAAGGCATTGAGGTCTTGGACTGACTGTGGTAAATTCTCTGACTGACCGTCCACGTCTTCTACAGCTCAGTGCGTGGGATGTGTGCTTGACACCCAACTATCGCTGAAATCACTCACCAGATGTCACAGGGCAATGCTTCTACTGACTTTTTGATGAAAATATAAATATATTTCTTCATATATCTCACTTTTATCAAATATCCCCTACATTTTTGAATAGTATATAAAAGAAGACAATTCAACATTCACTACATATTATTTTGTTCAATATGTAACAATAATTTTACAATATATAATATAAATTCATATGGCAAAACACGATTTTATTGCGTCTTTCATATGTACAAATATACACGACTTATTAATGGCGTGTAACACATGTCAATGGATTTTTACATGTGTCACATCAAGAGTGCAGTGACAAAATCGCGAATGGTCTGTGTATTATCAAACCAACGTGTTTCTTTTCAACCTACTCACAATTGTTTACAATTGGCTGTAACGTAAGTGCAAGCCCTACTTCGGAACTAACTCAAGCTTTTAAGAAACTTTTCCAAACAAGTTGGAAAAGTAATAGAGTGCAAAAGCACGAAACTAATCGAAACAGGGTCGAGCGAGACCAGCGCTCGAAATTACAGGTACTCTCTCTGCACACCTCTTGCGTTTACCGAGAGCATGCGCAACAACGGTGACGTCAATTCCTTTTATTTCCGCCATTGTACATGGTCGGAAATTTTTGTGACTCGCGCTATTCTTATCTATTATCTTCGTGAACAACTTATTGTATGTGTTAATCCTCATCTGATTGTGTGTAAGTGGATTTTATCCTTTGTCAAGCTTTCATAATTATTGATATTTAATGCTATTTTTGATCATTTTTGCTTGTATTTTCACACATAGTCTTGTTTTTCCACACGTGTGGACACAACCTTTGTTCTGTTTTCCGTCAACGGGAAGCTTGATTTCATTATTCACATTCATATTATGCCAAAGACTTTCCTTGTACCTCTTGCTTGCAGGTGAAACATGTGGACGACTCTCATTCCACATGTGTCACTTGCAACAATTGTACTCATGCCCAATCATGTGGTATTTGTGGGGTTTGGTCCTCAAAATTCTGGGCTTCTGTTAACAAGGTGGTTCTGTCCAGAGCTAGAACCCCTCATTCTCGGGGTAAGGGTAGCCGTGCCGTATCAGACATTTCTGTTAGTGCACGTGGTGACTCTGTCACACAGGATGCTGATCTGTCTTTTTCTGTGGCGAGTTCCTCTGCAACTGTTGACGGTGCTAGTTCGGTGATACCTGACGTGGAGACCATGGTCTCTTTGTCTTCTGATGTCACTCTTGAGGCGTCTGTTTTCGTAGAGAGCCTCTTCGAGGTCAGCTCGGTGACCCTCTCCGATTTGCCTCCTACGCCGTCGACAGTTGCTGAGGGAATTGTTACTACAGATCCTATTCTGTATGATGGTGGCTCTTCCATCTCCTCTGGGGATGGTATACAGTCTCGGGGGACCGAGGCTGTATCTGATGGTGTGTCTGTGAGCTCTCAGCTTCCCCTGTGCGGGTTTGCTGTCTGCTCCGCCTCATCTGGCTAGGTTTGCTCCTAGTCGGTTGAGCAGTTCGGTCGCTTCGGCAGCGATTCCTCGCCCCTCGAGCGGATCGTTGATTGTTCCTCCTCCCCCTGCTAGTGTGCCGACTAGCAGGATGGGGTTGGGACATTGGCATCCAGGGCCTGCTGTTCGGCAGAGGTCAGTGACAGCCCCGGTTAGCTGTCACTCTCTGAACCTTCCTCCGTTGATTCCTCACTGTGTTCCGAGTCTGGATGTCGATCGATGCTTGCCGTCGGTCTCAGAGGATGGGCAGTTGGGCCTTCTGCCGCGCAGTGACCAGTGACAGGTTCCTATCATTCTTGGGACAATGCTTCGGTGTCTTCTCACCGTGTCCCAGGTCCAGCTACCGATCGACGTACGCCGTCGATCTCTTTAGAGGATTTGCATACAGGACCTTCTGTTCCGCAGAGGTCAGTGATGGCCCCTGGGCGTCACAATCGGGACTGTCCTCCGGTGTCTTCTCACCGTCTCCCTATTCTGTCTGCCGATCGACGTTCGACGTCGGTATCTTCTGAGGATTTGGGTACTTCTACCAGAAGGGTCCATTGGGAGGACACTCCGTCGGGCGATGTTGCTGCGACGGATTCTCAGGGTGACCTGCGTCAGGCCGTTTTGGCGCTCACCCGGTTGCTTTCTGGCAACCCTCAAGTTGGCCTCCCTGTGCCTCCTGAGGCACAACCTCCTTTGGTCGGTCGCCGAGATGTCGCCTGGCCCCTTGGATTCTGCACAGTATTCACAGGAGGTTTCTGCTGGTCAGCCCGAGTTGGGCTACGTCTCCTCTGCAACAGAGGATGACGATTTTCTTGAAGGTGATGGGCCCCCTCGTCACTCTTGGGGCAGGCTTTGGATTTCGTCTTTGGCTTATTGCCGGACATTCAATCTTCAGACCAGCCATCTGTGACCGTCCGGCCGCGGTCCTCTGTGGAGCGTCGTAACCCTGTTGAGCCTTCTAGCTCTGGGGCTTTGCGTCCTCTGCAATCGGCTCAGGTTGTTGAGTCCTTCCGGGGCTTAGACGCCAAAATGCGTTCTAAGGCCCTCAAGGGTTCTTTCCTTTCTAGAGCTGATGCCTTTCTGCCTCCATCGCGGTTTCGTGTTTACGATTCCGTCTGTCCACCAGTCTTCCAAGGGATGACTACTGTGGATGAGGATTCTTCTTCCCTCGGGTTAACTAAGCCTAAGTCGGCAGTTCTCCCGATGTCGGTAGTTGAATCTATGGTGGGCCTGTCCCGAGAGATGCTGGGTATGTTATCTCTCGCGGACCATGTCGTCGCTGCCCTGGCTGAATATTTTTCACCAGGGGAGTTTGATGATGCTCAGGCGCCTTTTCGCGTTTTGTCACAGGCTCTCATGAACTTGACACACGCTCACGCCTGTAACACGGCTAATTTTGAGCTGACACGCCGGGATGCGGTGTTGGATTCTTCTCCATCCCTTCCTTCTGAGCAGCGTGCTGTTCTGAGGTCTGCCTCTTTGGTTGGACCTTAGTTGTTCCATGGTTCCGTGGAAGCTCTCCGTGGCGAGGTTTTTCGTCATTCGAAGGACCAGCTTTTGCTGCGACATCTGGACCAACCTGCTGCTGCGGGTGGTGGTCGTTCCAGGCCCGCCAAGCGTACTGCTGCGTCTGCCTCGTCGACGACGTCAGCGACGCCTTTGGCTCCGTCTGCTTCTTCTGCTCAGAAGTTGCGCCGATTTGGCCAGGCTCGCTGGTAGCCTCAGGCAGGAAAGTCTCAGGACTCTGTCACTTTCCGAGGTGGTGGTTTCTCCTCTCGGGGGTCTCGTCGAGGCCGCAAGTGAAGGTTCTCACCTCGATTCGCCGCCAGTCGGGGGAAGGCTGTCGCTGTTTTACGACCGTTTGACAGAGATAAGGTCGGACACTTGGGTCCTCGACGTCATACAATCCGGTCTGCGACTGTCCTTCCATCGACACCCCAGTTTATCTCGGGTGCCCCTCCCGACTCGGGTCCCTTCCGATTCTCTACGTCGGGACCTTCTGGTGCAGGAGATCGACAATCGCCTCTCCAAAGGGGCGATCGAGGTGGTCAGGAACACCCTTTCACCGGGGTTTTACTCGAGACTTTTCATGGTGCCGAAGAAAAACGGCCAATTTCGTCCTGTCATCGATCTGAGTATCCTGAACGAGTACATAATAGCTCCTCGTTTCAGTATCTGAGGTGGTCTGGAACATGAATGTCACACTTTCCCGTCGGTTCGACGTTCAGTTCATCAGGGCGACTTTGCTGCCAGTATCGACCTGAAGGATGCCTACTTCCATGTACCCATTCATCTGGCGTCACGGAAATACCTTTGGTTCTCGTTTCGGGATCGAGTCTATCAATTCAGAGCTCTCCCGTTCGGTTTGAACCTGGCTCCTTGGGCCTTCACCCGACTGATGTCACATGTGCTTGCTTTCCACCTTACTCAGTCGGCTGTGACTTCGTCAGCCTACCTGGACGACATCCTCCAACGGCACCACGATGCTGCTGTTCTGGGGTTAGATGTCAGGCAGTTTCTTTGCCTACTAGCGTCGCTGGGTTTCAGAGTCAATCGCGAGAAGCCTTCTCAGCGATTTCGTCATTTGGGGATGGATTTCGACACTCGTCACAATGTAGTGTCGGTCCCTCATGCTCGGGCGACGATTCTTTCCGCCTTGACTCGGAACCTGCTTCAATCTTCCTCGGTCTCGGCCAGGACTTTCCTTCGGATGCTGGGCCTTTGCGGTTCGGTGTCAGATCTCATTCCGTTCGGTCGCTTGTTTGTCGGACCTCTCCAACACATCCTGTTGGATCATTGGCGTCCGAATGTAGATCCGCTGGACCTGGAACTTCCTATTCCTCGGGCCCTGCTTTGTCACCTCCACCCTTGGGCCGATGCTCCCTGGCTGACACAGGGTGTTCCGTTGGATCTTCCTTTGGCCGATCGCATCCTTACTGCGGATGCCAGCGATCGGGGCTGGGGTGCGACGTTGGATCATCTCGGTCTGTCCACTCACGGCGAGTGGGACAGCGAGCAGGTGGGCCTTCATATCAACAAGAAGGAGCTCCTTGCTCTTCTGTTGAGTTTTCGGCTTTGGATCCCTCACCTGTCGGACCATATTGTCCTACTTCTTTCGGACAATTCGACAGCAGTAGCCTACATACGGAATCAAGGAGGCACACATTCGATTCCCATGTATCGGCTATCTCGGGATCTTCTTCTGTTGGCGCGGGATGTAAACGCTCGGGCGTCCATTCGACACATTCCCGGGCGTCTCAACGCCCTACCAGACTCCCTGTCCCGACGCGACAGTGTCCTTCCAACCGAATGGATGCTACATCGATCGGTGTTTCAGGCGATTTGCGAGCAGTGGGGCCGTCCTCAGGTCGACCTTTTCGTTACTCGCTGGAATCATCAGGTAGAGAACTTTGTCTCCCCTTGTCCAGATCCTCTGGCATTTGCGGTAGACGCTCTGTCCCTGGACTGGACAGGTTGGATCGGCTATGCCTTCCCTCCTGCACGGATTCTTCCTCAAGTATTAGCGAAGATTCGTGCTTGCAGTTACAGGATCATTCTGATCGCACCTCTGTCTCCGCAGAGAGTGTGGATCAATCTGCTGCGGCCTCTGTTGGCAGATTGGCCGATTCGTCTACCTCTACGTCGCGATCTTCTTTCCCAGGGTCATCCCAGGAAGTATCGCAACAACCTGGCGAGCCTGTCCCTTCACGCATGTCTTTTATCAGGTCCTGTCTCCGACGTAGAGGTTTTTTCGAGACGAACAGTGGAGTGCATTTCTGCATCGCGGCGACATTCCACTGGCATGACTTATGCTGCGAAGTGGAAGGTTTTCTGCCGCTGGTGTGCAGATCACAATGTGGATTACCGTGATCCGTCAATCGCTCAAATTGCGGATTTTCTGGTATATCTTTTTGACTCCAACGGCCTCCAGCCTATTACGATTAAGGGCTATCGGTCTATATTGTCTGATACTTTCTCTTATGAGGGAGAGCGGTGCATCGGTCGTAATCTTTTTCTCTCCAAACTCACTCGGCACATTTCTTTGAAGAGGCCTCGAGTTTTGCGTCTTACACCCAAGTTGAACTTGGCATGGGTGTTGCACTGTTTGGAGGGGGCGCCATTCGAGCCTTTATCTGAGACCGATATGCGTTTCCTCGCCTATAAGACGGCTTTCCTTCTAGCGTTTGCTTCTGCTCGACGAGTCAGTGAGCTTCATGCGCTATCTGTTGATTCTGCTTTCATCAGAAATGAGGCTAACAGTGTTACCTTCACTACTGATTGCTCTTTTCTGGCTAAGAATCAACTTCCTGATTCGGTACCTCCTCCCATCTGCATTCGGGCTCTCCCCGCTGTCGATGGTCGGAGACCTCTTTGTCCTGTTCGTGCGATCAAGACTTACATTAATCGCACTCTGTTCATTAGGAGGGGTTGGAAGAGATTCTTTCTGTCTCTCATTCCTAAGAGGCAGTCTGTCTCTTCCCATTCTATTTCCAGGTGGATCTGTCTTGCAATCAAGGTGGCTTATTCCCGCTTGTCTGCTCCGGATCTTGTTTCGAACCGGTTTAATGCTCATGAGGTTCGTGCCATTTCTACATCCTGGGCGTTCTCCAATTCTGTTTCGCTCCGGGATGTTATGAATGCGGCTTACTGGAGGAATGCTTCTCCCTTCTCCTCCTTTTATCTCCGCCACCTACAGCAGCAATCTGAGGACCTTTATTCTTTAGGCCCTCTCGTTGCGGCTCAGGCTGTTGCGCACCCTCGTTAAATTGTTTTTTCTCGAGGTTGTGCTTTGCTCAGCCTTGTTCTTTTCAAGTGCCTTCTCTCTATCTTCATTACAGGTTTCGCTATTGTTCTCTGCCCTCCTTGCTTTTCTTTCTGCTGCTCTTGTTGGTATTGGTTATGTGATTCACATCCTCCTATTGTTTATTCAGCCAATTGTAAACAATTGTGAGTAGGTTGAAAAGAAATTAAATTTTTTTAGTAAATTTTGTTTCTTAACATACCTACCACAATTGTTTACCGGAGGCCACCCTCCTTGGGGATATCTTTGATATCGATGCCTCCCCGCTAAATCACAAACTTCTCGTTGGCGGAAATACGGAATTGACGTCACGGTTGTTGCGCATGCGCCCGGTAAAAGCAAGAGGTGTGCAGAGAGAGTACCTGTAATTTCGAGCGCTGGTCTCGCTCGACCCTTTTTCGATCATTTTCTTGCTTTTGCACTCTATTACTTTTCCATCTTGTTTGGAAAAGTTTGTTAAAAGCTTGAGTTAGTTCCGAAGTAGGGCTTGCACTTACGTTACAGCCAATTGTAATAAAGTGTGGTAGGTATGTTAAGAAACAAAATTTACTAAAAATTTTTAATATCTATTCAGTGGGTTGGTCGAGGTTTCTATCTTCTTCAGCTTTTCTTTTTCGGGTAAATGCATAGCAGTCCATCTTGGCCTGGCTGTAAGTGTACATGTGATTATTGTTCACCACAAATCCACGACCCACTCCTGTTCACCCTGTTGCGTATTCAACGCCTGCAGATATTTCTTCTTTGTCGGGCCGTTTTTACGTTTGTTTATTCCTTTGGAACTGAACTTGGTACTCGGGCAGAAGCAGTAGTGGGTTTTGCTATAGGGACCTACGATTCCATCTCTGCTGTATTCAGCCTTGAAAAGACTATGTGTTCATGTATCGAATGCCTTCAGATCCCCTCAGCACGTCCCCTTAGTTGATCATACATCCCCTCTAATCTTGATTTGAACAAAGTCTTCTCTGTGCTCTTCGCATGATCCTGACGGCAACCATTGCGATACTCTTTATAAAACTGTTCTTTCTTTTCCGATTTTATTACTTCTTCCTGAGATGATTTGTAGAATGAGATGTATCCAGAATTTGTATTCATAAGGCTGTACTGAAAATCAAGTCTATTCACGAAGGTATCAATAAAATCACAGTAAACCTGTAACATCCTCATCTTAGCGTATTGGTACATGGAGAAGCAGATATGAAGTGGTAAATTCAGCTTGATGAGGTTCTTATTCATCCCCAACTCGTATAGTGTTTCACTGAAAATGTTCATTTGTCGGAAGTTTACGTTGTTTACTGAACGAGAAGATTCGTCATTATTACAGTTAATAGTATTTCTGTGTTTTTCTTTGTTGGTTACTGTCTCTCCGAACCCACTATTTCCAACTGTTGCTTTGTTTGGATTCTTATCACCGTCTCTTCTGGCCTGTGATACCGTTTTCCGAAATTTCTTGAAGCACGCTTCTGGTTCGTACTGTATGACTCGGAAAATGTGTGATCTAGGTACCATATAATAGCATCTTCACAAGATAACTCGTGATCAAATTTATTCGTGTCTGGGTCATGACATGTTTTTTTCTAGGCAAGCTCTTTCATGTAATCTCGGATGTCTTCTGTGCTGATATCGACGTTTTTGAAGACGGGTGGCATTTCTTCAAGGGGGTGTCTGAGGTGGTCTGGAACATGAATGTCACACTCAACTAATCCGAACAGATTACCAGAAAGCACTGGTTGCGTCATTTCACTCTCGTTCATTGTCCTTGCTAACGTACTGTGCTCAAGTTTCTCGAGGTAAAGTTTTACCACAGGATCCTGTCTAATTTTCAGCCACTGGCATTCCAAAATTTCGAAAAGTTTGTATGATTGATCTGCAATGTATTTGGCGTTCTTTATATTCTCTTTATGAAGATATACCCTTTTTTCGAATATTGTTGAAAAGAATTACTTCTCCATTTTTTTGGTGTATTCGACAACTATGGACATGCCACTAGTAACCGTGAAATTGGTAGATAGTCTTTGCACCATCCATCTACGGACATATGTCTCCTTCCAATCTTTTTGATCTGCTGCCGGATTTCAAAACTGTTCTAGTTTAAAGTCATACTCTTAAATACATTCCAGTTGACATCTCTTGCATTAAACACCACAAGTAAAGTACTCTGGCACCATAGCCAACTAGACCTCCGCAGGTTTTAGCTTCCCCTCCATACTGAATAGAGCCAATTGTTTGTTAATCCTTTTTCTTGATAACGGTCGGAAATTATCGAAGGGCCTCCAACAGTTGAAACTGGAAGTCATGTTACTGTATTGTACATTATTTTGAAGTAATAGCGCGCGGAGTCAGTGCACTTTTTGTTCCTATAAAACTGAAACTGCCCCATTAGCGTAACTCAATTCCTGCAGAAAAAACAGCGTGACTAACAATTCAGTACCAGTGAATATTTATTTATTTATTTATTTATTTATTTATTTATTTATTTATTTATTTATTTATTTATTTATTTATTTAATGGTGTTTAAGGTCACATACTTATGCACAATGGCTAATCATGGCCGTGGCAGTTTTACGGGTGGAAGAAGCCGGGGTATCCGGAGAGTACTAGTGAATAGAGACCATTTACCTAACATGAAAAGCAGACGACTCTTGAGAAAAAATTCTTGGACAACTAATTTTTTTCATTTTTTGTCTCAAAAACATAGGTTATGACCCCTCATTGGAACGAGCTCAACGAGCTCGTTCCAATGAGGGGTCATAACCTATGTTTTTGAGACAAAAATGAAAAAAATAATGAAAATTAACTGGCGTTTTTTGAGAATAGCGCTAGCCGGTTTTGGGCGTTACGTTAAGTAAAGGGTTAACATCATTCATCATTCATGAAGGGAGTGGATTACTACGTAATCGCAGCTCTATGTATTCCCCAGTCGAAAAGTATTTACGATTGTTCAATAAAGATACAAGGCACATTTGCAAACTTTCATCACATGGACCACTGGGTGCAAATAAATAATTACTAAGTGAAAAATCTATCCTACAACGATTTAGTAGTAACGCACCATCCACATACTGCAGTCTCAATATTTTCTTTCTGTTTGATCGGTTCTGTTCATGATTTCATTAGCAACCTCACTAATAGCGCATTAAATTTATTTTGCATTGAACAACGCAAATGCTCTTGCGTATTTCAGACCACTTCATTCTTATGCAGCAACGAGCGCATTAACTAACGAGCATTTTCTGCACTATTTGTAAGAGAACTTCTAGTTTCAACTGTGTGATATTGTCTTTTACCAATTGATGTAAACCTGTGTTCTTCTCGTTGAAAATGGTAAAATGGGTGTCAATGTGAGTCCAGGTACACTTATTCCACCTTTCACCATCCCGCGCTCTTTGTAAAAGGCGAATTGTTTCTCTAGTTCTTCTAGGAACGGTCGGACAACACGATTTTTGTACCAGATAAGAAAATCGCGAAACATCTCCATCCTGTGGTCTTTCCATATCTACTGACTGTAAGTAGATGTGTCTTCTTTAGATATATTTCACTTTTTGAGCGAACTGTAGAATGTTTCGTAGTCCGGAAAGTGATCATGTTCGAGTTTCTTAAATCGACAATCCACTCGTATGACAGGTAACCTTTCGTCACTGAACATCCGAAGGCTTTGAGAAATTTATCATACGAAAAACCAGGTGCCAGATAATTTACAATTTCGAGGAATTTTAACTGACCTATTTTAAGGCACAATAAATTGATGTTTCTCTTCACAATGAATCCAAAATCCTGTTTTGTTTTCAGGAATGTAAGTAGCTCGCACTTCACAATGTTGAAATCATACTTTCCTCAGCTGAATCCCACAGCCGGCATTTCTTTCAGATAAGCATCAAACTGGTGATGTAGTTCCTCTGTGGGGTGTGTTCTGCAACGTCCGTCTTCAGTCATCAACTGCTTCTGTGATCTTCTTAATCCGTGCTTCTGCGATCTTCTTAACCCTTTACCTAACATGAAAAGCAGACGACACTTGCAAAAAAAATTCTTGAATAACTAATTTTTTTCATTTTTTGTCTCAAAAACATAGGTTATGGCCCCTCGTTGGAACGAGCTCGACGAGCTCGTTCCAACGAGGGGTCATAACCTATGTTTTTGAGACAAAAAATGAAAATATTTTGAAAATTAATTGGCGATTTTTGAGAATAGCGCTGGCCGGTTTTGGCCGTTACGTTGGGTAAAGGGGTAATCGGTACATCAAAGTAAGGTTAATATTCCGAATTAACCCTCTGCACACTGATGTCAAATATCAAAATGACAAGAAGCAAATTTTACCCATAATGCGACTAAGCATTCAACCAATTCAATCTTGTTTGACAGAGCTCATTGATCTCTGTCAAACAAGATTAAATTCGTTACATTCCTAGCTCAATCATGGGGGAAATGAAAGAGGGTTAATAGAGTATCGGCCCGGTTTGCAATCTGTCCCAAGTAATTCATCATACGGCTCACCAGTTCCTGTGTTGCCTTCTGTAATAAAGCAGACTGGCTCTTTAAATCATGGTACATTGCCACATACACTTACGCTCAGTGGAACGTATTGGGCTTCCCAGGTCAGCGTTTCACTTTTTGTTGGCAGATTAGTTGTATCGAAATAGCATTCAAAGTCAAGGGTAGTACGGAACGGTTAATGTGTAATTTCATCTGGAACTGAGAGGCCTTCGCCCTCTAAGAGTGCAAAAACTGACATTGGAACGAATCGAATCTAATCAAGCTAATAAGCCATCTACTTTATTTATTTATTAAGGTTTAACGACACTTTAACAGCCAAGGTCATATCGTGCCGGGTACAGTTTTACGGATGGAGGAAGCCAGAGTACCAGGAGAGAACCACCGAGCGACGACGAGCAGCTGCCAACTCCCCAACATCGTAACTTCGCACTGCAGCACAGGTAGGGTTAGATTGGATGAAGACATGCGCACCATCGGCATGCAGAACGCCTTAGTACACGGCGTCATCGTGCCTTCATGTGGACAGTCGGGGTTAAGTGCCTTGCCCAAGGACACAACACGGAGGCCGAATCGATCGCTCAGACGGTCACCCATCCAAGGACTAACCGAGCTCGACGTTGCTTAACTTCAGTGATCTGTCGAGAACCGGTTACCGCAACGCCAACGCGCCCCAAGCCATTTAGTAATTACTCGATCGAGTGACCCCTCATACGAATCTTACGCTCATCTGGCTCTCGGAGGATATTTATGACGTGGTAATGTAATATTGTAGGCTCCACATCCCAAAGCATTCCTTACCCCCTCCCCCTCTCAAATGTTATATTCAAAAAAAGTATTTCGTACAGTTAACACTGCCTTAAAATTCGTTCTTGTATCTTATATACTTTCACTAAAAACTAGTACTGAAATGGTTAACCGGATAATCGGTTTGAAACCAGTTAGCTACCTAACCTATCAGAAAAACTGCCAACCGGTTATCCGAAATATCGATAGTGATCGTCATTCCACGTTTAAAACGTAGTAATTCTGCCTCTTCTCCTTTGTGATAGATTACACATCGAAGCCGCGTTGTATATATTGAGAAATAATCGACTTTGGCATTCAAGACTTCGTTAATGATCGGCAGTTTCCGTGAGTAATGAGAAATCCTAGAAACTATTCCGCAGTGTGTATACAAACGAACGTTTTCGAGCATTCGACAACGTTCGTTTGTATACACGCTACGGAATAGTTTGAGAATACTGCTTCCAATTTCTATAGTTTTGATCCCATATTCGCTGCAATAATGGCCACTAATAACAGGATTTTATCCGGTTATAGCTCTCGGTTAGTCGGTTACGAAAATGAGCCAACCGTTTCAGCCCTACTAAAAACTTCATAATATTCACTTTTTCTTCGATCTCCTTGGTGTTCGTTCTGCTCACTCTCCGTGCTCTTCTGTATTCGTTCAGTTCTCTTCTATATTCTCAGTCTTCCTTCTGTTCATGTTACTTCAACCTTAGTTCTATTTTAACATCAATTACTTCGTTCTCTCCGTCGTCGTCTTTGGTCCTGTATTTTGATCGTTAATGGTTGTGAAGCTTTCTTATAGAATATTCCGTATTTCTGTAAAGTCTAATTGGATTGAAGAATCTTCTCGTGTTCATGCATGGTTTGGGATTCTATGATCTCCCTTATGTCCAGATTTGACACAGCCCGTTTGCTTTGATATCTGTTGATTGAAGGTTCCTGTAAACTTCTAGTAGTCTCGTTTCGACCAAAACGTAGTTCTTCTCTTTGGATGTTGAACCACTCTGGTGATTGATCAGTCGTCTGTTCTCTATTCTATGTGTCAGTGCCATTGGCTTTATGTTTGGTTGATGGCTATCCATCTGATATGGGCGAAGTAATTCCAACTGGTTTACTTTCAGTTCCTCTCTGTAGCATAGCTGTTGTAGTTCCTTTGGTTATCTTTTCTGTTAAACGATTTTGAACATTCATGCACTGATAGATTCTGGTTGTGTGGGCCGTCTTCTTATGCTGATAAAGATTGCGTTTCGTTGTCAAAATGTTTTGGTACTTCTTATAAGGGTGAAGTTGATCCATCACAAGCAAAAATATGACGTTGTGGGATATCCTCCAAAACGTATTCTTAAAAATGTAGCCTCCGATATGTATCCTCCAACTATACATTACCATGTCATACATAACCTCCAATACCTAGATGAGCATAAGAGTCGTAACAAAAGCCACTCGTTCAAGTAATTAGTCGATGCCTTATTTGCTCGATTAGATTCGAGTCGTTCGAGCAATGTCTATTCAAGTGACTATTCGATAGCTTAATTGCTCAATAAGATTCGAGTCGTTGGAACAAACTGACTGTATTCCACTGCTAGTAGCAGTGTGTGTCAAGTATGATTGTGATTATCCTGTAGTGATACAGGTACTGAGAGCCATAGTTGTCAGTAGTAAGTGTGGGAGATACGGGGCACAAGACACCAAGTGGTAGCCAATAGTAGTGGCACAGACCAGTAGTGGTGGCAGAAGAAAGAGTGGAATCTAATTGTAGCCGGAACTTAACAGGCGATAGCTATCCTCCGATAAGTATCCTCCCAAAGGTATCCTCAAAAAGTATGATCCAATAATACATCACCATATCATAGGTATCATCCAATACTCAGATGAGCACAAGATTCGTTCGAGTAATTACTCGGTGGGTTATTTGCTCGATTAGACTCGAGACGTTTGAGCAATGACAGTTGGAGTACACCTGTTCAATCGAAAACACATTTTAGAGACTTCTACGTACTATAGCATTATGTGCAACTCTTATAAGGCGGATTCGCCAGAACTTCGAGTCCATTTCAGAGGTAATGAGAGTTTTTTGGGTGATTTGGGGTTAATTTCCGGGTTGTTTGTGATACTTATACTCACTCTTATACAAAGGAATAACATACACACAGTCCTATAGCACTACCTGCTACTCTTATAAACCCTAGGAGGCGGCTTTGTCGAGTCAGTTTCGATGCCTTGGGGTGGTTTTATGTGGTTTGGGGTAGTTGCCGTGTCCATCTTGGTAATTCGATTTACTACTATTCAATCTAACACACGCTCAGAACACACCCCGTCCTATTGGAGAACTTTCAATTACATAGAAACCACGTGCCACCCTAGAAACAAAGATGGCGGCCTCCAGTAAGCAAAATGGAAGTCGGAAACATATGTTACCTTAACAAGAAACGTTGCACAAGCGCACTGACATCACGTATCACTATGGGCGTGACGTTACAAGGTGGCCACTCATTCGGGCTACCATGACAACCAAACACGATGACACTTTCTAAGTCCCCCCAGAAGGCCCGATCTATCGCTCTCCAACTACTTACAATGCTCCATGACTCCTTCTCTGACGATTTTTATCCTATGTTGTTCCTTTTTCTCAGTCATACATCTCCATTGAATAGTTATCTATTGACTCGCCCACTTGCTCAATCCACCCTGTCTTGAAATTAGAATTCCAAATACACCTGCAAAACGCAACAATTATTTCATAAAAAATTACAAAAACTATGTTTTTTTTCTCTTACTCAACTTTGCACAGAAATGAAAACAATACACAAGAAATAACAAAAAAGCCCATTAAATAAAGATTGACTGGACTGGTTACGTGAAATAATTCATGAGAGGTGAGGGACATTGTACAAACACGAGTGCGCGAATGCGCACGAGTGTTTTACAATATACTCCCTCGCCTCGAATGAATTATTTCACGTAACCAGTCCAGTCAAGCGATTACTCTGTTTATTACTTTTCATTATTAACGATAATTATATTATTTAACCCTTTACCTAACGTAACGACCAAAAGCGGCCAGTGCTATTCTTAAAAATCGCCAATTAATTTTCATTATTTTTTCATTTTCTGTCTCTAAAACATAGGTTATGACCCCTCATTGGAATGAGCTCGTCGAGCTCGTCCCAGTGAGGGGTCATAACCTATGTTTTTGAGACAAAAAATGAAAAAAATAGTTATTCAAGAATTTTTTTTGTAAGTGTCGTCTGCTTTTCATGTCAGATAAATGGTTAAAAAACAAAAAAACAATGAAGTCCCCACAACCCACGGCAAAGCGTCTTCGTTTGCGCGCACGGATACATGGCCCAATTGTTGATTGCATAATTCACTTCTGAAGTTATCGTTTATAACCAAACCCGGTTGTCCCAGTAAATCACACTTTGGAAAGTAATAAAAACATCTATACTGTTATCTATATATAGCGACATTTTGTAGACATATATCGATAACGAATCGAAGATTTCACATCATTTTGACAGTTTCTCCAAATAAACGTTGTACACGTTGGTATGGGACAAGCTGTCGCTAAGAGCTCAAATGGTTTATTACCAAACAGCATTTCACACTTTGTAAAATAAAATACTGAGATTTAGATATTTAAAATTAAGGCAATGATACACAAAGCTGTTGTCAGAGCCTATTGTGAGGATAAACAATTAAAGCAACTGCTAGTGCCCCAACCGCGAGGGGCAACGTTGGGAACATTCAATGCAGTGGGTCCCAAACTGTTGTTAGTGTTGAAAGACACGGTACACCGCCAATTAAAGAATGCGATTTATCAACGAACAGCGGTGATATTCCTCTAACGGACGATGCCCTATGGGACATGAATACTTCGTGTTTGATCTCTAAGGAACCACATACTTTTATTTTGCTGGTTTCTGTTTCCGTCTTGTCGGCTTCCATACAAGTTCGATGTATATAATGATTTCTTGAACCAAGACGACTATTGATTCAATAAGCGCAAGGTTCTTAGCAAGACCAAGGTTATGAATGTTCACGACACATCGTTTATCACAGATACAGTGGGAGGCCTTAAATATTTATAATTTAAAGAAGTGATAGAGAATCGGATAAGCAAATGAAAAAATCGAACGAAAAGAAAATTGATAGTAACTGTTTGTGAAGAATCAAATAAAAGTAGTTGATTTATTCAAAGCAGACGTAAGTCGTAATTTTTATCGGATAAGTTATGGCCTGTTTCTTTAATGTGTTGCTCTACAACTATTATTTTCTGAACTGGGCGGAAAGAACAACCGTACGAATGAATAAAATTCCAATAACATTATTCAATGAAAAGACCGTAATCTAGTCATACCATTTATCAGAAATGTATTTTAACACTTTACCCAACGCAACGGTCAAAACCGTCAGCGCTATTCACAAAATTGCCATTCAAATTTCATTGTTTTTTTCATTTTTGTCTCAAAAACATAGTTTATGACCCCTCATTGAAACGAGCTCGTTGAGCTCGTTCCAATGAGGGGTCATAAGCAATGTTTTTGACGCAAAAAAGGAAAAGATTAGATATTCTAGAATTGTGTTTGCAAGCGTCGTCTGTCTTTCGTGGTAGGTGAAGGGTTAAGAACCTACGCTGTTTAGTGTAACTGCCATGAAAAAGTAAAAACCAAGTTTCTTAGTGTCCATTGCATGTGAGAAGTAATATTATTACCACTTTATAGGGCGCTCCTTGGGTTATTAAAATGATCTGAGGTGAACGATAAGACTCGATAACAGCCCGCAAAAATAGCGTTATTTGTGGGTAATATATGTTCCGGAAAAATGACACTAATGAGCTCGAAATTTTGTTGTCCATTTATTCCAACAAAACGGATTAAACCATGATTTATTTCGGATTATTAACTTCATTTAGGATTTAAAAGTGGGGGTGAGTATTGATACGATAAATAATCTCATTTTGTAAATAATGGTGTGAGTTTGTAATTAAAGCGCTTCAGCCAAATTCCAGCAATCCTATTTTCGAGTCATCCAAATAAATTGTACTCAACTTTGAACTTTGACCTTTGTTTGTAAATAAACAGACGACAATCCGATTCTTCTATTTGTAAATCAAAAATGTCTCAGTCGCTTGAAATGGCGTTCTTCTATTTCTAAATCAAAAATGTCTGCAGTGGCTTGAAATGGCGTTCTTTGGTAAGTGGTAATAATAGTAATAACATATTCCTTTTCGGGCGTCATGGTACATTAACGGCCCTCGAAAAATGATTAACAGCCCTCGGGACCATTAACGGCCCTCGACTTCGTCTCGGGCCTTTAAGTGGCCCTCGGGCTGTTAATCATTTTTCTAGGGCCGTTAATGAACCATAACGCCCTCAAAAGAACATGTTATTGTTATATTAACGTTTGTTTTTCATTTGATAGTGTGAGGCCTCTGATGCTTGGATATCGACCCTTTATTCCCAACATCCTTTACTCCGAAGGTCCAATACACGGAAGGTCCGACATTCCGAAGGTCAACATACTCTGAAGGACCGATATTCCGAAGACCCAAAACTCCAAAGATCCGATACAAGCGAAGGCCCAGTACTTCGAAAGTCCGAAGGCCCATAACTTGGATGGACAGATGTCCTGAATGCCCAATACTCCGAAGTGACGTTATTCCAAGTCCAAATACCACAAAAATCCGATATTCTGAAGGCCCAATACTTCAAAAATCCGATATTCTTAAGGCCCAATTCTCTGAAGGTTCGATATTCCGAAGGCCCAATACTCCGAAAGTCCGATATTCGGAAAATCCTATACATCGAAGATTTTGAATCGAGGACTTGAGTTTTCAAAGACATGAAAACTTCAGCTGATTTTTGAAACCGAAAAAACGGAAATGCATTAACTCCACACAATAATTTATACTAATGTGTTATATCAATCTAGCTAAACTGTCATAACAAGCTCGCACGGCTGTTATATCTAGATATCTGACTTGTTATAACCAGATAGACACAAGTTACGTAAGCTATGGATTCCACCCTATCGATTACCTGCACTCGTGGTCACCTCTGCTAGTTGTTACATGCTTAGGTGGTTACATTTCGTGGTGGTTGCCCATGCCAGTGGTTACGTATCCAAATCGTTACATATCCTAATGGCTGTCAATCCCAGTGCTTACATTGTCCTAACAGTTATAGATCATAGTGTTTTCATACCTCACTGGTTACATATTGGTGGCTGCTCATCGTACTGTTTACATATCGTGGTTGTCTCATACACTGTTAACCCTTGGAACTCGTAAGACCGATGTTTCTGTTCAAGGTATAATTTCGTCCTATTTTTGTCTTACTATAAGAGGTCTATACGAGGGACATTGATGATAAAATAATAACTGCAGCCTGCAGCCAGACGGCTGCAGACTGCAGTCATTATTTTATCACCTCTGTATATTGATATTGGACTGACCCGTTTTCATTGTAAGTGTACACAAAGGAGATACCATTCCAGGAAACGAGTGCTCAACGGGTTAAACGAGCAGGGTAAAAAATCAACACAAATCAGCTGGGATGATTTGGGTTGATTTTTATCCCAACTGTTTTAGAGTGTAGTTGTTATATATCCAAATCGCTACTTACCTCAGTGATTACACATCCCGGTGAATACCTATTCAAATGGATTCCGCCCCAGACATTACATCCACATACTCTAGTGGCTACCTGCCATAGTGGTTACATCATTCTCGTGTTTACATATATCAAGGGTTACCACTCCAGTGGTTACAAACCCTATCGGTTACATATCCTAGTGTTAACATGCCCAATTGGTTACATACACTAGAAGTTATAAATCCTAGATGTTATATATCTTAGTAGTTACATATCTTATTTGTCAAATATCCTTGTCGTTGTGATGTCCAATGACTACATATCACAGTGGCTAATAATAGCAGTAAGTATTGTGTGATTTGCATGTGCATGGTCGCACGTCTGATGTATTACATTTATTTAAGGTATGATCACTAGCATGATATTGTCTCTGGGTAGAGTTGGAGTTGGAATGGAAATGGGGCTAAGGTGATTGAGTCGGGTGGTTGGGTCGGTCACATTCTGTTGGAGCAGTAGGTCTAGTCTATCGCTCGGAAGTTAGGAATGTTTGGTAAGAGAAAAGCGACGTCGGGAGACCGTGTCTCTCTTGCAATGGTCACAAGGTCATACATGTACATGGAATGTGTAGTGGAGATCGGATCTCCAGGTCGAAACTCTGAGAGAGACCACTGGGTGGACGGGTCAGGTTGAGTGGTATGACCAGGCCGAACTGATCATTTGACCCCTCCCTTACATCGGTGGAGTTCATCCTTGTCCTTTAGACAGGGTACCTGTCGAGTTTTATGACCCTAGACCAAAGCCTTAAGTTAGAGACCGGGAACCAAACACCACGAGTTGGAGGGTCACTAGCTAGTATGAACAGATGTTCAAATAGTGGACTCATATGGGTGAAAAGAGTTTTACATTGAAAGATCTTCCGAGTACTGGGCCTTCGGACTATTAGGTCTTCGGAGTATTGGGTCCTCGGATTATTGGGGTTTCAGACTATTGGCCCTTCAGAGTATCGGACCTTCAGAGTCTCGGGCCTCCGGAATATCAGACCTTCGCAGTATTGGATCTTCGGAATATTGGTACCTCGGAGAATTGATCCTTCGAAATATAGGTACGTGACTTTTATTAGATGCCTTCAATAAATGCGCCTTTAGTGAATGATGTGCGATTACACACCTTTCATCATATCTGTATTCATCAAACTGCAAACAACTACCGGTAAACCCTAAGCTACCCATGTGATTCGTTTATACGCGATTGGCAGACTCGCGAAAGGAGTTTATAACTGTCATTGAATACATAGACAGAACGCGATGTGTGTTTGAATCGGTGGGTGTTTTACATAACGAGTTGGAATGGCGTCGTCATATTGATATATGATAACGCCATTCCAACGAGTTATGTAAAACACCCACCGATTCAAACACACATCGCGTTCTGTGTTTATTATACAACCCATGCATTAAAATTAATTTAAATAAACAAATTGTAATTCCGATGTTTAACCCCAAAGGTGAAGAGTTTGTTTTGACTGAAGCTGTACTGATCAAAGGGATCAAAGGGATCGATAAAAAATCAAAACAACCTTTTCGAAATCAGTGTTTGTTGAAATTCGTATCGCAGTTTACTAACAGTAATAGCCACCAAATGGTTAGGCGTGAATGGGCGCCCATTCACGCCTAACCATTAGGTGGCTATTACTGTTTGTAAAAATACCATTTGGTGGCTATTACTGTTTGTAAAAATGTAAGTACAAATATGTGCAGATTTGCAAAACAGCTGGGAGAAACGTTTTTAAAAGAAGTTCGATGCATGCCAAGATGTACGAAGATTTACCGAAATAAAGTTGACCAATTTAGATATAATGGGATCCACAAAACGAGACGGCCACGTGACTGGGTTAATGTTCCGGCTAGAAATGATTGGGTTTTTTTTTTAAATATTATCTCATTTTTGTCTAATTTTTGTGAACCGAGTTTATTTTGTTTTGGACGTTTTCATTTTCGCACTATGCGACAGACGGTCGATGATTGTTTAACGAAATTTGGAAACTTTTCGAAGCGTAACTAAACGGTGCGGTAAAAAAGTTCCGTCTTGTATATCAACCGTTGAATACAGAATCATTTATATCATAGCGGCGATTTCGTTGAATACAAGGGTTTAAAGTTTAATGGATGTGTAATAAATATGAATGTCACATGAGTACATGTGCAGGTGAAGGACGCGCATACCTGCCATGTATTGTCATGACCGACTTCCGATGAAGAAATCCCTTTTGATAGAATAAGTCGAGCGAGGAGGGTAATTGTTGAGAAAACATTCATGACATCAGCAGAAAAAAAGCCAAGTATCCTTTCGTTATTCATTTATTCATTTATTTATTTATTTATGGGGGGTTAAGGACACTCTCGATAACCAGGGTCACCTCGTATCGGACAGTTTTACGGGTGGAGGAAGGCGGATTACCCGGAGAGAACCACCGAAGAACGGCGAGCAACTGTCAGACTCCCAACATACTAACTCCACACAAGCAGGGTTAGCATTGGTTGAAGACAAGTGCACCATCGACGTGCAGTAAGCCTTAGTACACAACGCCACCCTATCCCCACGTGGACAATGGGGGTGAAGTGTCTTGCCGAAGGACACAACGCGGTTGCCACAGGTGGGATTCGAACCGAGGACCTCTCGGCTTGAAGCGTGCACCTCTACCAACTGAGCCACCGCGCCACCTATCATTTCGTTACTTTCAATACACGAAAACAACAGACAGCTCTCGGAGGTGTCTGTTGTTTGCGTTTATTAAAAGTTATAAAAAGAAACATTGGCTTTTTATGGCAAGATAATTAGAAGCTACTACTCCTGTTGCTTTTATAAGCACTTATATGTTTACAAATATAAAATAAGAGTGGGCCCTAAGGCCGTGAAATAATTTTTTAATGTGGTACTGCAACGTCAGAAACTCATGTGGCGGTCTAAGGGTCCAAGTTTGAACAAAAGAGCAGAATAATGTTGTATAAACTTTGCATTTCGACTCAGAAAACGTATAAATCAGATGACGAGTATGCATAATTAATGGTTAATGATTAGAACAATTTGTATCAGTCTACCAGAACCAAGGATTGACGTAACACAATAAAAATATAATAACAAGCGCCTAATTTAAACAATTTTGGCGTCACGTAAAATTTAGAGTGCTTAACAAATAAGTAATTTAGGAATATAACTGTGAAGTTCTTATTTTAAAGCATTAACACTTTACCCAACGCACAGGATATCAAACTGTATTATTTTAATTATTAATTTTTTTAATTGTTTAAACAAATATCAACAAAACCATATCATGTGACGCCCCATTGGAAACGAGCTCGACGAGCACGTTTCAATGCGAGGTGACATGGCATTATAAGTTATTCTGTTTGTTGACAGGGGGCATGGTCTCACGTTCCCTAAATGAAATTTATATTCAACCGAGGCGTCAGCCGAGGTTGAATATATGTTTCATGCAGGGAACGTGAGACCATGTACCCTGTCAACAAACAGAATAACGTATATGTCCCGTTCTTACACAAGTAAAACTGAATTGGAAAAAAAACAATCTTTATTCAATGTTTACGTACGCAATCAACGGGGCGAGATGCTCTCGATTCGTTTCAGTTCATGTTACAGTAAATTAATGAAAAGAGACCTCATAATCTAATCGGTTTCATAAATAATTATCCATGTTTACATAACTAAATCTTTTTGTACGTAATAACGGTACTTTTGTGTGTATTTTACTTCAGTTAAATGTATTTGTCTCAGTTGATTTCAAGTGACAAAAGACATTGCGATGAACCGTTGCTCATGGCAACGAGACGCTTTCCTTGACAGTGGACATAAGAATCGCTGACAGTAGACATATGCGCGTCCCCGGCGACATAAAATAAAATCAACGAGGCATTGACCAATCACTGTAAGGTATTGCGGTTGGTATCGGGATATAGCATGGCATTGCTGATTTTTTTTTAGTTTGTAAATTACGCAGTTTTTCTCGATGGAATGTGTAAGAGTAACATCCCCTGACTACGAACAAGTTTACTGGACGTCTGACAGCGTTGAACAATTTGAAATCTCCACGTTTAAGGCGATATCGTCATTTTAATACAACATTCCGGACGCATATCAAATATTGCATCAGAGCCTAAATACATTTTTAACCCTTTACGCCACGTAACGGTCAAAACCGGCCAGCACTATTCTCAAAAATCGCCAATTAATTTTCCTTATTTTTTCACTTTTTGTCTCAAAAACATAGGTTATGACCCCCTCATTGGAACGAGCTCGTCGAGCTCGTTCCAACGAGGGGTTGTAACCAATGTTTTTGAGACAAAAAATAAAAAAAAACCAATTATTCAAGAATTTTTTTGCAAGGGTCGTCGGCTTTTCATGTTAGGTTATTATTATTTATTTATTGGTGTTTAAGGTCACATACTTATGCACAATGGCTAATCGTGACCGTGACAGTTTTACGGGTGGAGGAAGCCGGAGTACCCGGAGAGAACCACCGAGCAACGACGAGCAGCTGTCAGCTCCCCAACATCGTAACTCTGAACTCTGCACCGCAGCACAGGCAGGGTTAGATTGGTTGAAGACATGCGCACCATCGACGTGCAGTACGCCTCAGTACACAGCGTCATCGTGCCCCCCTGTAGGCAATCGGGGTGAAGTGTCTTGCCCAAGGACACAACGCGGTTGCCGCAGGTGGGATTCGAACCGAGGACCTCTCGGCTTGCAGCCTGCACCTCTACCAACTGAGCCACCGCGCCCCTTTCATGTTAGGTAAAGGAAGGTTTTGGGTGTTTGGTGATTCTGTTCATCAGTGCTATTCAAAGCCCATGTATCGGCTAACCTTGTTTGTTCATTGCATCACTCTAGTGTGGCGTTACAAGAGCAGAAAAAATGTGCAGGCTATTTTAGCAGCTTTACATTTGCACATGCTTGTACTACCTGGTGTCTGGCTTGAGCAAGAACATTTTTTAACTTCAATACTTCATCTAGGGTCAGAGCAACATCGGACAGATCTGTTAAGGGCTAGAGCCGCTTAGTCTCTAGTTCCTTCTCGATACCTAAACCGAGAATAAAAGATGGAAAGTCGTCCGGGATGCCCACAATACAGCTGATTTTATACAGCTGTTGATCAGCAGTGAACACTGTAAACTCTGTCCGGCACTCAGCGTCAGCTGTTGGGCCTTTTTCATAGCAGAGGCAATAGTTTCGGGATCGGTCGGTGTCATGTTCATCAATAGTACGACATTCAGGGAACATTCCAGACTCACGAGATACACGAGTGTCATAACCGTAAAATTCTGGACAACTTTCCGTTTGCAGAACATCACTGAAGAATGCAAAATCGGTCTCTGTGGCCCGTCGAGTGACAGTGCTGAATGACGAAGAATTTGGAGCGACGGGATGCATCTTTTTGCATGGGCAATACGTCCCTTGAGTTCTCATGTGTTCTATGTGCCTCCTGTGGATTACATAGAACAGGCGTGTAATAATACCTTGTATTTTTATTTTTTCTCTGAAACTTTGTTTATTCATCAAGTTATATTAGCATTTATATTTATCAAACGGCATCTATACTTGTTCTGACTTTATTTTGTTTCAAATGCACGATGCTATAGTCTACAGAAAATGAGAAAAATGAGAGAGTGGTTCCAGTTTCTGGTAACTGTTTTGTTTTTTGGTGTGTGTGTGGGGGGGGGGGGGTTAATAGGAAGGTTCATCGTCATCAGCTGGAAAAATATTCTGAAAAAAAAGATTTTACTCATTCAATAGGTTGTCAGACGTAACTAAAATGTGCTCGTTTGATAAGAAATAATTGCTTTAATTGGATTTCTTCCCATTTCACACCTCATTGTTGGTTGGTCATCGACAAACCACAGGTGTTTTTTAGACCCAGTTACGCTGACTTTCTAACTAGATTTGCTTCACAAGCCTGCAAATCTCAAGGGAGACAGTTTCCTCAAAAGGAACTGGCTCAAAGAACACATTGGAACTCCAGGTGTTAACGCACAACAACCAACTAATATTCTCTGAAATTTCAAACTGTTTAAGTCGCGGGAGCCGATTGTGTTGTGACTTGGCCCTGTTATGTGCTTGAGTTAACTAAACAGCCAGAGGATGGGTACTTAGTTTTCCATTCTGGGAGGCAATGTCAGCATCGAAATTATCTACAACTACCTGTAATAGCCCACCGTCAGAACTGGAGACTGGTGTCAAGTCAACATTGCGAGCTGCTGTATTTGTGGCCGATTTCTTGAAACGCATCAATTCATCATAAGAGCATACTTCTCATGCATCGTTTTTATGATGTCTTTAGAATCCCGTATCAATGCAGCAAGACGAATTTGCACTGTTGTTGGTGTCCCACGCACCAGTGATGTTTCAATGTTGCTAATCAATGTGGGAAGTGTTGATATAAGAATCTTACACTTAACCCTTTACCCAACGTAACGTCCAAAACCGGCCAGCGCTATTCTCAAAAATCGCCAATTAATTTTCATTATTTTTTCATTTTTTGTCTCAAAAACATAGGTTATGACCCCTCCGTGGAACGAGCTCGTCGAGCTCGTTCCAGAGAGGGGTCATAACCTATGTTTTTGAGACAAAAAATGAAAAAAATTAGTTATTCAAGAATTTTGTTTGCAAGTGTCGTCTGCTTTTCATGTTGGGTAAAGGGTTAATGACAAACAAAAAATAACAGATTTATTAATTATTTTAGATAAGTTTGGAGGGAGTGATGTGGCATATCACGAACTTGCAAGTTTTTGTAACGACTTGCCCAGGAAGCATTTGATCAGTCAGTGTCGTGCAGAAAGAAATTCACCCGGGTAGGGTGTGGTCTAATTTCGGTGACAAGCTACCCAGAAAAGCCCATAACGTTCCGCGTGAAAACTCTAAAACTTTCATTGCGCTTTCGGCATCAAAATCATCTGGATCCTATGTAATACATAGAGCCGATCCAGCTCTCGAGCTATCCCTGGGGAAGAAAGGACTAAAATGTCGTCGCCGTACTTCTCAGCAAGCTTAGCAACAAAAACGTGACGGGAATTACAAGTACCTCCACATTCACCATACAATTTGAACAACTCGGCCGAATTCCAAGTAAGGGATTGATCATCTCTCATGAAAGCAACCACTGATTTCAAAGCTTCGGCATCGGGATTTGAATCTGTTGAGGTAGTGTCAATGAACTGATTTGCCGCGGACGCTACAGATCTTGGACTCATACATGTATCTCTACAGACCGAGTGATAACGACCGTCTGCCGCATGCAAATCACTCATTGCAGCAAGAAACCTAAACCTATCCCCCTACCCTCCTCCATTTATCTTTTCGCTGCTCACAAATCTGGAGTATCTCTTCCCTTTGTGATGAACTACTGCTGGTTTCAGGATTCACTATTTGACGGAAAATGTAAGCTTCTATCCACCTTTCCGGGTTTTAGTGTCTTATGTCACATCACAATTGCAACCACAAAATAGACAGTGTCGTTTGAAATCAAACACAATTTGTGTCTGGCATCGCCTAAATCTTTTCTCGGATGGTGCATCCGCCCCGGTAGGTATATCTCTGCTTGGTGTAGCTTTTCTGATACGTTTCGGGTGAACATATTTCTCTACACAATATTTGTGACTTATCCACACTACATTGCCATCCAAATATAGCTGCGATTGTAAATCTACATGCAGACCACCATTATACAGTTTGCTGCATCTGATTATGTTCTCGATTCGCTTCGATGCCACATTTATCAGACGAACACTTACCCTAACAAATTGAGATCCGTATTTCGGTGAGAAGAAAAGAAACAATCGGCCATGGCAGTTTCTGCACATAAACCGACAGAAAAAGACAAATAATGCCGGACTGAAGAAAAATGAAATGTCAAAAGAATAAGGCAAGCTTTGCCGTTCGACTCACAACGATCGTCAATAGAAAAATGTTTGATACAACTTTATTTCAAATCAAAATAAATCGAGGAGGTGCAAAGGGGTTGTGATCACATGATTAACATGCACCTATTGATGCATTGAATAATGCCATTTGTATCTATATGAGGCAAACTTCGAGATTTGTTCTAGTAATTGTCGATTATATATGAGAATTTCAGCACCTAGGCTAACTGTGCGAATTGAAATTGGGTACCCCTTTTGTGCGACGAAAGCTGTCAGATGACCAGTAAACTTTTCGGAAACAGGAGAGGTCACTCTATCAGAAATCAATGAGGAAAAAACTTTGGACGCGACTAAGAGTCTAGGCAGAAAGTTGGCATTCGAGCGGCAACTATAGACGAGAGTCCATAACAGTTCCGTCCGATGTTCAGAGAACTAAATTTCAGAATAACCGAATCACAATTTGAAAAGACAGAATTAGAACAAAAATGGGAACAACTCTTTGAAAGTATGAAATATGAGAGGGGTGAACAAGTTGCTTTTTGGAAGCAGAATCTGAACGTGTACAATGAAAATTCAAAACTGTTATCAAATATAAATGAATTAGAACGTCGAGTGGCTCCAGTAACAAAACCTCGAAAATTCGTTGAAAGAGTTAGCAAAGGTAACAAGTCAGGACAGTTGAAAGGCATAGCTTCAAAGGCACAAGCATCCTTATGGTTTGCTGAGTCATATGGTCTTGTGTCCAAGATGCTCAAGTTGGAAACGTCTTCCGGAAAAAATGTGGAAATCAATCTTCCAATGACCCATATGCGTGGGAAGTGTTCATATAAGAATCTTACACTTAACCCTTTACCCCACGGAACGTCCAAAACCGGCCAGTGCTGTTCTCAAACATCGCCAATTAATTTCATTATTTTTTCATTTTTGTCTCAAAAACATAGGTTATGACCCCTCGCTGGAACGAGCTCGTTCCAACGAGTGGTCATAACCTATGTTTTTGAGACAAAAAATGAAAAAAAATTAGTTATTCAAGAATTTTGTTTACAAGTGTCGTCTGCTTTTCATGTTAGGTAAAGGGTTAATGACAAACACAAAATAACAGATTTATTAATTATTTTAGATAAGTTTGGAGGGAGTGATGTGGCATATCACGAACTTGCAAGTTTTTGTAACGACTTGCCCAGGAAGCATTTGAACAGTTAGTGTCGTGCAGATCGGAATTCATTATTTCATTTTGTGAGAACTTGTGGAAACATACCGGGGTGTATTTGAGCTACATGATGAGATTGACAGGTTGTGTCAAAGAAAAACTGGTCCGGATTCCAATAAAATTTCTATAAAAATATCTGGCGACGGTTCAAAAGTCAGCCGCATTTCCAATTTCATTGTCCTATCTTTCAGTTTAATTCGACTGGACTAGTTTATCAGATAATGATTACAAAAAGTTTGGGGAGATTTTCCGGATAAATTATTCTTTTTAATTCATCATAAAACTCGCGATAAAATAATCTCACTTCTGAGAAATGTTTTGAAGTTAAACAAGTTTCTTACGTAAGAGGCTACTGAGTTCACCCCAGTTGATGCAGATTAAAAGATGTAAAAACTGGGTACACGATTTCCTCGAACTCGAGCGTTTTCGTAAAGGCTATTCAGATGTAACACCAAATATGCATTGCTCAGTGTATCATGTCCGGATATCGGTAGCAAAGGTCGACAGTCTTCTGATATTTAGTGGACAGGTTGTGGAGAAAATAAATGACAGTCTTAAAAATATTCATCAGTCCAAAACTAACAAATATGACGCAATTATGGATGCTGTAGAAGTCCGAAAACGAATTGAACTTTTGCACGTTGGCAGTTCTAGGGAAAATCGCAATATGAGAAAAAAAATGAAATTTACTGGGATCATGGAATTTATTGGAAACGAGGCAAATTCTGAATGAAATTCATTTAACTAACAAAAAGCCTTTACAGAATTCAAAAACAAATTCAGAAGACACTCAGCAATTCATTTGACAACTATCAACAAAACAACACATTTTATCGTCAACCTAATTTGCGAGGGGAACCCGTGTTACTATTTCGTCCCCTGAGTTCCAATGTGTTCTATGTGCCTACTGGCACATAGAACACACTGGAACTCAGGGGAAGATTTTCAACTATCGCTAGCGATTCACATTTTAATTGCGTTGCACGATTTGTAGAAAATACCAGTGAAATTTCGCTTCAATTTAAGAATTGTCTGTCAACGATTTCCGTTCCGCAAATATGCGCGGAATGGATTTTCATTTTCCACATGGTTTAGTGTTGCTGTAGATGGGGATTACATAGAACAGGTGTGCAATAAAACCAAATTACGAAAAAAAGAGAAACTTCTTTTCCTTCAGAAGAAACATGAAAAATAACATTTTTCCAACTCGAGTAGCAGAACCACCTCGTCTGTAACAACAATTTCCCTTCTTTACTTCAAAAAACAAAGCATATGACACATTTGGGGACGACTGTTGGTTTTTTTTTGAGAGAAAACATTGAAAGAATAATAAAATTTGACGATTTTTGTGTATAGTGCAGGTCGAATTTTCATTACAGAGTGGTACAGAGGTACATGTACATTAATTTTATTCATCTAGGATAGAGTATTCGAGTCAGTAAATCGAGTCGGAAGGTTTAGATTCTTTAATGTTAATGCCCTCGGTGCCAAGGTATCCCGGAGATTAAAATTAAAGAACCTTGATATCGTCACCATCTTCCACTTCCAAAACGATGATATTCGCTCGGGGATTCGATTCAAAATTCACTGCCTGTATCAATTTAGGATTCGATTCGACGGGAAATTTCAAATTCGTAAGAGCCTAGGGCGGGTGGGTTTGTGTGGGGAAGGAGGTTTTATTTTCCCGGTGCGTACATTCACTGTCTGTTTCAATTTAGAATTCGATTCGACTGATAATTTGAAATTGGTAACGGCCTTGAGAAGATGGTTTGGTGTGGAGGAGGGAGATTTTATTTTTCCTATGTGTACATTTACATCATTGACGTGACATGCGTTAGATATATACAGAACGACACAAGCGTGTGGATGGGTTAGTCGCCATGGCACAAGTGCCATATCGATTAACCCATTCACACGCGTGTGTCGTTCTGTTTATTACACGCCTTCGCATCGATAAAAACAACGCCTCCCCGTCTATAAAACAATTATTGGAAGAACACTCAGCAATTCATTTGACAACTATCAATAAAAAGAACACATTTCATCGCTAAACAAATTTGCGAGGGGAACCCGAGTTTCTATTTCGTCCCCTGAGTTCCAATGTGTTCTATGTGCCTACTGGCACATAGAACACATTGGAACTCAGGGGACGATTTTCAGCAATTGCCAGCGATTCAAATTGTAATTGTGTTGCACGATTTGTAGAAAATTCCAGTGAAATTTCGTTTCTAATTAAAAGTAGTCCGTTAAAGATTTCCGTTCCGCACATATGTGCGGAACAGGTTTTCATTTTCCGCATGGTCTAGAGTTGCTGTAGATGGTGATTACATAGACAGAACAGGCGTGTAATAATATTGGCATTTTTACTCTGAAACTTTGCTTGTTCGTCAAATTATATTCGCATTTATATTTATCAAACGGCATCAAAACAACTTCTGGTTTTATTTTGTTTCAAATGCCCTATGCTATGCTCTACAGAAAATGAGAGAGTGGTTCCATTTTTTGGTAACTGTTTTTTTTTATTATTTCGAGTTCTTTTTAATAGGAAGGTTCGTTGTCATCAGCTAGAAAAAAAATCTGAAAAAGATCTTATTTACTCATTCAATGGGTTGTCAGTCGTCGCTAAAAGGTGCTCGTTTGATTAGAAATAGTTGCCTTAACTGGATTTCCCATTTTACACCTCATTGTTGGTTGGTCATCGACGAACCACAGGTGTCTTTCACACCCAGTTACGCAGACTTTCTAACTGGATTTGCTTCATACGCTTGTAAATCTCAAGGGAGACAATTTCCTCAAACGTCGTTTTCAATGATGATAAGTTTGGGGGATGGGGGTCATATTTTACCAGTAAAACCGTGCTTGTTTACCGTAGTAAAAAAAAAACACTGTTTCACTTCCCGGGGGTTTCCACGGGAAGGGATTATTGAAGGAATTTCCCCCAACTGCGCAAAGATTGAATTTAGGTTGACACAGGTAGCCCAAGTATGAACCCAGGGACTTGATTGGAAGAAACTGCAAACTGTAATCGAACCCCACTAAGGTTACTACAAACCAAATATCAAAAGATTCTAAATGGGAGATCTGAAAAGGGTTTTAAGAGAATATTCCTCATATTGCACTAAGAAAAATTCGAGCTCCCACAAGAAGCTCAAATATGACCACCTAGGAATACTGCACATCAAAACATTCTGACTGATAGATCTGAAGAAGATTGTTAAGGAATATTCCTCATATTGCATTAAGTTAAAGTTCCGAGTTGCAATAGGGAGCCCAAAAAATACCCCAGGGACTTGATTTGAACAAACTTGAATCAGGATGCTACATATCAACCATCAAACGATTCTGACTGGTGGATCTGAAGAAGAATTTAAAAACCTTTTTCTCATTTTACACAAAGTTGAAATTTGTGCTCGAAATATCACTACAGGGACTTAAGTTGAACAAATTTCAAGCTGCTCGCCTCCCTCCCCCCCCCCCCCCCCCACACACACACCTAAAGTATACCAATTATCAAGAGAGTTTGACTGGTAGATCAGAAGAAAAGGGTTTTTAAATAAATTTCCTCATATTGTAGAAAGTTAAATTTGGGGTTCCCATAGGGAGCCCAAATATGAAGCCAGAGACTTGATTTAAACAATCTGAACCTCATGAGGATGCTGCCTATCAAATATCAAAAGATTCTGACCAGTAGATCTGAAGAAGATGTTTAACCCTTTACCCAACATGAATAGCAGACGACACTTGCAAACAAAATTCATGAATAACAAACTTTTTTTCATTTTTTGTGTCAAAAACGTAGGTTATGACCCCCTCATTGGAACGAGCTCGACGAGCTAGTTCCAAAGAGGGTTCATAACCTATGTTTTTTGGACATTTTTGCCGTTACGTTGGGTAAAGGGTTAAAGAATATTCCTCATACTGCACTATGTTAAAGTTAGAGTTCCCAAAGGGAGCCTAAATATGACCCCAGGACTTGATTTGAACAAATTTGAATCTCACTCAAGTAAAAATGCAGTATACCAAATATCAAGAGATTTTAACATGAAGATCTGGACGAACAGATTTAAACAATTGTCATATTGGACAGAGTTAAAATTCAGGTTCCCATAGGTAGCGAAATACGAATCCAGGCACTTTGTGTAAATAGACTTGAATCTCACTCCACTTTGGATGCTACATACCCAATATCAAAAGAATTCTGACTGATGGAACTAAAGAAGATTTTTAAAGAATATTCCTTACATGACACTAATTTAAATTTCCGGCTCCTACAGGGACCCCAGTTATGACTCTAGGGACTTAATTTGAACAATGAGATGCAGTACATGTATACCAAATATCAAGAGATTTTGGCTGACAGATTTGAAGAAGATTTTTATATACATTTCCTCATATTGCACCAAGTCAAAATTCGAATTCCCATAGGGAGCCCAAGTATGAAACCAGGACCCTGTAATGAATAAACCTGAATCTGACCCCTCAAAGGATGTTGTACACCAAGTATCAAAAGATTCAGATAGGTTCTTATGGAGAAGAAGATTTTTAATTTAAAAAAGAAATGGTGAGGTGCTTACAGAATTGTGCCTCTTTTGGTGCCCCATGCGGGCATGGCAACTTTATTTGAACAAGTCTGAATTGACATACGGTAGGGAACCTGCATGTTAAATATAGTTCAATTCGGCCCATTGGTTTATGAGAAGTCGACAATGTAATGGTCATGCCGGATGGGCGGGCGTCTGTCAGATGAGCTAACAATACATTGAGTCAATGGGACCCCATTCCCAATGCCCCTGCGCCCCATTAGGGGCATGGGTAGCTAGCTTTCAACCACTCTGGCGTCATTGGAATGTGGGGTAAATTGTTTCGATTAATGATCCTTCAAAACCGTTTGTCGTCCATTACATCTCTCATTTTTTCTATGCCGTTCGCTGGTTGTCTAGCGATCCTTGTGGGAATTTACTTCTCTAGCGTCCCGTCAATCCATCCTTGACACGAACGTCATCATTTAAAGGTCTAATCCTGCTGGGGGTGAAACGGTTGGCTCATTTTCGTAACCGACTAACCGACAGATTTAACCGGATAATATCCGGTTATCCGTGGCCATTATTTCATGGGATCAAAACTATAGGTTATTGGAAAGCAGTATTCTCAAACTATTCCGTAGTGTGTATACAAACGAATGTTGTCGAGTACGTTCGTTTGTATACATACTACGGAATAGTTTCTACGATTACACATTACTGACGGAAACTGCCGATCATTAATGAAGTCTTGAACGTCAAAGTCGATTATTTCTCAATATTCACAATGCGGCTTCGACGTGTAATCTTTCACAAAGGAGAAGTGGCAGATTTACTACGTTTTAAACGTGGAATGATGATCACTATCGATATTTCGGATAACCGGTTGACGATTGTTTTAATCGCTTAGGTAGTTAACTGGTCTCAAACCGATTATCCGGTTAACCATTTCAGTACTAAATTATCCTGCACTACTTTTTCCCCAGAATGTAATTAAAAATGCATCTTGTCACAATATTTTACATTTGTTTTTTCAAACAGTGCAAGGTATGTAGAGACGAGATAGATTTTACATAGACAGTAACCTTTATTTTCCACTTCATAAAAGTCATGGGCTGAAAATTTGCTTCCCAAGTTTGTATGACTTTGTTCTAAATAATACAAGAAGTTCCCCTTGGAAGACTTTCAAAGTGAAGATTGAAATGTAACGTTGTTGAGTTACATAATAATTATAAAGAATTTTGGTCGATATGCACCACTGGCTATTTGCAAGTTGGTTTGCACCATCTCAGAAGTCAATTTGCGCCATCTGAAAGTCAATTTGCACCACATATAAGTCGATATGCACCACACAAAAACTGAGAATATGCCATTTTAACCCTTTACCTAACCTGAAAAGCAGACGACACTTGCAAAAATAATTCTTGAATAACTAATTTTTTTTCATTTTTTGTCTCAAAAACATAGGTTATGACCCCTCGTTGGAACGAGCTCGACGAGCTCGTTCCAACGAGGGGTCATAACCTATAACCTATAACTATAACCTATAACCTAAAATACTAGGGTCATAACCTATAACCTATAACTATAACCTATAACCTAAAATACTAGGAAGACTGAAGCTAAATTATAGCGGTTCGAAACAAAACAGAGAATGAAAGCCAGATTTCCTTTGACGGTGAAAGGGAGATAATACTTTCATGAAATGAAAAAAGTGTCCAAAACTGTTCCGAGAAATCTGTTCAAAATCGCTACCGTTCCGGAGAGATTGTTGAGCCCACTTTTGTAATAACTCACTATTTTTTGTCACAACTCCACTTCAATAATAAAAATCGACATTTTCTTTTTTTAAAGTTCACTACATTTGTAATAAATCGGCAGGTTTTCTTGTAAACCGGGACACGAGTTTTGTAATAAAAATCGCCAGTTTTTTCACTGAAGAGTTTAAAATCCCATACATCAGCAAATGTCACACCTGTAACAATTTGAAATGTATTTCAGCTAAAAAAAAATCCAACCTATTTATTGTACCAGGACCCAAGACTGGTCTCAGTGGAATTGTAGCCTAACAACCAATCTAGCCGAGACCTTTTGTAAGGCGTCTGGAGCAGGCATGCCAACCGGTACCTGTCCCGGTACTGGTACCGTCGGTTCCATAATACTCTCACCGGTACTGGAACTGAAACTTTGGTCCCTCCGGTATCGGTGCAAAATTATTTAATGGGGAAATTCCTAATTGAACGAGGGTAAACGGGCTGATAATCGTGTATGGAACACTTGCACGACATACTTTCAACTTATTCGTGAATGAACATTTCACAACACTCTAACGGTGCACGTTCTGTCTGCACGACGACCTCGATAAGGCCGGCCAATTTGACTTTTCAAACGTGGCATCAAAGACAAAGAAAGCGCCGTCAACGGCTACTTTAAAGAAATTATGCAGTGGCGACATCAAAGGAATAATCATAAATCACAATCTTCGTGTTTTTTTATTACTTTGATGTCGCGGCAGAATAATTAGTGCGATGCCATGTTTGTTTGCGATCTTGGGGACTTGGGGCTGTTTAAATGCGCATGTCGCCCGTCTGAATGCGATATGTCACCCAACTGTTGATTTCAACCGGTACCGGTACTGGTTTCGGTGGAACAGGCTCTGTCCCATCCCGATACCGGTTATGTTGGTACCGACGGTACTGTGACATTCCTGGTCTGGAATGAAGAGGCAGTAAACGCAAAATCATATATTTCTGTTAATATAATATAATCGATATAACTTGACGTCAACTGACATGGTTATTAACTGATAGAGTGCTACCCCATTTTTAATTTCAAAATTTATTCGCATACCTTGGCTTTGTTACAATTTATAGAAGATTGCCTTACAAATAAACTAAATAGGGTTACCTCAAAGATAATATGAAGCAAATCCACAGAATATTAACCCTTTAGTTGTGATACGTGTACTTCAAAATGAAGACCAAATATGGGCTTCCAGCGCTCTGCCGGTTAAGCATCAACAAAAATAAAAGAAAAAGAGTCACCACTTGAAAAAGGACTGGAAAACTTCAACAGACATGTACAGACATAAAAAGTCTGGATAAGTTCATTACAACCCCCACCCCTCCTCCCCCCCCCCCCCTAAAAATCTATAAATTGCGTGTTAAGCTGTCACCCAGCTGTGTTATCATTGGATATTCAGTGGACCCAGGTGGGCGATAATTTTTTTTTAGTTTTTAGTTAGTTGACATTTTAGTTAGCACGAGTTGATGGACTGATCAAGACTGATTTCGGAATTATGAAGATACAATAGTTTGAGCACTGATAACTGAATGTTTGTTTACTCATCAGAAGTTGTTGTTGCAATGGCTGCTACAAACAAAGGTCTAGAATAATGTTTATGCTATAATAAACCCAGACAGTAGGAGACCATCACAGACCAGTGACTCTTATTGAAAAAAAGTGTTCAGAGATGATTGTACAAACATCTCCGTACTTTCCTGTTAGTATTTGCTATTAGTAACTCCTAACTGGGTCATTATAAATCCTAATTAAGACAAAAGGATGTCCAAGCTAGCTGCCCCAATCACCTGTTAGTTACCCACAAGGTATGGTGATGCTACCAATGACGTCGTATCGTTGTTCTGCGCACTCGACGTCCAAGTGGCGGTAATCGCTTTCACTGCCCATGGTGCAATCCAGCATTACATTGTTCGGGTGTAGATCTGTCGGACGTCACGCACTGAGGTGATATGGAAGTGTAGTTGGACGAACTACATCACTGTTAGTCTACTGCTAGCTCATAGTAATGCCTTATGTCGTCGCGTTGTTGCTATGGGTAGTACGTAATTCTAGGCCATGCCATATAGTTGGGAACGTGTGGTTGTCTGACACGGTAGTATACTATGGATGGTGTGTTTCTCTGTTGGTGTACTGTTAGCTCACGATACAATTACTCACCTTGCGTCTTTTATTGACCTCTGGTTGTTATTAGAAGTACGTAATGAGGGGTCATGTGGTGTTGTGGGGTATGCTTGGATGTCTAGTGTGGTAGCATAGTGAGGGCGGTATGTACCCAGTTTGGACAATATCAGACTTGGTGACATCCTTTGACCCATCTAGAGCCATATATACTGCACCAACCTGTGGGTTTTATGCTATTTCTCTACAATTCGATTGTCCTAGAGTGTGCTCCAGTGGTGTAGAGGAGCATTCATTATCCCTAGCTCCTTTTTCGACCCCCAGCACTGGGGACTTTTATGAATTGACGACAGCGGAGGTGTGGGACTTTTGGGGGACTTGTAGGTGTCAAATGGATCCGTAGGTGGCGGTCGAAACCTCTTTCATGTTACTTCCAAGACAAAATTAAAGCCGGTGTCAAATGGTAGCGCAATATCTTTGAAATGATGAAATCGCCAAACGTGACGCCGATTAACCCAGATACATTAGAGACGTTCGATCATGAAGTAGAGAATGATTGATACCCAGCCCAATTTGCATTCTGAGTGACCTTACCATCAGGATGCACATTTCAGTACAATATCTTGGAGAACGACAATGTTCACAAAATCGCGACGCCATTACGCCAAAACGTGACGACGGGGACGGTCGAGACCTTGCCTATGTTAGTCACAGTACAAAATTATATCACGGGACGAATTTTCAGCCAAAATATTAAAAACAAAATGGTTAACTTTATATTCCAATGTCAAAAGTTACTGTCTGACAAAAACCTGTTGATATCTGCGACAAAAGTGACGAGCTTGTTTTTTAACGACAAAACCAGTCGATTTTTATTACAAGACTCGTGACCTTGGTTTATGGCAAAACCTGGGGGTTATATTACAAAAGTGGTCAGCTATGGCAAAACCAACCGATTTCTATCACAAAAGTAAGAGATTTGACTAAAGTCGCCAATTATTACAAAACTGGACCTAACATGTGATTCAATGGAGGATTTAGCGAACTATCCGGATCAGACTCAGTAAAGTTGATTATCCGAGCAGGCGTGTGTCAAGCGAGGGAATAATGATCGGAGCCGTTTGGAGCCAAATATCTTCAAATGTTGAAACCTGTGGCGGCGCTATGTATGGGGATGGAAGAGGTGCTTTTATCCGCAGAAAACAGACTTTGCCCCTTCCACTCCTTGTGATCACTGTGTGAACGTTTAACCCTTTAAACCTTTACCTAACACGCAAAGCAGACGACACCTGCAAACAAAATTCTTGAATACCTATATTTTTTCAGTTTTTGCGTCAAAAACATCGCTTATGACCCCTCATTGGAACGTTCCAATGAGTGGCCATAAGCTATGTTTTTTTAGATAAAAAATGAAATAATAAGGAAAATCTGAATGGTGATTTTTGCAATAGCGCTGGTCGGTTTTGGCCGTTATGTTGGGTAAAGGGTTATAAGTAACGACCATAACCAACCCAACCACTTAAAATCACAAATATCGCATTTGAAATTTTATTATTTTCTCAATCTTTTCCTCGAACTTGAATATTAGTACGGCAGCCAACAGGTCATTTCAGGGCTAACTTCAGAATGTCGGGAAGTAAGATGTTTTTACGTCATTTGTATGAGACCTTTTTGCTCTGAATCGGAATCTGATGCCACTCTTACCCTGTAAACCTCTGGCAACTCGATATATTCAATATGGCGCCCAATATGGCCACCCAAAACACGATTTTCATAAGTTCGCTTATATATCCCGTACATTCCAGAATTCCTTACATAAAAGCATAAAAGCAATATTTATCCGATAATTTTGGCATGATAGCTCTACGGTGGTCACCATATTTCATAATTACGCAATTTTCTTAACAAGTATAATGATTTGCCATGTTTTTGTATAACCGTCGAAAGGCGCAATGTGTCCCTATTCGTTTGTACTCAAATACAGGGAACCAAATCCCTTGTGGGGCTCCAGAAGACCGGAAAATAGAAGACGACCCTCATTCCGCCACACAAGACTTCCCGTTAATCACGGGTGGTAGGGTGTTGAGAACAAACAGTCATACCAAGAAATGTTTTTCCTGGCTCAATCAACGATATAAAATTTAGAGAAAGTGTTCTCTCTTAGAACAGTGAATAACGAACATAACACAGCTATGACACTGTGGTACAACGGCTATAAAAGCATAGACTGTTTTTTTTCTGCTGGTGGTCGATACTAATGAATGTCTGACAAATTAGTCACAAGCGACAAGCGGCGATGCTTTGCATTAGTAGTCCCCCACCCCTCCCCCCATAATCTTCACGTTTCAAGAACAGAGATCATGGCGATGTAACCTTTTTAAAAACTTTATATACTAAACTTTTATACTAATGACTAACCGATGTTTGGCAATCGCATCTGACATCGGCCGATTTTAAGGTGCTATATTAGTAATGGAATTTGGTTTATTTTGAAATGCCCACCTCTGATATTCCTTAAATTCAAATTAAATATACACAAATTATACATCAAAATGAAGGTTGAGATATATAGAACACGAAACACACATGTAATCAACTTATAGAGTTGACAGCAGGCACCACGGGTTCCTGGAAGTCTGCTACCGTATTCGTACCAGAACTGATAATACAATAATATTTCCTGAGAACAACTTATGACTCACAACCGGCCGATTGTGCGCTCATCTAATCGGCAAGCAGATGACGGTCGCAAATCCTTATCGGTTAATCACTATCAGTAACCCAAGCAAATGGATAGATATCAGTCCATGGATCAGTCCATGGAAGCATAAAAGACGACAACTATAATACTTGGTATCCCAAACTACCACAGAACGAACAATTTAAAAACAGCATTTAAGATATTTTTCTACAGTAGTGTTGGTTGTGTATTAAGGGCCTATATAAGTAATTAAATTTTGTTTATTTTGAAAATTCTCACCTCTCATATTCCTTAAATTCAAATTAAATATACACAAATTATACATCAAAATGAAGGTTGGGTTGTATAGAACACGGAACACATTTGTAAACAACTCATAGAGTTGACAGCAGGCACCACTGGTTCCTGGAAGCCTGCTACCGTATCCGCACCAGAACTGATCATAAAATAATAGTTCATCAGAACAACTTGTGGCCAAATGTGCTTCATATATCCAAGAACAAAGCTAGGCATTCAAAACACTTTCGAATACAGCGATAGGACTGCATTTGGGAAAAGGACAACACTGGCTGCATGTTTTATTGAAGATGGTTTCCATGCTCGTCAGACATGCGCAAATCACTCAATACCACGGATTTCCATTGAAAAACAAAATCGTAATTCTAAGAAATTTCAACAGGTATCATGATACCTTGCATTGAATATAGCAACTGTGCAATCTCTATCTAATAACAATATACTGTATGAAGGCGATCTTTTTCATTATTTGATTTTAGACGGCGTTGTTTTTACATGCTTTTTCTGTCCGATGACGTCGACCGGAAGTCGAAAGTACATGTATATTCATACGTAAACAAAAGCAAAGGCTTTGGAATTTACCCCCACGCAGCTCTGTGAAGAATTTTGATCCCCTAGCTTTGTTCTTGGATATGTAAAGCACATTTGGCCACGAGTTGTTTTCGTGAAATATTATTAAATTATCAGTTCTGGTACGAATACGGCGGCAGACTTCCAGGAACCAGTGATGCCTACAGTCGACTCTATGAGTTGATTACACATGTGCATCGTGTTCTATACATCTCAATCTTCATTTTAATGTATATTTTGTGTATATTTAATTTGAATGGAAGGAATATCAGAGGTGAGAATTTTCAAAATAAACAAAATTTCATTACTTATATAGGCCCTTAAACCAGATATGAATTTCTCGTTGTTGACAATGAAAGAAAACTGACTTGATTTTTTATAGACTTTCTGCTTCACAAAAAAAATATGTATTAGTTAACATCGAAAGGGGATAATAATACCAGAAGAATCTGAACACAGTGGCGTAGCGATGGATGGGGGTGGGGTGGGCCCCCCTCTTGCTTGATATCCCTAAACTGGTTATTGTTTTCTCCCCCTGATATTTCTTGGGTCATTTTGCTGTAGTTATTCCTTCAAATTATTTTCCTGGCGAATACCCTGAACTTTCTCATATAGATGATATACAACCTTTACCCAGAACAAAGTGAAATGGGGTGGAGGAAAAATATTTTGTCGCCCAATTTCATTTAACCTGCTTACACCCATGTGAGAACACTCCGTGACAATATATTCCAAAGACAAAAACTATGCCATCTATTGCGATCTTTTTGGTTTAACGCCGATAAATTTTATTTACTTATTGGGGATTAACATTTTCGTCAGCCAGGGTCACCTCGTGTCGGACAGTTTTTTCGGGTGGAGGAAGCCGGAGAACCTAGAGAGAACCACCAAGCAACTGTCAGACTGCCCAACATACTAACTACGCACAAGCAGGGTTAGCATTGGTGGAAGACAAGTGCCCCATCGACGTGCAGTACGCCTTAGTGCACAGCGCCACTGTCCCCCGCGTGGAAAGTCGAGATGAAGGGGTCCTACTAAGCATCGAGGGATACCGTGTTATACAGAGGTGAAGGAAAATAAGTAAGTAAGGGTCGTTTAAAAGGTTTAAATATATCTACAGACATTTAGTCCTTTGAAGCGATATATGTGATATAACCATTGTTCTATTGGAGTAAATGCAAGATATATAGGCCTAGCCGTTGCCGAAAACTGCCCCTCGGTATTTAGTATGTAGCTTGGTAATTAATAGGCTACCTCGGTGTGTCAGTGAAGTATGTCAGTACTAATTTGGTATCACAACACTGATCACTGTAATGGTTGATAAAAATAAAATTCCCTGTCAGCTTTTATCCGGGCTTTGGGCCGGCAGAACTTTTCAGTTCTGGTGGCTCTGAAGTTTTAAACAAAATATTTTTTTATTTTGTTTATTGTTTTGCCAATATTGGCTTTACGTCGTAATTGGGTCTTTATGGCGTACTGTGATAAGCATCGCTCGGTTGTGTCCGATACACTCAAACCTGCAGCTTGTATTAAGTAGATGTATATATAGACAATAAACATATAGTGTGTTTTTATATCTGTGTTATACAACGAGTTGAAATATGGTTTATTTTTTCGAGGCTTCGCCGAGAAAAAATAAACCATATTTCAACGAGTTGTATAACACAGATATAAAAACACACTATATGTTTATTGTTTTTATCTGATAACAAACAGACACCCGTCTCGTGCGTCTACCCGACTTATATATGCTTCCCACGGGCCTCCAAAGAAAACCAATCTACGAGACAAAAAAATAGGACAAGACGCATAGAGTTGTGTCCCTTACATTACAAAATCGATGACGGCGATTGTAAAGTGCGATTGCACTTCTTGCATCATGTAACTGCGCTGGAACAAAATAAATTTCAACTATTTTATTAACAGTAACAAAACGGTGTTTCAGTAGAGTTATTCTTTTTTTGACATAGTTCCAGTTTTCTTCCGTGTTTTATGCTGTAGTCCCAATATAACAAATAATTTTGCGTTTGTTTACAATTTTTACGAAGTGTTTTTTTTTTCAGGTAGAGCAGACGAACTTTTAATTAGCGCAGTTCCGCGAGTATTTTTGATCGAGGCCGTGACTATAAATAGTTCGCAGTCGCCGCATACTAATTACTATCAACATTCAAGTAATTTCTACAATGTTTTGAAGCAAAATTTTAGGTTGCCTTTATTGAAGCAAAATAAATAAGAAATGACACCATCAGAGGATTTTGACAAAGTGCAATAAGCGTACAATTAAAACCTGCCCTGTGATATAACGATGTTTCATGAATGAATGAATGAAAATGGAATTGAAAGAGGTCAGAGGTCGTTCGCATAAATTATAATTATATACAACACCCGTTGTATATACTTCAAGTATATACAACGGTTGTTATACTCTATGGTTATCAGATAAATGCATATATATTTTCTGGCCATTTCGTTTCAGTGTCAGTGTCAACGGCCTTAATTTAGCCTTGGCTTTTTGTTGAGACTTTGTTTTCGAGGTTTTCATCATGTTTACCTGACCAGGTCTTTTTGCAATTGTCGCCGTTTTATGTATAGTCAAACGTCCATCAGTCGAAGTTTGAGTTTTAGAATTATCGGAAATGTAAGTAAGAAACATTTTAATTCGTCGGTTCTCGTTGGTCAGTCGTGAGTGCTGGCCACGCCTCTTGTCTTACTGCAAGTTTTTCTTTACATCATTGGCGAGTGAAAAGTGACCAGACCCGAAAATACAATTCCTGATGTCGCGATATTGATCCATAGCAATTCTGCTGTCATAACACAGAAGACAATTACCGACAGCCACACAGAGAACTAATTAACAAGTCACAATGTGATTAACAATTCACACTGTCCCTTACTGAGGCGCAGCCGCAGTAAATGCTAATTACAAACCTACCAACTAAATACAGGGGTGAACAGTTTTCAGCGAACGCTTTTACTTTAGCGACCGTAATTCTCAAACATGACATTAAAACCACGCACATTCTGCTTAAATACTCATAACACACCACCCCATACTCTTTTCACCCCATTCACATACTATTTTCCTTCACCTCGGTATCCCTCGGTGTTTAGTATGACTAGGATGAAGTGCCGTGCCCAAGGAAACAACGCAGTTACCCCTGGTGTGAATCGAACTGTGGACCTTTCAGTTTGAAGTCCAATGCCGAAACCACTAAGCCGCCGTGATCCTCAACGCCGATATTTAAAGACGTGTATAATTTCATAACACAAAAATCTGACAAAAGAAGTAAACAAAGAAACGATTTCAAAGTATTCGAAGATCAAGGTGTGTAGGATATCCTGTGATTTATAATACGTATCATTACTAAATGTGGTACATTATTTATATCAAGTACATATACCACATGGACCCGCTCACCTAGATAGCAAGGTGCTAACAGCAACAAGTGCCTAATAATGACTCTAAGCTTATCAAGATACAAGATACCGGCAAATAACTGGTTGAGTGCTGGATGCCCAAGCTTGGGATTTACTGTAAAATGTTAGTACCACCAGTTAAAGGCTTCATTTTCTGTGGGTGTGTTTCGTTTCTTCTTTGAAGTGAAATTATTCAATTTGCTGTTGCAATTTATGGGAGAGTACCTTAGGCACTCGCCCATAAATTGGAACAAGGCAAAGGCAGGTGAACAAAATTTACTGACCAAAAATAATTTAGCACTCTAACAGATGCCCTACAATATATCCAAAGTGCAACTGTCACCTTGGGGTGATTAATATTATACCCCCCCCCCCCCCACTCCTGCAGGGGAGCACAAGGTCCCTGTCAGGGAAATGCTGTTAGCCATACACCGCGAAAGCTTTCTTCGTCACTGGTAGCGTTTCTTGTTGAGTTATGATTTAACGCATTGGTGGG